>JAJEKV010000079.1:0-481326 GCA_021234155.1 Isoetes taiwanensis
ACACTAAATTCTAACACTTGAGTGTTACAAATTCCATTGTCGCGACTTAAACCCGGGTCGCTTGGGTGAAAGCCAAGTATCCTAACCAACTAGACTACAATGGAATTTCAAATATTTTAAAAGAGTCAACCACCTCATTCAAGCAAAATGCACATGATAAGAAAGCTGAAAAATGAAATTCCATTGCCGGACTTGAACCCGGTCTCTCGGGTGAGAGCCGAGTATCCTAACCAACTAGACTACAATGGAGATTAGCTACCTAAATAAAGGTTGTTCTTCAACCCACACTCATTAAAACATTTGTATCTGAGGCCTTTGGTGGTTACCATGAGATTCTCGACTTGCATAGTCAAAATTTCGCTTGCTTTAGAAAAAGCTCCATATAGAAGCATATTAGAGAGTCTCGAAACAAAAAGAATTCTCATGATTTAACATCACATCATAGTGCCAAACAGGAGCTGCAATCCAAAGAGCTCAACGAATGAATAAAGTATAAAGTATATCTTTCAATTCTTACTACTGTAACGTGTATCCGATCGACGAGATTAAGATCACAAATGATCCTCCGCCTATTGGAAGCATGGCCTCAAATCACACTAAATTCTAACACTTGAGTGTTACAAATTCCATTGCCGGACTTGAACCCGGGTCGCTTGGGTGAAAGCCAAGTATCCTAACCAACTAGACTACAATGGAATTTCAAATGTTTTAAAAGAGTCAACCACCTCATTCAAGCAAAATGCACATGATACTTAAAGCTGAAAAATGAAATTCCATTGCCGGACTTGAACCCGGTCTCTCGGTGAGAGCCGAGTATCCTAACCAACTAGACTACAATGGAGATTAGCTACCTAAATAAAGGTTGTTCTTCAACCCACACTCATTAAAACATTTGTATCTGAGGCCTTTGGTGGTTACCATGAGATTCTCGACTTGCATAGTCAAAATTTCGCTTGCTTTAGAAAAAGCTCCATATAGAAGCATATTAGAGAGTCTCGAAACAAAAAGAATTCTCATGATTTAACATCACATCATAGTGCCAAACAGGAGCTGCAATCCAAAGAGCTCAACGAATGAATAAAGTATAAAGTATATCTTTCAATTCTTACTACTGTAACGTGTATCCGATCGACGAGATTAAGACCACAAATGATCCTCCACTCGAAATGCCTATTGGAAGCATGGCCTCAAATCACACTAAATTCTAACACTTGAGTGTTACAAATTCCATTGCCGGACTTGAACCCGGTCGCTTGGGTGAAAGCCAAGTATCCTAACCAACTAGACTACAATGGAATTTCAAATGTTTTAAAAGAGTCAACCACCTCATTCAAGCAAAATGCACATGATACGAAAGCTGAAAAATGAAATTCCATTGCCGGGACTTGAACCCGGGTCTCTCGGGTGAGAGCCGAGTATCCTAACCAACTAGACTACAATGGAGATTAGCTACCTAAATAAAGGTTGTTCTTCAACCCACACTCATTAAAACATTTGTATCTGAGGCCTTTGGTGGTTACCATGAGATTCTCGACTTGCATAGTCAAAATTTCGCTTGCTTTAGAAAAAGCTCCATATAGAAGCATATTAGAGAGTCTCGAAACAAAAAGAATTCTCATGATTTAACATCACATCATAGTGCCAAACAGGAGCTGCAATCCAAAGAGCTCAACGAATGAATAAAGTATAAAGTATATCTTTCAATTCTTACTACATCAGAACGTATCCGATCGATTTAGATTAAGACCACAAATGATCCTCCACTGAAATGCCTATTGGAAGCATGGCCTCAAATCACACTAAATTCTAACACTTGAGTGTTACAAATTCCATTGCCGGACTTGAACCCGGTCGCTTGGGTGAAAGCCAAGTATCCTAACCAACTAGACTACAATGGAATTTCAAATGTTTTAAAAGAGTCAACCACCTCATTCAAGCAAAATGCACATGATACTTAAAGCTGAAAAATGAAATTCCATTGCCGGACTTTGAACCCGGTCTCTCGGGTGAGAGCCGAGTATCCTAACCAACTAGACTACAATGGAGATTAGCTACCTAAATAAAGGTTGTTCTTCAACCCACACTCATTAAAACATTTGTATCTGAGGCCTTTGGTGGTTACCATGAGATTCTCGACTTGCATAGTCAAAATTTCGCTTGCTTTAGAAAAAGCTCCATATAGAAGCATATTAGAGAGTCTCGAAACAAAAAGAATTCTCATGATTTAACATCACATCATAGTGCCAAACAGGAGCTGCAATCCAAAGAGCTCAACGAATGAATAAAGTATAAAGTATATCTTTCAATTCTTACTACTGTAACGTGATTAAGACCACAAATGATCCTCCACTCGAAATGCCTATTGAAAGCATGGCCTCAAATCACACTAAATTCTAACACTTGAGTGTTACAAATTCCATTGCCGGGACTTGAACCCGGGTCGCTTGGGTGAAAGCCAAGTATCCTAACCAACTAGACTACAATGGAATTTCAAATGTTTTAAAAGAGTCAACCACCTCATTCAAGCAAAATGCACATGATACGAAAGCTGAAAAATGAAATTCCATTGCCGGGACTTGAACCCGGGTCTCTCGGGTGAGAGCCGAGTATCCTAACCAACTAGACTACAATGGAGATTAGCTACCTAAATAAAGGTTGTTCTTCAACCCACACTCATTAAAACATTTGTATCTGAGGCCTTTGGTGGTTACCATGAGATTCTCGACTTGCATAGTCAAAATTTCGCTTGCTCTAGAAAAAGCTCCATATAGAAGCATATTAGAGAGTCTCGAAACAAAAAGAATTCTCATGATTTAACATCAACATCATAGTGCCAAACAGGAGCTGCAATCCAAAGAGCTCAACGAATGAATAAAGTATAAAGTATATCTTTCAATTCTTACTACTGTAACGTGTATCCGATCGACGAGATTAAGACCACAAATGATCCTCCACTCGAAATGCCTATTGGAAGCATGGCCTCAAATCACACTAAATTCTAACACTTGAGTGTTACAAATTCCATTGCCGGGACTTGAACCCGGGTCGCTTGGGTGAAAGCCAAGTATCCTAACCAACTAGACTACAATGGAATTTCAAATGTTTTAAAAGAGTCAACCACCTCATTCAAGCAAAATGCACATGATACGAAAGCTGAAAAATGAAATTCCATTGCCGGACTTGAACCCGGGTCTCTCGGGTGAGAGCCGAGTATCCTAACCAACTAGACTACAATGGAGATTAGCTACCTAAATAAAGGTTGTTCTTCAACCCACACTCATTAAAACATTTGTATCTGAGGCCTTTGGTGGTTACCATGAGATTCTCGACTTGCATAGTCAAAATTTCGCTTGCTTTAGAAAAAGCTCCATATAGAAGCATATTAGAGAGTCTCGAAACAAAAAGAATTCTCATGATTTAACATCACATCATAGTGCCAAACAGGAGCTGCAATCCAAAGAGCTCAACGAATGAATAAAGTATAAAGTATATCTTTCAATTTTACTACCAGAACGTATCCGATCGACGAGATTAAGACCACAAATGATCCTCCACTCGAAATGCCTATTGGAAGCATGGCCTCAAATCACACTAAATTCTAACACTTGAGTGTTACAAATTCCATTGCCGGACTTGAACCCGGGTCGCTTGGGTGAAAGCCAAGTATCCTAACCAAGTAGACTACAATGGAATTTCAAATGTTTTAAAAGAGTCAACCACCTCATTCAAGCAAAATGCACATGATACGAAAGCTGAAAAATGAAATTCCATTGCCGGACTTGAACCCGGTCTCTCGGGTGAGAGCCGAGTATCCTAACCAACTAGACTACAATGGAGATTAGCTACCTAAATAAAGGTTGTTCTTCAACCCACACTCATTAAAACATTTGTATCCGAGGCCTTTGGTGGTTACCATGAGATTCTCGACTTGCATAGTCAAAATTTCGCTTGTTTTAGAAAAAAAGCTCCATATAGAAGCATATTAGAGAGTCTCGAAACAAAAAGAATTCTCATGATTTAACATCACATCATAGTGCCAAACAGAGCTGCAATCCAAAGAGCTCAACGAATGAATAATGAATAAAGTATAAAGTATATCTTTCAATTCTTACTACATCAGAACGTATCCGATCGACGAGATTAAGACCACAAATGATCCTCCACTGAAATGCCTATTGGAAGCATGGCCTCAAATCACACTAAATTCTAACACTTGAGTGTTACAAATTCCATTGCCGGACTTGAACCCGGTCGCTTGGGTGAAAGCCAAGTATCCTAACCAACTAGACTACAATGGAATTTCAAATGTTTTAAAAGAGTCAACCACCTCATTCAAGCAAAATGCACATGATACTTAAAGCTGAAAAATGAAATTCCATTGCCGGACTTGAACCCGGTCTCTCGGTGAGAGCCGAGTATCCTAACCAACTAGACTACAATGGAGATTAGCTACCTAAATAAAGGTTGTTCTTCAACCCACACTCATTAAAACATTTGTATCCGAGGCCTTTGGTGGTTACCATGAGATTCTCGACTTGCATAGTCAAAATTTCGCTTTGCTTTAGAAAAAGCTCCATATAGAAGCATATTAGAGAGTCTCAAACAAAAAGAATTCTCATGATTTAACATCAACATCATAGTGCCAAACAGAGCTCAAAATCCAAAGAGCTCAACGAATGAATAAAGTATAAAGTATATATATCTTTCAATTTACTACTACTCAGAACGTATCCGATCGACGAGATTAAGACCACAAATGATCCTCCACTGAAATGCCTATTGGAAGCATGGCCTCAAATCACACTAAATTCTAACACTTGAGTGTTACAAATTCCATTGCCGGACTTGAACCCGGTCGCTTGGGTGAAAGCCAAGTATCCTAACCAACTAGACTACAATGGAATTTCAAATGTTTTAAAAGAGTCAACCACCTCATTCAAGCAAAATGCACATGATACTTAAAAGCTGAAAAATGAAATTCCATTGCCGGACTTGAACCCGGTCTCTCGGTGAGAGCCGAGTATCCTAACCAACTAGACTACAATGGAGATTAGCTACCTAAATAAAGGTTGTTCTTCAACCCACACTCATTAAAACATTTGTATCTCGAGGCCTTTGGTGGTTACCATGAGATTCTCGACTTGCATAGTCAAAATTTCGCTTGTTTTAGAAAAAGCTCCATATAGAAGCATATTAGAGAGTCTCGAAACAAAAAGAATTCTCATGATTTAACATCAACATCATAGTGCCAAACAGGAGCTGCAATCCAAAGAGCTCAACGAATGAATAAAGTATAAAGTATATCTTTCAATTCTTACTATCAGAACGCGGTATATCCGATCGACGAGATTAAGACCACAAATGATCCTCCACTGAAATGCCTATTGGAAGCATGCATGGCCTCAAATCACACTAAATTCTAACACTTGAGTGTTACAAATTCCATTGCCGGACTTGAACCCGGTCGCTTGGGTGAAAGCCAAGTATCCTAACCAACTAGACTACAATGGAATTTCAAATGTTTTAAAAGAGTCAACCACCTCATTCAAGCAAAATGCACATGATACTAAAGCTGAAAAATGAAATTCCATTGCCAGGACTTGAACCCGGTCTCTCGGGTGAGAGCCGAGTATCCTAACCAACTAGACTACAATGGAGATTAGCTACCTAAATAAAGGTTGTTCTTCAACCCACACTCATTAAAACATTTGTATCCGAGGCCTTTGGTGGTTACCATGAGATTCTCGACTTGCATAGTCAAAATTTCGCTTTGCTTTAGAAAAAGCTCCATATAGAAGCATATTAGAGAGTCTCAAAACAAAAAGAATTCTCATGATTTAACATCACATCATAGTGCCAAACAGAGCTGCAATCCAAAGAGCTCAACGAATGAATAAAGTATAAAGTATATCTTTCAATTCTTACTATCAGAACGTATCCGATCGACGAGATTAAGACCACAAATGATCCTCCACTGAAATGCCTATTGGAAGCATGGCCTCAAATCACACTAAATTCTAACACTTGAGTGTTACAAATTCCATTGCCGGACTTGAACCCGGTCGCTTGGGTGAAAGCCAAGTATCCTAACCAACTAGACTACAATGGAATTTCAAATGTTTTAAAAGAGTCAACCACCTCATTCAAGCAAAATGCACATGATACTTAAAGCTGAAAAATGAAATTCCATTGCCGGACTTGAACCCGGTCTCTCGGTGAGAGCCGAGTATCCTAACCAACTAGACTACAATGGAGATTAGCTACCTAAATAAAGGTTGTTCTTCAACCCACACTCATTAAAACATTTGTATCAGAGGCCTTTGGTGGTTACCATGAGATTCTCGACTTGCATAGTCAAAATTTCGCTTGCTTTAGAAAAAAGCTCCATATAGAAGCATATTAGAGAGTCTCAAACAAAAAAAGAATTCTCATGATTTAACATCACATCATAGTGCCAAACAGAGCTGCAATCCAAAGAGCTCAACGAATGAATAAAGTATAAAGTATATCTTTCAATTCTTACTATCATCAGAACGCGGTATCCGATCGACGAGATTAAGATCACAAATGATCCTCCACTCGAAATGCCTATTGGAAGCATGGCCTCAAATCACACTAAATTCTAACACTTGAGTGTTACAAATTCCATTGCCGGGACTTGAACCCGGGTCGCTTGGGTGAAAGCCAAGTATCCTAACCAACTAGACTACAATGGAATTTCAAATGTTTTAAAAGAGTCAACCACCTCATTCAAGCAAAATGCACATGATACGAAAGCTGAAAAATGAAATTCCATTGCCGGGACTTGAACCCGGGTCTCTCGGGTGAGAGCCGAGTATCCTAACCAACTAGACTACAATGGAGATTAGCTACCTAAATAAAGGTTGTTCTTCAACCCACACTCATTAAAACATTTGTATCTGAGGCCTTTGGTGGTTACCATGAGATTCTCGACTTGCATAGTCAAAATTTCGCTTGCTTTAGAAAAAGCTCCATATAGAAGCATATTAGAGAGTCTCGAAACAAAAAGAATTCTCATGATTTAACATCACATCATAGTGCCAAACAGGAGCTGCAATCCAAAGAGCTCAACGAATGAATAAAGTATAAAGTATATCTTTCAATTCTTACTACTGTAACGTGATTAAGACCACAAATGATCCTCCACTCGAAATGCCTATTGAAAGCATGGCCTCAAATCACACTAAATTCTAACACTTGAGTGTCGCTTGGGTGAAAGCCAAGTATCCTAACCAACTAGACTACAATGGAATTTCAAATGTTTTAAAAGAGTCAACCACCTCATTCAAGCAAAATGCACATGATACGAAAGCTGAAAAATGAAATTCCATTGCCGGGACTTGAACCCGGGTCTCTCGGGTGAGAGCCGAGTATCCTAACCAACTAGACTACAATGGAGATTAGCTACCTAAATAAAGGTTGTTCTTCAACCCACACTCATTAAAACATTTGTATCTGAGGATGAGATTCTCGACTTGCATAGTCAAAATTTCGCTTGCTCTAGAAAAAGCTCCATATAGAAGCATATTAGAGAGTCTCGAAACAAAAAGAATTCTCATGATTTAACATCACATCATAGTGCCAAACAGGAGCTGCAATCCAAAGAGCTCAACGAATGAATAAAGTATAAAGTATATCTTTCAATTCTTACTATCAGAACGTCCCGATCGACCAGATTAAGACCACAAATGATCCTCCACTGAAATGCCTATTGGAAGCATGGCCTCAAATCACACTAAATTCTAACACTTGAGTGTTACAAATTCCATTGCCGGACTTGAACCCGGTCGCTTGGGTGAAAGCCAAGTATCCTAACCAAAACTAGACTACAATGGAATTTCAAATGTTTTAAAAGAGTCAACCACCTCATTCAAGCAAAATGCACATGATAATGAAAGCTGAAAAATGAAATTCCATTGCCGACTTGAACCCGGTCTCTGGGTGAGAGCCGAGTATCCTAACCAACTAGACTACAATGGAGATTAGCTACCTAAATAAAGGTTGTTCTTCAACCCACACTCATTAAAACATTTGTATCTGAGGCCTTTGGTGGTTACCATGAGATTCTCGACTTGCATAGTCAAAATTTCGCTTGCTTTAGAAAAAGCTCCATATAGAAGCATATTAGAGAGTCTCGAAACAAAAAGAATTCTCATGATTTAACATCACATCATAGTGCCAAACAGGAGCTGCAATCCAAAGAGCTCAACGAATGAATAAAGTATAAAGTATATCTTTCAATTCTTACTACGTGTAACCGATCGACGAGATTGGAAGCATGGCCTCAAATCACACTAAATTCTAACACTTGAGTGTTACAAATTCCATTGCCGGGACTTGAACCCGGGTCGCTTGGGTGAAAGCCAAGTATCCTAACCAACTAGACTACAATGGAATTTCAAATGGTGAGAGCCGAGTATCCTAACCAACTAGACTACAATGGAGATTAGCTACCTAAATAAAGGTTGTTCTTCAACCCACACTCATTAAAACATTTGTATCTGAGGCCTTTGGTGGTTACCATGAGATTCTCGACTTGCATAGTCAAAATTTCGCTTGCTTTAGAAAAAGCTCCATATAGAAGCATATTAGAGAGTCTCAAAACAAAAAGAATTCTCATGATTTAACATCACATCATAGTGCCAAACAGGAGCTGCAATCCAAAGAGCTCAACGAATGAATAAAGTATAAAGTATATCTTTCAATTTTACTATCAGAACGTATCCGATCGACGAGATTAAGATCACAAATGATCCTCCACTCGAAATGCCTATTGGAAGCATGGCCTCAAATCACACTAAATTCTAACACTTGAGTGTTACAAATTCCATTGCCGGGACTTGAACCCGGGTCGCTTGGGTGAAAGCCAAGTATCCTAACCAACTAGACTACAATGGAATTTCAAATGTTTTAAAAGAGTCAACCACCTCATTCAAGCAAAATGCACATGATACGAAAGCTGAAAAATGAAATTCCATTGCCGGGACTTGAACCCGGGTCTCTTGGGTGAGAGCCAAGTATCCTAACCAACTAGACTACAATGGAGATTAGCTACCTAAATAAAGGTTGTTCTTCAACCCACACTCATTAAAACATTTGTATCTGAGGCCTTTGGTGGTTACCATGAGATTCTCGACTTGCATAGTCAAAATTTCGCTTGCTTTAGAAAAAGCTCCATATAGAAGCATATTAGAGAGTCTCGAAACAAAAAGAATTCTCATGATTTAACATCAACATCATAGTGCCAAACAGGAGCTGCAATCCAAAGAGCTCAACGAATGAATAAAGTATAAAGTATATCTTTCAATTCTTACTATCAGAACGTATCCGATCGACGAGATTAAGACCACAAATGATCCTCCACTCGAAATGCCTATTGGAAGCATGGCCTCAAATCACACTAAATTCTAACACTTGAGTGTTACAAATTCCATTGCCGGGACTTGAACCCGGGTCGCTTGGGTGAAAGCCAAGTATCCTAACCAACTAGACTACAATGGAATTTCAAATGTTTTAAAAGAGTCAACCACCTCATTCAAGCAAAATGCACATGATACGAAAGCTGAAAAATGAAATTCCATTGCCGGGACTTGAACCCGGGTCTCTCGGGTGAGAGCCGAGTATCCTAACCAACTAGACTACAATGGAGATTAGCTACCTAAATAAAGGTTGTTCTTCAACCCACACTCATTAAAACATTTGTATCTGAGGCCTTTGGTGGTTACCATGAGATTCTCGACTTGCATAGTCAAAATTTCGCTTGCTTTAGAAAAAGCTCCATATAGAAGCATATTAGAGAGTCTCGAAACAAAAAGAATTCTCATGATTTAACATCAACATCATAGTGCCAAACAGGAGCTGCAATCCAAAGAGCTCAACGAATGAATAAAGTATAAAGTATATCTTTCAATTCTTACTACTGTAACGTGTATCCGATCGACGAGATTAAGACCACAAATGATCCTCCACTCGAAATGCCTATTGGAAGCATGGCCTCAAATCACACTAAATTCTAACACTTGAGTGTTACAAATTCCATTGCCGGGACTTGAACCCGGGTCCAAGTATCCTAACCAACTAGACTACAATGGAATTTCAAATATTTTAAAAGAGTCAACCACCTCATTCAAGCAAAATGCACATGATACTTCAAAGCAAAAATGAAATTCCTTACAATGGAATTTCAAATGTTTTAAAAGAGTCAACCACCTCATTCAAGCAAAATGCACATGATGAAAAATGAAATTCCATTGCCGGGACTTGAACCCGGGTCTCTCGGGTGAGAGCCGAGTATCCTAACCAACTAGACTACAATGGAGATTAGCTACCTAAATAAAGGTTGTTCTTCAACCCACACTCATTAAAACATTTGTATCTGAGGCCTTTGGTGGTTACCATGAGATTCTCGACTTGCATAGTCAAAATTTCGCTTGCTTTAGAAAAAGCTCCATATAGAAGCATATTAGAGAGTCTCGAAACAAAAAGAATTCTCATGATTTAACATCACATCATAGTGCCAAATAGGAGCTGCAATCCAAAGAGCTCAACGAATGAATAAAGTGTAAAGTATATCTTTCAATTCTTACTACTGATTAAGACCATAAATGATCCTCCACTCGAAATGCCTATTGGAAGCATGGCCTCAAATCACACTAAATTCTAACACTTGAGTGTTACAAATTCCATTGCTGGGACTTGAACCCGGGTCGCTTGGGTGAAAGCCAAGTATCCTAACCAACTAGACTACAATGGAATTTCAAATGTTTTAAAAGAGTCAACCACCTCATTCAAGCAAAATGCACATGATACTTAAAAGTCTGAAAAATGAAATCCATTGCCGGACTTGAACCCGGGTCTCTGGTGAGAGCCGAAAGTATCCTAACCAACTAGACTACAATGGAGATTAGCTACCTAAATAAAGGTTGTTCTTCAACCCACACTCATTAAAACATTTGTATCTGAGGCCTTTGGTGGTTACCATGAGATTCTCGACTTGCATAGTCAAAATTTCGCTTGCTTTAGAAAAAGCTCCATATAGAAGCATATTAGAGAGTCTCGAAACAAAAAGAATTCTCATGATTTAACATCACATCATAGTGCCAAACAAGAGCTGCAATCCAAAGAGCTCAACGAATGAATAAAGTATAAAGTATATCTTTCAATTATCGACGAGATTAAGATCACAAATGATCCTCCACTCGAAATGCCTATTGGAAGCATGGCCTCAAATCACACTAAATTCTAACACTTGAGTGTTACAAATTCCATTGCCGGACTTGAACCCGGGTCGCTTGGGTGAAAGCCAAGTATCCTAACCAACTAGACTACAATGGAATTTCAAATGTTTTAAAAGAGTCAACCACCTCATTCAAGCAAAATGCACATGATACGAAAGCTGAAAAATGAAATTCCATTGCCGGGACTTGAACCCGGGTCTCTCGGGTGAGAGCCGAGTATCCTAACCAACTAGACTACAATGGAGATTAGCTACCTAAATAAAGGTTGTTCTTCAACCCACACTCATTAAAACATTTGTATCTGAGGCCTTTGGTGGTTACCATGAGATTCTCGACTTGCATAGTCAAAATTTCGCTTGCTTTAGAAAAAGCTCCATATAGAAGCATATTAGAGAGTCTCGAAACAAAAAGAATTCTCATGATTTAACATCACATCATAGTGCCAAACAGGAGCTGCAATCCAAAGAGCTCAACGAATGAATAAAGTATAAAGTATATCTTTCAATTCTTACTACTGTAATGTATCCGATCGACGAGATTAAGACCACAAATGATCCTCCACTCGAAATGCCTATTGGAAGCATGGCCTCAAATCACACTAAATTCTAACACTTGAGTGTTACAAATTCCATTGCCGGGACTTGAACCCGGGTCGCTTGGGTGAAAGCCAAGTATCCTAACCAACTAGACTACAATGGAATTTCAAATGTTTTAAAAGAGTCAACCACCTCATTCAAGCAAAATGCACATGATACAAAAGCTGAAAAATGAAATTCCATTGCCGAGACTTGAACCCGGGTCTCTCGAGTGAGAGCCGAAAGTATCCTAACCAACTAGACTACAATGGAGATTAGCTACCTAAATAAAGGTTGTTCTTCAACCCACACTCATTAAAACATTTGTATCTGAGGCCTTTGGTGGTTACCATGAGATTCTCGACTTGCATAGTCAAAATTTCGCTTGCTTTAGAAAAAGCTCCATATAGAAGCATATTAGAGAGTCTCGAAACAAAAAGAATTCTCATGATTTAACATCAACATCATAGTGCCAAACAGGAGCTGCAATCCAAAGAGCTCAACGAATGAATAAAAAGTATAAAGTATATCTTTCAATTCTTACTACTCAGAACGTATCCGATCGACGATTAAGACCACAAATGATCCTCCACTCAAAATGCCTATTGAAGCATGGCCTCAAATCACACTAAATTCTAACACTTGAGTGTTACAAATTCCATTGCCGGACTTGAACCCGGGTCGCTTGGGTGAAAGCCAAGTATCCTAACCAACTAGACTACAATGGAATTTCAAATGTTTTAAAAGAGTCAACCACCTCATTCAAGCAAAATGCACATGATACGAAAGCTGAAAAATGAAATTCCATTGCCGGGACTTGAACCCGGTCTCTCTCGTGAGAGCCGAGTATCCTAACCAACTAGACTACAATGGAGATTAGCTACCTAAATAAAGGTTGTTCTTCAACCCACACTCATTAAAAACATTTGTATCCGAGGCCTTTGGTGGTTACCATGAGATTCTCGACTTGCATAGTCAAAATTTCGCTTGCTTTTAGAAAAAAAAGCTCCATATAGAAGCATATTAGAGAGTCTCAAACAAAAAGAATTCTCATGATTTAACATCACATCATAGTGCCAAACAGAGCAATCCAAAGAGCTCAACGAATGAATAAAGTATAAAGTATAAAGTATATCTTTCAATTTACTATCAGAACGTATATCCGATCGACGAGATTAAGACCACAAATGATCCTCCACTGAAATGCCTATTGGAAGCATGGCCTCAAATCACACTAAATTCTAACACTTGAGTGTTACAAATTCCATTGCCGGACTTGAACCCGGGTCGCTTGGGTGAAAGCCAAGTATCCTAACCAACTAGACTACAATGGAATTTAAAATGTTTTAAAAGAGTAAAACAACTCATTCAAGCAAAATGCACATGATAAGAAAGCTGAAAAATGAAATTCCATTGCCGTGACTTGAACCCGGTCTCTCGGTGAGAGCCGAGTATCCTAACCAACTAGACTACAATGGAGATTAGCTACCTAAATAAAGGTTGTTCTTCAACCCACACTCATTAAAACATTTGTATCTGAGGCCTTTGGTGGTTACCATGAGATTCTCGACTTGCATAGTCAAAATTTCGCTTGCTTTAGAAAAAGCTCCATATAGAAGCATATTAGAGAGTCTCGAAACAAAAAGAATTCTCATGATTTAACATCACATCATAGTGCCAAACATGAGCTGCAATCCAAAGAGCTCAACGAATGAATAAAGTATAAAGTATATCTACTTTAAAAGTATATCTTTCAATTTTTACTACAGAAACGTATCCGATCGACGAGATTAAGACCACAAATGATCCTCCACTGAAATGCCTATTGGAAGCATGGCCTCAAATCACACTAAATTCTAACACTTGAGTGTTACAAATTCCATTGCCGGACTTGAACCCGGTCGCTTGGGTGAAAGCCAAGTATCCTAACCAACTAGACTACAATGGAATTTCAAATGTTTTAAAAGAGTCAACCACCTCATTCAAGCAAAATGCACATGATACCTAAAGCTGAAAAAATGAAATTCCATTGCCGGACTTGAACCCGGTCTCTCTCGGGTGAGAGCCGAGTATCCTAACCAACTAGACTACAATGGAGATTAGCTACCTAAATAAAGGTTGTTCTTCAACCCACACTCATTAAAACATTTGTATCTGAGGCCTTTGGTGGTTACCATGAGATTCTCGACTTGCATAGTCAAAATTTCGCTTGCTTTAGAAAAAGCTCCATAGAAGCATATTAGAGAGTCTCAAACAAAAAGAATTCTCATGATTTAACATCAACATCATAGTGCCAAACAGAGCTGCAATCCAAAGAGCTCAACTAATGAATAAAGTATAAAGTATATCTTTCAATTCTTACTACCGTAACGTATCCCCGATCGACGAGATTAAGACCACAAATGATCCTCCACTGAAATGCCTATTGGAAGCATGGCCTCAAATCACACTAAATTCTAACACTTGAGTGTTACAAATTCCATTGCCGGACTTGAACCCGGTCGCTTGGGTGAAAGCCAAGTATCCTAACCAACTAGACTACAATGGAATTTCAAATGTTTTAAAAGAGTCAACCACCTCATTCAAGCAAAATGCACATGATAATGAAAGCTGAAAAAATGAAATTCCATTGCCGGACTTGAACCCGGTCTCTCTCGGTGAGAGCCGAGTATCCTAACCAACTAGACTACAATGGAGATTAGCTACCTAAATAAAGGTTGTTCTTCAACCCACACTCATTAAAACATTTGTATCCGAGGCCTTTGGTGGTTACCATGAGATTCTCGACTTGCATAGTCAAAATTTCGCTTGCTTTAGAAAAAAAGCTCCATATAGAAGCATATTAGAGAGTCTCAAACAAAAAAGAATTCTCATGATTTAACATCAACATCATAGTGCCAAACAGAGCTGCAATCCAAAGAGCTCAAACGAATGAATAAAGTATAAAGTATATCTTTCAATTCT
Organism: Isoetes taiwanensis; assembly: GCA_021234155.1. Classification (NCBI taxonomy): domain Eukaryota; kingdom Viridiplantae; phylum Streptophyta; class Lycopodiopsida; order Isoetales; family Isoetaceae; genus Isoetes; species Isoetes taiwanensis. Next base: position 14,798 of record JAJEKV010000079.1, read on the forward strand.
TACTACCAGAAACGTATCCGATCGACGAGATTAAGACCACAAATGATCCTCCACTGAAATGCCTATTGGAAGCATGGCCTCAAATCACACTAAATTCTAACACTTGAGTGTTACAAATTCCATTGCCGGACTTGAACCCGGTCGCTTGGGTGAAAGCCAAGTATCCTAACCAACTAGACTACAATGGAATTTCAAATGTTTTAAAAGAGTCAACCACCTCATTCAAGCAAAATGCACATGATAATGAAAGCTGAAAAAATGAAATTCCATTGCCGGACTTGAACCCGGTCTCTCGGTGAGAGCCGAGTATCCTAACCAACTAGACTACAATGGAGATTAGCTACCTAAATAAAGGTTGTTCTTCAACCCACACTCATTAAAACATTTGTATCCGAGGCCTTTGGTGGTTACCATGAGATTCTCGACTTGCATAGTCAAAATTTCGCTTGCTTTTAGAAAAAAGCTCCATATAGAAGCATATTAGAGAGTCTCAAACAAAAAGAATTCTCATGATTTAACATCAACATCATAGTGCCAAACAGAGCTGCAATCCAAAGAGAGCTCAACGAAATGAATAAAGTATAAAGTATATCTTTCAATTTTACTATCAGAACGTATCCGATCGACGAGATTAAGACCACAAATGATCCTCCACTGAAATGCCTATTGGAAGCATGGCCTCAAATCACACTAAATTCTAACACTTGAGTGTTACAAATTCCATTGCCGGACTTGAACCCGGTCGCTTGGGTGAAAGCCAAGTATCCTAACCAACTAGACTACAATGGAATTTCAAATGTTTTAAAAAGAGTCAACCACCTCATTCAAGCAAAATGCACATGATACTTAAAGCTGAAAAAATGAAATTCCATTGCCGGACTTGAACCCGGTCTCTCGGGTGAGAGCCGAGTATCCTAACCAACTAGACTACAATGGAGATTAGCTACCTAAATAAAGGTTGTTCTTCAACCCACACTCATTAAAACATTTGTATCCGAGGCCTTTGGTGGTTAGCATGAGATTCTCGACTTGCATAGTCAAAATTTCGCTTGCTTTAGAAAAAGCTCCATATAGAAGCATATTAGAGAGTCTCGAAACAAAAAGAATTCTCATGATTTAACATCAATCATAGTGCCAAACAGAGCTGCAATCCAAAGAGCTCAACTAATGAATAAAGTATAAAGTATATCTTTCAATTTTTACTATCAGAACGTATCCGATCGACGAGATTAAGACCACAAATGATCCTCCACTCGAAATGCCTATTGGAAGCATGGCCTCAAATCACACTAAATTCTAACACTTGAGTGTTACAAATTCCATTGCCGGGACTTGAACCCGGGTCGCTTGGGTGAAAGCCAAGTATCCTAACCAACTAGACTACAATGGAATTTCAAATGTTTTAAAAGAGTCAACCACCTCATTCAAGCAAAATGCACATGATACTTAAAGCTGAAAAAAATGAAATTCCATTGCCGGACTTGAACCCGGTCTCTCGGTGAGAGCCGAAAGTATCCTAACCAACTAGACTACAATGGAGATTAGCTACCTAAATAAAGGTTGTTCTTCAACCCACACTCATTAAAACATTTGTATCTGAGGCCTTTGGTGGTTACCATGAGATTCTCGACTTGCATAGTCAAAATTTCGCTTGCTCTAGAAAAAGCTCCATATAGAAGCATATTAGAGAGTCTCGAAACAAAAAGAATTCTCATGATTTAACATCAACATCATAGTGCCAAACAGGAGCTGCAATCCAAAGAGCTCAACGAATGAATAAAGTATAAAGTATATATCTTCAATTCTTACTATCAGAACGTATCCGATCGACGAGATTAAGACCACAAATGATCCTCCACTCGAAATGCCTATTGCAAGCATGGCCTCAAATCACACTAAATTCTAACACTTGAGTGTTACAAATTCCATTGCCGGGACTTGAACCCGGGTCGCTTGGGTGAAAGCCAAGTATCCTAACCAACTAGACTACAATGGAATTTCAAATGTTTTAAAAGAGTCAACCACCTCATTCAAGCAAAATGCACATGATACTAAAGCTGAAAAAATGAAATTCCATTGCCGAGACTTGAACCCGGGTCTCTCGGGTGAGAGCCGAGTATCCTAACCAACTAGACTACAATGGAGATTAGCTACCTAAATAAAGGTTGTTCTTCAACCCACACTCATTAAAACATTTGTATCCGAGGCCTTTGGTGGTTAGCATGAGATTCTCGACTTGCATAGTCAAAATTTCGCTTGCTTTAGAAAAAGCTCCATATAGAAGCATATTAGAGATTAGCTCTCAAAACAAAAAAGAATTCTCATGATTTAACATCAACATCATAGTGCCAAACAGAGAGCAAATCCAAAGAGCTCAACTAATGAATAAAGTATAAAGTATATCTTTCAATTCTTACTACCAGAACGCGTATCCGATCGACGAGATTAAGACCACAAATGATCCTCCACTCAAATGCCTATTGGAAGCATGGCCTCAAATCACACTAAATTCTAACACTTGAGTGTTACAAATTCCATTGCCGGACTTGAACCCGGTCGCTTGGGTGAAAGCCAAGTATCCTAACCAACTAGACTACAATGGAATTTCAAATGTTTTAAAAGAGTCAACCACCTCATTCAAGCAAAATGCACATGATACTTAAAGCTGAAAAAATGAAATTCCATTGCCGGACTTGAACCCGGTCTCTCGGTGAGAGCCGAGTATCCTAACCAACTAGACTACAATGGAGATTAGCTACCTAAATAAAGGTTGTTCTTCAACCCACACTCATTAAAACATTTGTATCCGAGGCCTTTGGTGGTTACCATGAGATTCTCGACTTGCATAGTCAAAATTTCGCTTGCTTTTAGAAAAAGCTCCATATAGAAGCATATTAGAGAGTCTCAAAACAAAAAGAATTCTCATGATTTAACATCAATCATAGTGCCAAACAGAGCTGCAATCCAAAGAGCTCAACTAATGAATAAAGTATAAAGTATATCTTTCAATTCTTACTACCAGAATGTATCCGATCGACGAGATTAAGACCACAAATGATCCTCCACTGAAATGCCTATTGGAAGCATGGCCTCAAATCACACTAAATTCTAACACTTGAGTGTTACAAATTCCATTGCCGGACTTGAACCCGGTCGCTTGGGTGAAAGCCAAGTATCCTAACCAACTAGACTACAATGGAATTTCAAATGTTTTAAAAGAGTCAACCACCTCATTCAAGCAAAATGCACATGATACTGAAGCTGAAAAATGAAATTCCATTGCCGGACTTGAACACCCGGTCTCTCTGGGTGAGAGCCGAAAGTATCCTAACCAACTAGACTACAATGGAGATTAGCTACCTAAATAAAGGTTGTTCTTCAACCCACACTCATTAAAACATTTGTATCCGAGGCCTTTGGTGGTTACCATGAGATTCTCGACTTGCATAGTCAAAATTTCGCTTGCTTTAGAAAAAAGCTCCATATAGAAGCATATTAGAGAGTCTCAAACAAAAAGAATTCTCATGATTTAACATCACATCATAGTGCCAAACAGAGCTCCCAAAGAGCTCAACGAATGAATAAAGTATAAAGTATATCTTTTTCAATTCTACTACCATCAGAACGTATCCGATCGACGAGATTAAGACCACAAATGATCCTCCACTGAAATGCCTATTGGAAGCATGGCCTCAAATCACACTAAATTCTAACACTTGAGTGTTACAAATTCCATTGCCGGGACTTGAACCCGGTCGCTTGGGTGAAAGCCAAGTATCCTAACCAACTAGACTGAAAGCCCAAGTATCCTAACCAACTAGACTACAATGGAATGGAATTTTGCCGACTTGAACCCGGAAATCCTAACCAACTAGACTGTTTTAAAAAGAGTCAACCACCCATGAGATTCAAGCAAAAAAAAAAAGCTGCACATGATAAACAAAAAAAAAGTCAAAAAAAAAATTCCATTGCCGATGTTGAACCCGGGATATCCACTTGAAAAATGAGAGCCGAGTATCCTAAAATGAAATTCCAACTATCCTAACCAACTAGACTACAATGGAGATTAGCTACCTAAATAAAGGTTGTTCTTCAACCCACAGTCATTAAAACATTTGTATCTGAGGCCTTTGGTGGTTACCATGAGATTCTCGACTTGCATAGTCAAAATTTCGCTTGCTCTAGAAAAAGCTCCATATAGAAGCATATTAGAGAGTCTCGAAACAAAAAGAATTCTCATGATTTAACATCAACATCATAGTGCCAAACAGGAGCTGCAATCCAAAGAGCTCAACGAATGAATAAAGTATAAAGTATATCTTTCAATTCTTACTACTGTAACGTGTATCCGATCGAGTAGTAACGTGTATCCGATCGACGAGATTAAGACCACAAATGATCCTCCACTCGAAATGCCTATTGGAAGCATGGCCTCAAATCACACTAAATTCTAACACTTGAGTGTTACAAATTCCATTGCCGGGACTTGAACCCGGGTCGCTTGGGTGAAAGCCAAGTATCCTAACCAACTAGACTACAATGGAATTTCAAATGTTTTAAAAGAGTCAACCACCTCATTCAAGCAAAATGCACATGATACTTAAAGTCTAAAATGAAATTCCATTGCGGGACTTGAACCCGGTCTCTCGGTGAGAGAGCCGAGTATCCTAACCAACTAGACTACAATGGAGATTAGCTACCTAAATAAAGGTTGTTCTTCAACCCACACTCATTAAAACATTTGTATCTGAGGCCTTTGGTGGTTACCATGAGATTCTCGACTTGCATAGTCAAAATTTCGCTTGCTTTAGAAAAAGCTCCATATAGAAGCATATTAGAGAGTCTCGAAACAAAAAGAATTCTCATGATTTAACATCACATCATAAAGAGCTCAACGAATGAATAAAGTATAAAGTATATCTTTCAATTCTTACTACATCAGAACGTATCCGATCGACGAGATTAAGACCATAAATGATCCTCCACTGAAATGCCTATTGGAAGCATGGCCTCAAAGCACACTAAATTCTAACACTTGAGTGTTACAAATTCCATTGCCGGGACTTGAACTCGGGTCGCTTGGGTGAAAGCCAAGTATCCTAACCAACTAGACTACAATGGAATTTCAAATATTTTAAAAGAGTCAAGCCACCACCTCATTCAAGCAAAATGCACATGATAATAAAGCTGAAAAAATGAAATTCCATTGCCGGACTTGAACCCGGTCTCTCGGTGAGAGCCGAGTATCCTAACCAACTAGACTACAATGGAGATTAGCTACCTAAATAAAGGTTGTTCTTCAACCCACACTCATTAAAACATTTGTATCTGAGGCCTTTGGTGGTTACCATGAGATTCTCGACTTGCATAGTCAAAATTTCGCTTGCTTTTAGAAAAAGCTCCATATAGAAGCATATTAGAGAGTCTCAAACAAAAAGAATTCTCATGATTTAACATCAACAATAGTGCCAAACAGCAAATCCAAAGAGCTCAACGAATGAATAAAGTATAAAGTATATCTTTCAATTCTTACTACCAGAACGTATCCGATCGACGAGATTAAGACCATAAATGATCCTCCACTCGAAATGCCTATTGGAAGCATGGCCTCAAATCACACTAAATTCTAACACTTGAGTGTTACAAATTCCATTGCCGGGACTTGAACCCGGGTCGCTTGGGTGAAAGCCAAGTATCCTAACCAACTAGACTACAATGGAATTTCAAATGTTTTAAAAGAGTCAAACACCTCATTCAAGCAAAATGCACATGATACCTAAAGTCTGAAAAAATGAAATTCCATTGCCGGGACTTGAACCCGGGTCTCTCGGGTGAGAGCCGAGTATCCTAACCAACTAGACTACAATGGAGATTAGCTACCTAAATAAAGGTTGTTCTTCAACCCACACTCATTAAAACATTTGTATCTGAGGCCTTTGGTGGTTACCATGAGATTCTCGACTTGCATAGTCAAAATTTCGCTTGCTTTAGAAAAAGCTCCATATAGAAGCATATTAGAGAGTCTCGAAACAAAAAGAATTCTCATGATTTAACATCAACATCATAGTGCCAAACAGGACCAAAGAGCTCAACGAATGAATAAAGTATAAAGTATATCTTTCAATTCTTACTACTGTAACGTGTATCCGATCGACGAGATTAAGACCACAAATGATCCTCCACTCGAAATGCCTATTGGAAGCATGGCCTCAAATCACACTAAATTCTAACACTTGAGTGTTACAAATTCCATTGCCGGGACTTGAACCCGGGTCGCTTGGGTGAAAGCCAAGTATCCTAACCAACTAGACTACAATGGAATTTCAAATGTTTTAAAAGAGTCAACCACCTCATTCAAGCAAAATGCACATGATACGAAAGCTGAAAAATGAAATTCCATTGCCGGGACTTGAACCCGGGTCTCTCGGGTGAGAGCCGAGTATCCTAACCAACTAGACTACAATGGAGATTAGCTACCTAAATAAAGGTTGTTCTTCAACCCACACTCATTAAAACATTTGTATCTGAGGCCTTTGGTGGTTACCATGAGATTCTCGACTTGCATAGTCAAAATTTCGCTTGCTTTAGAAAAAGCTCCATATAGAAGCATATTAGAGAGTCTCGAAACAAAAAGAATTCTCATGTATTTAACATCAACAATAGTGCCAAACAGAGCTGCAATCCAAAGAGCTCAACGAATGAATAAAGTATAAAGTATATATATCTTTCAATTCTTACTACCAGAACGTATCCGATCGGGGATCTAGATCGACGAGATTAAGATCACAAATGATCCTCCACTCGAAATGCCTATTGGAAGCATGGCCTCAAAGCACACACACTAAATTCTAACGTTTGAGTAGTTACAAATTCCATTGCCGGGACTTGAACCCGGGTCGCTTGGGTGAAAGCCAAGTATCCTAACCAACTAGACTACAATGGAATTTCAAATGTTTTAAAAGAGTCAACCACCTCATTCAAGCAAAATGCACATGATACGAAAGCTGAAGAATGAAATTCCATTGCCGGGACTTGAACCCGGGTCTCTCGGGTGAGAGCCGAGTATCCTAACCAACTAGACTACAATGGAGATTAGCTACCTAAATAAAGGTTGTTCTTCAACTCACACTCATTAAAATATTTGTATCTGAGGCCTTTGGTGGTACCATGAGATTCTCGACTTGCATAGTCAAAATTTCGCTTTGTTTTAGAAAAAAGCTCCATATAGAAGCATATTAGAGAGTCTCGAAACAAAAAGAATTCTCATGATTTAACATCAACATCATAGTGCCAAACAGGAGCTGCAATCCAAAGAGCTCAACGAATGAATAAAGTATAAAGTATATCTTTCAATTTTACTATTGCCGATCGACTTAAGACCACAAATGATCCTCCACCACTCAAATGCCTATTGGAAGCATGGCCTCAAATCACACTAAATTCTAACACTTGAAAATTGGGACTTGAACCCGGTCGCTTTGGGTGAAAGCCATTATCCTAACCAACTAGACTACAATGGAATTTCAAATGTTTTAAAAGAGTTCATTCAAGCAAATGCACATGATACCTAAAAGCAAAAATGAAATTCCATTGTTTAGACTTGAACCCGGTCCTCGGTGAGAGCCGAAGTATCCTAAAACCAACTAGACTACAATGGAGATTAGCTACCTAAATAAAGGTTGTTCTTCAACCCACACTCATTAAAACATTTGTATCTGAGGCCTTTGGTGGTTACCAAATTCTCGACTTGCATAGTCAAAATTTTGAAAAAAAGCTCCATATAGAAGCATATTAGAGAGTCTCAAACAAAAAGAATTCTCATGATTTAACATCAACAAGCATAGTGCCAAACAGAGTCAATCCAAAGAGCTCAACGAATGAATAAAGTATAAAGTATATCTTTCAATTCTTACTAATCAGAACGTATCCGATCGACGAGATTAAGACCATAAATGATCCTCCACTGAAATGCCTATTGGAAGCATGGCCTCAAATCACACTAAATTCTAACACTTGAGTGTTACAAATTCCATTGCCGGGACTTGAACCCGGGTCGCTTGGGTGAAAGCCAAGTATCCTAACCAACTAGACTACAATGGAATTTAAAATGTTTTAAAAGAGTCAACCACCTCATTCAAGCAAAATGCACATGATACCTAAAAGCTGAAAAAATGAAATTCCATTGCCGGGACTTGAACCCGGGTCTCTCGGGTGAGAGCCGAGTATCCTAACCAACTAGACTACAATGGAGATTAGCTACCTAAATAAAGGTTGTTCTTCAACCCACACTCATTAAAACATTTGTATCTGAGGCCTTTGGTGGTTACCATGAGATTCTCGACTTGCATTGTCAAAATTTCGCTTGCTTTAGAAAAAGCTCCATATAGAAGCATATTAGAGAGTCTCGAAACAAAAAGAATTCTCATGATTTAACATCAACAAGCTGCAATCCAAAGAGCTCAACGAATGAATAAAGTATAAAGTATATCTTTCAATTCTTACTATGTAACGTGTATCCGATCGACGAGATTAAGATCACAAATAATCCACCACTCAAAATGCCTATTGGAAGCATGGCCTCAAATCACACTAAATTCTAACACTTGAGTGTTACAAATTCCATTGCCGGGACTTGAACCCGGGTCGCTTGGGTGAAAGCCAAGTATCCTAACCAACTAGACTACAATGGAATTTCAAATGTTTTAAAAGAGTCAACCACCTCATTCAAGCAAAATGCACATGATAAAAAAAAGTCTAAAAAATGAAATTCCATTGCCGGGACTTGAACCCAGGTCTCTCGGGTGAGAGCCGAGTATCCTAACCAACTAGACTACAATGAAGATTAGCTACCTAAATAAAGGTTGTTCTTCAACCCACACTCATTAAAACATTTGTATCTGAGGCCTTTGGTGGTTACCATGAGATTCTCGACTTGCATTGTCAAAAAAATCGCTTGTTTTAGAAAAAAAAAGCTCCATATAGAAGCATATTAGAGAGTCTCAAACAAACAAAAAGAATTCTCATGATTTAACATCAACAAGCAAAAAGAATTCCAATCCAAAGAGCTCAACAGAATGAAAGAGCTAAAATGAATAAAGTAAAGTATATCTTTCAATTCTTACTACAGAACGTATCCGATCGACGAGATTAAGACCATAAATGATCCTCCACTGAAATGCCTATTGGAAGCATGGCCTCAAATCACACTAAATTCTAACACTTGAGTGTTACAAATTCCATTGCCGGACTTGAACCCTGGTCTCTTGGGTGATAGCCTAGTATCCTAACCAACTAGACTACAATGGAATTTCAAATGTTTTAAAAGAGTCAACCACCTCATTCAAGCAAAATGCACATGATACTGAAAGCTGAAAAATGAAATTCCATTGCCGGACTTGAACCCGGGTCTCTCGGTGAGAGCCGAGTATCCTAACCAACTAGACTACAATGGAGATTAGCTACCTAAATAAAGGTTGTTCTTCAACCCACACTCATTAAAACATTTGTATCCGAGGCCTTTGGTGGTTACCATGAGATTCTCGACTTGCATAGTCAAAATTTCGCTTGCTTTTAGAAAAAGCTCCATATAGAAGCATATTAGAGAGTCTCAAAACAAAAGAATTCTCATGATTTAACATCAACATAGTGCCAAAGAGCTGCAATCCAAAGAATAAACGAATGAATAAAGTATAAAGTATATCTTTCAATTCTTACTATCAGAACGTGTATCCGATCGACGAGATTAAGACCATAAATGATCCTCCACTCGAAATGCCTATTGGAAGCATGGCCTCAAATCACACTAAATTCTAACACTTGAGTGTTACAAATTCCATTGCTGGGACTTGAACCCGGGTCGCTTGGGTGAAAGCCAAGTATCCTAACCAACTAGACTACAATGGAATTTCAAATGTTTTAAAAGAGTCAACCACCTCATTCAAGCAAAATGCACATGATACGAAAGCTGAAAAATGAAATTCCATTGCCGGGACTTGAACCCGGGGCTCTCGGGTGAGAGCCGAGTATCCTAACCAACTAGACTACAATGGAGATTAGCTACCTAAATAAAGGTTGTTCTTCAACCCACACTCATTAAAACATTTGTATCTGAGGCCTTTGGTGGTTACCATGAGATTCTCGACTTGCATAGTCAAAATTTCGCTTGCTTTAGAAAAAGCTCCATATAGAAGCATATTAGAGAGTCTCGAAACAAAAAGAATTCTCATGATTTAACATCAACAAGCTGCAATCCAAAGAGCTCAACGAATGAATAAAGTATAAAGTATATCTTTCAATTCTTACCAACATCAACAAGTGTATCCGATCGACGAATAAAGATTAAGACCATAAATGATCCTCCACTGAAATGCCTATTGGAAGCATGGCCTCAAATCACACTAAATTCTAACACTTGAGTGTTACAAATTCCATTGCTGGGACTTGAACCCGGGTCGCTTGGGTGAAAGCCAAGTATCCTAACCAACTAGACTACAATGGAATTTCAAATGTTTTAAAAGAGTCAACCACCTCATTCAAGCAAAATGCACATGATACGAAAGCTGAAAAATGAAATTCCATTGCCGGGACTTGAACCCGGGTCTCTCGGGTGAGAGCCGAGTATCCTAACCAACTAGACTACAATGGAGATTAGCTACCTAAATAAAGGTTGTTCTTCAACCCACACTCATTAAAACATTTGTATCTGAGGCCTTTGGTGGTTACCATGAGATTCTCGACTTGCATAGTCAAAATTTCGCTTGCTTTAGAAAAAGCTCCATATAGAAGCATATTAGAGAGTCTCGAAACAAAAAGAATTCTCATGATTTAACATCAACATCATAGTGCCAAACATGAGCTGCAATCCAAAGAGCTCAACGAATGAATAAAGTATAAAGTATATCTTTCAATTCTTACTACTGTAACGTGATTAAGATCACAAATGATCCTCCACTCGAAATGCCTATTGGAAGCATGGCCTCAAATCACACTAAATTCTAACACTTGAGTGTTACAAATTCCATTGCCGGGACTTGAACCCGGGTCGCTTGGGTGAAAGCCAAGTATCCTAACCAACTAGACTACAATGGAATTTCAAATGTTTTAAAAGAGTCAACCACCTCATTCAAGCAAAATGCACATGATACGAAAGCTGAAAAATGAAATTCCATTGCCGGGACTTGAACCCGGGTCTCTCGGGTGAGAGCCGAGTATCCTAACCAACTAGACTACAATGGAGATTAGCTACCTAAATAAAGGTTGTTCTTCAACCCACACTCATTAAAACATTTGTATCTGAGGCCTTTGGTGGTTACCATGAGATTCTCGACTTGCATAGTCAAAATTTCGCTTGCTTTAGAAAAAGCTCCATATAGAAGCATATTAGAGAGTCTCGAAACAAAAAGAATTCTTTGATTTAACATCAGGAGCTGCAATCCAAAGAGCTCAACGAATGAATAAAGTATAAAGTATATCTTTCAATTCTTACTACTGTAACGTGTATCCGATCGACGAGATTAAGACCATAAATGATCCTCCACTCGAAATGCCTATTGGAAGCATGGCCTCAAATCACACTAAATTCTAACACTTGAGTGTTACAAATTCCATTGCCGGGACTTGAACCCGGGTCGCTTGGGTGAAAGCCAAGTATCCTAACCAACTAGACTACAATGGAATTTCAAATGTTTTAAAAGAGTCAACCACCTCATTCAAGCAAAATGCACATGATACGAAAGCTGAAGAATGAAATTCCATTGCATCCTAACCAACTAGACTATAATAGACATTAGCTACCTAAATAAAGGTTGTTCTTCAACCCACACTCATTAAAACATTTGTATCTGAGGCCTTTGGTGGTTACCATGAGATTCTCGACTTGCATAGTCAAAATTTCGCTTGCTTTAGAAAAAGCTCCATATAGAAGCATATTAGAGAGTCTCGAAACAAAAAGAATTCTCATGATTTAACATCAACAAGCTGCAATCCAAAGAGCTCAACGAATGAATAAAGTATAAAGTATATCTTTCAATTCTTACTACTGTAACGTGTATCCGATCGACGAGATTAAGACCATAAATGATCCTCCACTCGAAATGCCTATTGGAAGCATGGCCTCAAATCACACTAAATTCTAACACTTGAGTGTTACAAATTCCATTGCTGGGACTTGAACCCGGGTCGCTTGGGTGAAAGCCAAGTATCCTAACCAACTAGACTACAATGGAATTTCAAATGTTTTAAAAGAGTCAACCACCTCATTCAAGCAAAATGCACATGATACGAAAGCTGAAAAATGAAATTCCATTGCCGGGACTTGAACCCGGGTCTCTCGGGTGAGAGCCGAGTATCCTAACCAACTAGACTACAATGGAGATTAGCTACCTAAATAAAGGTTGTTCTTCAACCCACACTCATTAAAACATTTGTATCTGAGGCCTTTGGTGGTTACCATGAGATTCTCGACTTGCATAGTCAAAATTTCGCTTGCTTTAGAAAAAGCTCCATATAGAAGCATATTAGAGAGTCTCGAAACAAAAAGAATTCTCATGATTTAACATCAACAAGCTGCAATCCAAAGAGCTCAACGAATGAATAAAGTATAAAGTATATCTTTCAATTCTTACTACTGTAACGTGTATCCGATCGACGAGATTAAGACCATAAATGATCCTCCACTCGAAATGCCTATTGGAAGCATGGCCTCAAATCACACTAAATTCTAACACTTGAGTGTTACAAATTCCATTGCTGGGACTTGAACCCGGGTCGCTTGGGTGAAAGCCAAGTATCCTAACCAACTAGACTACAATGGAATTTCAAATGTTTTAAAAGAGTCAACCACCTCATTCAAGCAAAATGCACATGATACGAAAGCTGAAAAATGAAATTCCATTGCCGGGACTTGAACCCGGGTCTCTCGGGTGAGAGCCGAGTATCCTAACCAACTAGACTACAATGGAGATTAGCTACCTAAATAAAGGTTGTTCTTCAACCCACACTCATTAAAACATTTGTATCTGAGGCCTTTGGTGGTTACCATGAGATTCTCGACTTGCATAGTCAAAATTTCGCTTGCTTTAGAAAAAGCTCCATATAGAAGCATATTAGAGAGTCTCGAAACAAAAAGAATTCTCATGATTTAACATCAACAAGCTGCAATCCAAAGAGCTCAACGAATGAATAAAGTATAAAGTATATCTTTCAATTCTTACTATCAAATGACGCATCCGATCGACGAGATTAAGACCATAAATGATCCTCCACTGAAATGCCTATTGGAAGCATGGCCTCAAATCACACTAAATTCTAACACTTGAGTGTTACAAATTCCATTGCTGGGACTTGAACCCGGGTCGCTTGGGTGAAAGCCAAGTATCCTAACCAACTAGACTACAATGGAATTTCAAATGTTTTAAAAGAGTCAACCACCTCATTCAAGCAAAATGCACATGATAATGAAAAGCTGAAAAAATGAAATTCCATTGCCGGACTTGAACCCGGTCTCTCTCGGTGAGAGCCGAGTATCCTAACCAACTAGACTACAATGGAGATTAGCTACCTAAATAAAGGTTGTTCTTCAACCCACACTCATTAAAACATTTGTATCTGAGGCCTTTGGTGGTTACCATGAGATTCTCGACTTGCATAGTCAAAATTTCGCTTGCTTTAGAAAAAGCTCCATATAGAAGCATATTAGAGAGTCTCAAACAAAAAAAGAATTCTCAATTCTTTAACATTTAACATCAAACAGAGCTGCAATCCAAAGAGCTCAACGAATGAATAAAGTATAAAGTATATCTTTCAATTCTTACTATCAGAACGTATCCGATCGACGAGATTAAGACCATAAATGATCCTCCACTCGAAATGCCTATTGGAAGCATGGCCTCAAATCACACTAAATTCTAACACTTGAGTGTTACAAATTCCATTGCCGGGACTTGAACCCGGGTCGCTTGGGTGAAAGCCAAGTATCCTAACCAACTAGACTACAATGGAATTTCAAAGTTTTAAAAGAGTCAACCACCTCATTCAAGCAAAATGCACATGATAATGAAAAGCTGAAAAATGAAATTCCATTGCCGGACTTGAACCCGGTCTCTCTGTGAGAGCCGAAAGTATCCCAACCAACTAGACTACAATGGAGATTAGCTACCTAAATAAAGGTTGTTCTTCAACCCACACTCATTAAAACATTTGTATCTGAGGCCTTTGGTGGTTACCATGAGATTCTCGACTTGCATAGTCAAAATTTCGCTTGCTTTAGAAAAAGCTCCATATAGAAGCATATTAGAGAGTCTCGAAACAAAAAGAATTCTCATGATTTAACATCAACAAGCTGCAATCCAAAGAGCTCAACGAATGAATAAAGTGTAAAGTATATCTTTCAATTCTTACTACTGATTAAGACCATAAATGATCCTCCACTCGAAATGCCTATTGGAAGCATGGCCTCAAATCACACTAAATTCTAACACTTGAGTGTTACAAATTCCATTGCCGGGACTTGAACCCGGGTCGCTTGGGTGAAAGCCAAGTATCCTAACCAACTAGACTACAATGGAATTTCAAATGTTTTAAAAGAGTCAACCACCTCATTCAAGCAAAATGCACATGATACGAAAGCTGAAAAATGAAATTCCATTGCCGGGACTTGAACCCGGGTCTCTCGGGTGAGAGCCGAGTATCCTAACCAACTAGACTACAATGGAGATTAGCTACCTAAATAAAGGTTGTTCTTCAACCCACACTCATTAAAACATTTGTATCTGAGGCCTTTGGTGGTTACCATGAGATTCTCGACTTGCATAGTCAAAATTTCGCTTGCTTTAGAAAAAGCTCCATATAGAAGCATATTAGAGAGTCTCGAAACAAAAAGAATTCTCATGATTTAACATCAACAAGCTGCAATCCAAAGAGCTCAACGAATGAATAAAAGAGCTCAATAAATAAATAAAGTATATCTTTCAACAATCTTACTATAATCCAATGTCATAAATCGATAAAAGTATATCTTTCAGACCATAAAAGACCATAAATGATCCTCCCACTGAAATGCCTATTGGAAGCATGGCCTCAAATCACACTAAATTCTAACACTTACAAATTCCATTGAGACTTGAACCCGGTCGCTACAAATTCCAGACTTGCCAAATGTTTTAAAAGAGTCAACCACCTCATTCACTTGAATGATAATTAAAGCTGAAAAATGAAATTCCATTGTCTTGAACCCGGTCTCTCGGGTGAGAGCCGAGTATCCTAACCAACTAGACTACAATGGAGATTAGCTACCTAAATAAAGGTTGTTCTTCAACCCACACTCATTAAAACATTTGTATCTGAGGCCTTTGGTGGTTACCATGAGATTCTTAAAATTTCGCTTGTTTTAGAAAAGCTCCATATAGAAGCATATTAGAGAGTCTCAAACAAAAAGAATTCTCATGATTTAACATCAACATAAAGCAATTCAAGCAAATCAACTTTGATACCAGAAAAATCCCATCATCGATGATTAAGACATAAATGATCCTCCACCTCGAAATGCCTATTGGAAGCATGGCCTCAAATCACACTAAAAACACTTGAGTGTTACCCATTGTCGACTTGAACCCGGGTCGCTTGGGTGAAAGCCAAGTATCCTAACCAACTAGACTACAATGGAATTTCAAATGTTTTAAAAGAGTCAACCACCTCATTCAAGCAAAATGCACATGATACTAAGAGCCATTGTCGGACTTGAACCCAGGTCTCGGGTGAGAGCCGAGTATCCTAACCAACTAGACTACAATGGAGATTAGCTACCTAAATAAAGGTTGTTCTTCAACCCACACTCATTAAAACATTTGTATCTGAGGCCTTTGGTGGTTACCATGAGATTCTCGACTTGCATAGTCAAAATTTCGCTTTGCTTTTAGAAAAAGCTCCATATAGAAGCATATTAGAGAGTCTCGAAACAAAAAGAATTCTCATGATTTAACATCAACAAGTGCCAAACAATCCAAAAAGAGCTCAACGAATGAATAAAGTATAAAGTATATCTTTCAATTTTACTATCAGAACGTATCCGATCGACGAGATTAAGACCATAAATGATCCTCCACTCGAAATGCCTATTGGAAGCATGGCCTCAAATCACACTAAATTCTAACACTTGAGTGTTACAAATTCCATTGCTGGGACTTGAACCCGGTCGCTTTGGGTGAAAGCCAAGTATCCTAACCAACTAGACTACAATGGAATTTCAAATGTTTTAAAAGAGTCAACCACCTCATTCAAGCAAAATGCACATGATACTAAAAGTGAAAAAATGAAATTCCATTGCCGACTTGAACCCGGTCCTCGGGTGAGAGCCGAGTATCCTAACCAACTAGACTACAATGGAGATTAGCTACCTAAATAAAGGTTGTTCTTCAACCCACACTCATTAAAACATTTGTATCTGAGGCCTTTGGTGGTTACCATGAGATTCTCGACTTGCATAGTCAAAATTTCGCTTGCTTTAGAAAAAGCTCCATATAGAAGCATATTAGAGAGTCTCGAAACAAAAAGAATTCTCGTGATTTAACATCAACAAGCTGCAATCCAAAGAGCTCAACGAATGAATAAAGTATAAAGTATATCTTTCAATTCTTACTACTGTAACGTGTATCCGATCGACGAGATTAAGACCATAAATGATCCTCCACTGAATGCCTATTGGAAGCATGGCCTCAAATCACACTAAATTCTAACACTTGAGTGTTACAAATTCCATTGCCTCTTGAACCCGGTCGCTTGGTGAAAGCCAAGTATCCTAACCAACTAGACTACAATGGAATTTCAAATGTTTTAAAAGAGTCAACCACCTCATTCAAGCAAATGCACATGATAATGAAAGAATGAAATTCCATTGTATTTGAACCCGGTCTCTCGGTGAGAGCCGAAGTATCCTAACCAACTAGACTACAATGGAGATTAGCTACCTAAATAAAGGTTGTTCTTCAACCCACACTCATTAAAACATTTGTATCTGAGGCCTTTGGTGGTTACCATGAGATTCTCGACTTGCATAGTCAAAATTTCGCTTGCTTTAGAAAAAGCTCCATATAGAAGCATATTAGAGAGTCTCAAACAAAAAGAATTCTCATGATTTAACATCACAAGTGCCAATTCACAAATGATTTAACATCAACAAGCTGCAATCCAAAGAGCTCAAATAAATGAATAAAGTATAAAGCATCTTTTCAATTCTTACCATCAGACTAAATCGACGAGAGATTAAGACCATAAATGATCCTCCACTGTT
This sequence comes from Isoetes taiwanensis, assembly GCA_021234155.1. Classification (NCBI taxonomy): domain Eukaryota; kingdom Viridiplantae; phylum Streptophyta; class Lycopodiopsida; order Isoetales; family Isoetaceae; genus Isoetes; species Isoetes taiwanensis. The sequence goes on from JAJEKV010000079.1 coordinate 32,082, forward strand.
ATTGGAAGCATGGCCTCAAATCACACTAAATTCTAACACTTGAGTGTTACAAATTCCATTGCCGGGACTTGAACCCGGTCGCTTGGGTGAAAGCCAAGTATCCTAACCAACTAGAAAGCTACAATGACTACAATGAATTTCAAATGTTTTAAAAAGAGTCAACCACCTCATTCAAGCAAAATGCACATGATACTTAAAGCTGAAAAATGAAATTCCATTGCCGGACTTGAACCCGGTCTCTCGGTGAGAGCCGAGTATCCTAACCAACTAGACTACAATGGAGATTAGCTACCTAAATAAAGGTTGTTCTTCAACCCACACTCATTAAAACATTTGTATCCGAGGCCTTTGTGGTTACCATGAGATTCTCGACTTGCATAGTCAAAATTTCGCTTGCTTTAGAAAAAGCTCCATATAGAAGCATATTAGAGAGTCTCAAACAAAAAGAAATTCTCATGATTTAACATCAACAAAATTTAACAATAAAGTATAAAGTATATCTTTCAATTCCAAAGAAAAAGAGCTCAACGAATAATAAAATGAAGGCCTCAAATCACACTAAAGTATATGATCAATTCTAAACAAAAAGAATTAAAGAGCCAATATCCTATCCGACTACAATGGAATTAGATAATGTAAATAAAAGAAAATGTTGAAACATGATTATAGATTCCATAAAGCATATTAGATAAATGAGCCTCCACCGAAATGCCTATTGAAAGCATGGCCTCAAATCACACTAAATTCTAACACTTGAGTGTTACAAATTCCATTGCCGGGACTTGAACCCGGTTTGGGTGAAAGCCAAGTATCCTAACCAACTAGACTACAATGGAATTTCAAATGTTTTTAAAAGAGTCAACCACCTCATTCAAAAAATGATAGTCAACCAAAATGAAATTCCATTGCTAAATGCACATGATCCTAACCAACTAGACTACAATGGAGATTAATACCAAAGAGCTTCAATGATCCTCCACTTGAATTAAGACCATAAATGATCCTCCACTTAAAAACAAGCATGGCCTCAAATCACACTAAATTCTAACAAATGAGTGTTAGATTCCATTGCCGGACTTGAACCCTTTGAGTCCCTAAATTCTAGACTACAATGGAGATTAGCAAATGTTTTTGAATACCCAACCACCCTTGTTCTTCAACATGATCAGCTGAAAAAACATTTGTATTGAACCCGGCATGAAAGAGCCAAAGTATCCCAACCAACTAGACTACAATGGAGATTAGCTCAAATAAAGGTTGTTCTTTTGAAAGGTTACCATGAGTCAAAATTGCATAGTCAAAATTTCGCAAATGCTTTAAAAAAGCTCCATATAGAAGCATATTAGAGAGTCTCAAACAAAAAGAATTCTCATGATTTAACATCAACAAGTCAAGCAATCCAAAAGCTCAACCAAAGAGCTCAAATGGAATGAATAAAGTATAAAGTATATCTTTCAATTTTACTACATTTGTAACGATCCGATCGACCATAAATGATCCTCCACTGAAATGCCTATTGGAAGCAAAATCACACTAAATTCTAACACTTGAGTGTTACAAATTCCATTGCCGGGACTTGAACCCGGTCGCTTTGGGTGAAAGCCAAGCATAACCAACTAGACTACAATGGAATTTCAAATGTTTTAAAAGAGTCAACCACCCTCATTCAAGCAAAATTTGTGTTACACATGATACCCAGTGAATGAATCAAATGTTTTTAAAAAACCCGGCCCTCGGGTGAAGCCAATCCCCAACCAACTAGACTACAATGGAGATTAGTGGTTAAGGTTGTTCTTCAACCCACACTCATTAAAACATTTGTATCTGAGGCCTTTGGTGGTTACCATGAGATTCTCCCGCATAGTCAAAATTTCGAAATAGAAAAAGCTCCATATAGAAGCATATTAGAGAGTCTCCAAACAAAAAGAATTCTAGATTTAAATGGAATCCAAAGAGCAAAAATGAATTATAAAGTATATCTTTCAATTCTTACCTCATTCAAGCATTAAGACCATTAATGATCCTCCACTGAAATGCCTATTGGAATTTCAAATCATGTAAATTCTAAACTTGAAATTATTCCATTGTATATCTTTGAACCCATCGCTTGGGTGAAAGCCAAATCCCAACCAACTAGACTAAATGGAAATGAAATGTTTTAAAAAAAAGAAATTCCATTGCAAGAAAATGCACATGAACCCTAAAGCAAAAATGAAATTCCATTGCCTCTTGAACCCGGTCCAAAGAGCCGAAACCAACTAGACTACAATGGAGATTAGCTACCTAAATAAAGGTTGTTCTTCAACACACACTCATTAAAATATTTGTATCTGAGGCCTTTGGTGGTTACCACCATGAGATTCTCGAATTTTAGCATAGTCAAAATTTTTAACATCAACAAGAATCCAAAGAGCTTTATTTTTTCAATTCTTACCAAAAATCCATCCCTCCATGCCTATTGGAAGCATGGCCTCAAATCACACTAAATTCTAACACTCTCACTTGAACCCGGTAAAAAGAAAAGAGTCAACCACCTTTAACATGATACAAGCTGAAATTCCATTGCCGGGACTTGAACCCGGGTCTCTAGGGTGAGAGCCGAGTATCCTAACCAACTAGACTACAATGGAGATTAGCTACCTAAATAAAGGTTGTTCTTCAACCCACACTTTAAAACATTTGTATTCGAGGCCTTTGGTGGTTACCGAGATTCTCGAATTGCATAGTCAAAATTTCATTGATTTAGAAAAAAATATAGAAGCAATTAGAGAGTCCTCCAGAATTCTCAAATTTAACATCAACAAGCTTGATCCAAAGAGCTCAACGAATGAATAAAATAAAGTATATCTTTCAATTCTAACACTTGAGATCGTTAAGACCATAAATGATCCTTGATCGAAATGCCTAGTCAAATGGCCTCAAATCACACTAAATTCTAACACTTGAGTTAGAAAATCCATATAGAAAACCCGCACTACAATGGAATTTCAAATGTTTTAAAAGAGTCAACCACCTCATTCAAGCAAAATGCACATGATACTTAAAGTCTGAAAAATGAAATTCCATTGCCTGGACTTGAACCCGGGTCTCTCGGGTGAGAGCCGAGTATCCTAACCAACTAGACTACAATGGAGATTAGCTACCTAAATAAAGGTTGTTCTTCAACACACACTCATTAAAAACATTTGTTCCTTTGAGGTCAACCCACACTATTAGAGAGTCATTAAAACAACTGTATTTTAAAAGCCTTTGGTGGTTACCAAATGATTCTCGAATGTTTTAAAAGAGTCAACCACCTCATTCAAGGTCTGAAATTCATAGAGAACCGTCTCTAGGTGAGAGCCGAGTATCCTAACCAACTAGACTACAATGGAGATTAGCTACCTAAATAAAGGTTGTTCTTCAAACACTCATTTGTATCTGAGGCCTTTAGTGGTTACCATGAGATTCTTAGACTTGCATAGTCAAAATTTCTTGCTTGCTTTAGAAAAAGCTCCATATAGAAGCATATTAGAGAGTCTCAAACAAAAAGAATTCTCATGATTTAACATCAACAAGTCATAATCCAAAGAGCTCAATCCAAAGAGCTCAACGAATGAATAAAGTGTAAAGTATATCTTTCAATTCTTACTACTGATTAAGACCACAAATGATCCTCCACTCGAAATGCCTATTGCAAGCATGGCCTCAAATCACACTAAATTCTAACACTTGAGTGTCGCTTGGGTGAAAGCCAAGTATCCTAACCAACTAGACTACAATGGAATTTCAAATGTTTTAAAAGAGTCAACCACCTCATTCAAGAAAAATGCACATGATAATAAAGCTGAAAAATGAAATTCCATTGCCGGGACTTGAACCCGGGTCTCTCGGGTGAGAGCCGAGTATCCTAACCAACTAGACTACAATGGAGATTAGCTACCTAAATAAAGGTTGTTCTTCAACCCACACTCATTAAAACATTTGTATCTGAGGCCTTTGGTGGTTACCATGAGATTCTCGACTTGCATAGTCAAAATTTCGCTTGCTTTAGAAAAAGCTCCATATAGAAGCATATTAGAGAGTCTCGAAACAAAAAGAATTCTCATGATTTAACATCAACAAGTCCAAACAGCAAATCCAAAGAGCTCAACGAATGATAAAGTATAAAGTATATCTTTCAATTCTTACTATCAGAACGTGTATCCGATCGACGAGATTAAGACCATAAATGATCCTCCACTAAAATGCCTATTGGAAGCATGGCCTCAAATCACACTAAATTCTAACACTTGAGTGTTACAAATTCCATTGCCGGGACTTGAACCCGGGTCGCTTGGGTGAAAGCCAAGTATCCTAACCAACTAGACTACAATGGAATTTCAAATGTTTTAAAAGAGTCAACCACCTCATTCAAGCAAAATGCACATGATAATTAAAGTCTGAAAAATGAAATTCCATTGCCGGACTTGAACCCGGTCTCTCGGGTGAGAGCCGAGTATCCTAACCAACTAGACTACAATGGAGATTAGCTACCTAAATAAAGGTTGTTCTTCAACCCACACTCATTAAAACATTTGTATCCGAGGCCTTTGGTGGTTACCATGAGATTCTCGACTTGCATAGTCAAAATTTCGCTTGTTTTAGAAAAAGCTCCATATAGAAGCATATTAGAGAGTCTCAAACAAAAAAGAATTCTCATGATTTAACATCAACAAGTGCCAAACATGGAGCTGCAATCCAAAGAGCTCAACTAATGAATAAAGTATAAAGTATATCTTTCAATTCTTACTATCAGAAACGTATCCGATCGACGAGATTAAGACCACAAATGATCCTCCACTCGAAATGCCTATTGCAAGCATGGCCTCAAATCACACTAAATTCTAACACTTGAGTGTCGCTTGGGTGAAAGCCAAGTATCCTAACCAACTAGACTACAATGGAATTTCAAATGTTTTAAAAGAGTCAACCACCTCATTCAAGCAAAATGCACATGATACTTAAAGTTGAAAAATGAAATTCCATTGCCGGGACTTGAACCCGGTCTCTCTGTGAGAGCCGAGTATCCTAACCAACTAGACTACAATGGAGATTAGCTACCTAAATAAAGGTTGTTCTTCAACCCACACTCATTAAAACATTTGTATCTGAGGCCTTTGGTGGTTACCATGAGATTCTCGACTTGCATAGTCAAAATTTCGCTTGCTTTTAGAAAAAAGCTCCATATAGAAGCATATTAGAGAGTCTCAAACAAAAAATTCTCATTTTAACATCACATTTAACATCAACAAGCAGCAAATCCAAAGAGCTCAACGAATGAATAAAGTATAAAGTATATCTTTCAATTCTTACTATCAGAACGTATCCGATCGACGAAAGACCATAAGACCACAAATGATCCTCCACCTTGAAATGCCTATTGGAAGCATGGCCTCAAATCACACTAAATTCTAACACTTGAGTGTTACAAATTCCATTGTCAAGGACTTGAACCCGGTCGCTTTCAACCCACAGTCATTGAAAGCCAAGTATCCTAACCAACTAGACTACAATGGAATTTCAAATGTTTTAAAAGAGTCAACCACCTCATTCAAGCAAAATGAAATGCACATGATAACCCAAAAGTTGAAAATGAAATTCCATTGCGGACTTGAACCCGGTCTCTAAAACATGAGAGAGCCATCCTAACCAACTAGACTACAATGGAGATTAGCTACCTAAAAAAAAGGTTGTTCTTCAACCCACACTCATTAAAACATTTGTATCCGAGGGCCTTTGGTGGTTACCATGAGATTCTCGACTTGGCATAGTCAAATTTTCTTTAGAAAAAGCTCCACATATTAGAGAGTCTCAAAAAAAAGAATTCTCATGATTTAACATTAACATCAAGTGCTGCAATCCAAAGAGCTTGAAATAAAGTTTTATAAAAAGCTATATATTAAGACCATAAAGAAGCATATTAAGAGTCTCAAATCAAAAGAATTCTAAACACTTGAGTGTTAACAAATTCATTGTGCCCGGTCGACTTGGGTGAAAGCCAAGATCCTAACCAACTAGACTACAATGGAATTTCAAATGTTTTTAAAAATGCACATGATACTAAAGTTGAAAAAATGAAATTCCATTGCCGGGACTTGAACCCGGTCTCTCGGGTGAGAGCCGAAAGTATCCTAACCAACTAGACTACAATGGAGATTAGCAAATAAAGGTTGTTCTTCAACCCACACTCATTAAAAATTTGTATCTGAATAAAGGTTACCATGAGATTCTTCGACTTGTATATCTTTCGCTTCAAAAAAGCTCCATATAGAAGCATAATTCTCAAACAAAAAAGAATTCTCAATGATTTAACATCAACAAGCTGCAATCTCCAAATCCAATGAATAAAGTATAAAGTATATCTTCAATGACTATGCATTTTCCGATTAAAATGATCCTCCACTGAAATTGAAGCATGGATCACTCCATTCTAACAAAATGCCTTTGAACCCGGTCGCTTGGGTGAAAGCCAAGTATCCTAACCAAACTAGACTACAATGGAATTTCAAATGTTTTAAAAGAGAGTGTTTCAAGCAAAATGCACATGATTGGAACTTCTAAAAAATGAAATTCCATTGCCGGACTTGAACCCTTGGTGAGAGCCGAAAGTATCCTAACCAACTAGACTACAATGGAGATTAGCTACCTAAATAAAGGTTGTTCTTCAACCCACATCATTAAAACAAGGCCTTTGGTGGTTACCATGAGATTCTCGACTTGCATAGTCAAAATTTCGCTAAAAAGCAAATTCTCATGATTTAACATCAAAATTTCAAAAAAGTTCCCATATCTTTCCATTTAAAAAATCCAAAAATGAGTCAACCATGAATAAAGTATAAATTCATTTACAATTCTAGCAAAATGCACATAAGACCAACTAGACTAAATGATCCTCCAATGGAAAATGCCTATTGGAAGCATTTTAAAACAGTCTTGAGTGTTACAAATTCCATTGCCGGACTTGAACCCGGTCGCTTGGGTGAAAGATCCTAACCAACTAGACTAAAATGGAATTTCAAATGTTTTAAAAAGAGTTCCATCATTCAAGAAAATGCACATGATAATTAAAGTTGAAAAATGAAATTCCAAATGAAATCCTTGGTGGGATCTTGAATCCCCCTGAGGTGAACCACTATCCTAACCAACTAGACTACAATGGAGATTAGCTACCTAAATAAAGGTTGTTCTTCAATCCACACTCATTAAAACATTTGTATATGAGGCCTTTGGTGGTTACCATGAGATTCTCGACTTGCATAGTCAAAATTTCGCTTGCTTTAGAAAAAAATGGAGCTCCATATAGAAGCATATTAGAGAGTCTCAAACAAAAAAAGCCCATATAGAAGCATATTAGAATTCTCATGATTTAACATCAACAAGTCCAAATAAATCCAAAGAGCTCAACGAATGAATAAAGTATAAAGTATATCTTTCAATTCTTACTATGTAACGTGTATCCGATCGACGAGATTAAGATCACAAATGATCCTCCACTCGAAATGGAAGCATGGCCTCAAATCACACTAAATTCTAACACTTGAGTGTTACAAATTCCATCAGGGTCGCTTGGGTGAAAGCCAAGTATCCTAACCAACTAGACTACAATGGAATTTCAAATGTTTTAAAAGAGTCAATCACCTCATTCAAGCAAAATGCACATGATACGAAAGCTGAAGAATGAAATTCCATTGCCGGGACTTGAACCCGGGTCTCTCGGGTGAGAGCCGAGTATCCTAACCAACTAGACTACAATGGAGATTAGCTACCTAAATAAAGGTTGTTCTTCAACACACACTCATTAAAACATTTGTATCTGAGGCCTTTGGTGGTTACCATGAGATTCTCTACTTGCATTGTCAAAATTTCGCTTGCTTTAGAAAAAGCTCCATATAGAAGCATATTAGAGAGTCTCGAAACAAAAAGAATTCTCATGATTTAACATCAACAAGCTGCAATCCAAAGAGCTCAACGACTGTAACGTGTATCCGATCGACGAGATTAAGACCATAAATGATCCTCCACTCGAAATGCCTATTGGAAGCATGGCCTCAAATCACACTAAATTCTAACACTTGAGTGTTACAAATTCCATTGCCGGGACTTGAACCCGGTCGCTTGGGTGAAAGCCAAGTATCCTAACCAACTAGACTACAATGGAATTTCAAATGTTTTAAAAGAGTCAACCACCTCATTCAAGCAAAATGCACATGATACGAAAGCTGAAAAATGAAATTCCATTGCCGGGACTTGAACCCGGGTCTCTCGGGTGAGAGCCGAGTATCCTAACCAACTAGACTACAATGGAGATTAGCTACCTAAATAAAGGTTGTTCTTCAACCCACACTCATTAAAACATTTGTATCTGAGGCCTTTGGTGGTTACCATGAGATTCTCGACTTGCATAGTCAAAATTTCGCTTGCTTTAGAAAAAGCTCCATATAGAAGCATATTAGAGAGTCTCGAAACAAAAAGAATTCTCATGATTTAACATCAACATCATAGTGCCAAACAGGACCAAAGAGCTCAACGAATGAATAAAGTATAAAGTATATCTTTCAATTCTTACTACTGATTAAGACCATAAATGATCCTCCACTCGAAATGCCTATTGGAAGCATGGCCTCAAATCACACTAAATTCTAACACTTGAGTGTTACAAATTCCATTGCCGGGACTTGAACCCGGGTCGCTTGGGTGAAAGCCAAGTATCCTAACCAACTAGACTACAATGGAATTTCAAATGTTTTAAAAGAGTCAACCACCTCATTCAAGCAAAATGCACATGATACGAAAGCTGAAAAATGAAATTCCATTGCCGGGACTTGAACCCGGGTCTCTCGGTGAGAGCCGAGTATCCTAACCAACTAGACTACAATGGAGATTAGCTACCTAAATAAAGGTTGTTCTTCAACACACACTCATTAAAATATTTGTATCTGAGGCCTTTCGTGGTTACCATGAGATTCTCGACTTGCATAGTCAAAATTTCGCTTTGCTTTAGAAAAAAAGCTCCATATAGAAGCATATTAGAGAGTCTCAAAACAAAAGAATTCTCATGATTTAACATCAACAAGCCAAACAGAGCTGCAATCCAAAGAGCTCAACGAATGAATAAAGTGTAAAGTATATCTTTCAATTCTTACTACTGATTAAGACCATAAATGATCCTCCACTCGAAATGCCTATTGGAAGCATGGCCTCAAATCACACTAAATTCTAACACTTGAGTGTTACAAATTCCATTGCTGGGACTTGAACCCGGGTCGCTTGGGTGAAAGCCAAGTATCCTAACCAACTAGACTACAATGGAATTTCAAATGTTTTAAAAGAGTCAACCACCTCATTCAAGCAAAATGCACATGATACGAAAGCTGAAAAATGAAATTCCATTGCCGGGACTTGAACCCGGGTCTCTCGGGTGAGAGCCGAGTATCCTAACCAACTAGACTACAATGGAGATTAGCTACGTAAATAAAGGTTGTCCTTCAACCCACACTCATTAAAACATTTGTATCTGAGGCCTTTGGTGGTTACCATGAGATTCTCGACATGATTCTCGTGATTTAACATCAACAAGCTGCAATCCAAAGAGCTCAACGAATGAATAAAGTATAAAGTATATCTTTCAATTCTTACTACTGTAACGTGTATCCGATCGACGAGATTAAGACCATAAATGATCCTCCACTCGAAATGCCTATTGGAAGCATGGCCTCAAATCACACTAAATTCTAACACTTGAGTGTTACAAATTCCATTGCTGGGACTTGAACCCGGGTCGCTTGGGTGAAAGCCAAGTATCCTAACCAACTAGACTACAATGGAATTTCAAATGTTTTAAAAGAGTCAACCACCTCATTCAAGCAAAATGCACATGATACGAAAGCTGAAAAATGAAATTCCATTGCCGGGACTTGAACCCAGGTCTCTCGGGTGAGAGCCGAGTATCCTAACCAACTAGACTACAATGGAGATTAGCTACGTAAATAAAGGTTGTCCTTCAACCCACACTCATTAAAACATTTGTATCTGAGGCCTTTGGTGGTTACCATGAGATTCTCGACATGATTCTCGTGATTTAACATCAACAAGCTGCAATCCAAAGAGCTCAACGAATGAATAAAGTATAAAGTATATCTTTCAATTCTTACTACTCAGAACGTGTATCCGATCGATCACACTCACCATGTGTATCCGATCGATTAAGACCATAAATGATCCTCCACTGAAATGCCTATTGGAAGCATGGCCTCAAATCACACTAAATTCTAACACTTGAGTGTTACAAATTCCATTGCCGGACTTGAACACCGGTCGCTTGGGTGAAAGCCAAGTATCTTAACCAACTAGACTACAATGGAATTTCAAATGTTTTAAAAGAGTCAACCACCTCATTCAAGCAAAATGCACATGATACGAAAGCTGAAAAATGAAATTCCATTGCCGGGACTTGAACCCGGGTCTCTCGGGTGAGAGCCGAGTATCCCTAACCAACTAGACTACAATGGAGATTAGCTACTTAAATAAAGGTTGTTCTTCAACCCACACTCATTAAAACATTTGTATCCGAGGCCTTTGGTGGTTACCATGAGATTCTCGAATTTTGCATAGTCAAAATTTCACTTGTCTTTAGAAAAAGCTCCATATAGAAGCATATTAGAGAGTCTCAAACAAAAAGAATTCTCTTTATTTAACATCACATGCCACCTAGGTCAAACATGCCAAGGTGGCTCCAACATGCCACCCAGGCTCCAACATGACAAAATGGCTCAAACATGCCACCTAGGCTCCAACGTGCTCAAACATGCCATGCAGGCTCCAACATGCCACCTATGCTCCAACTTGCCAAGGTTGCTCAAATATGCCACGTGGGCTCCAACATGCCACCTAGGCTCCAACATTCCTAGGTGGCTCAAACATGCCACATAGGCTCAAACATGCCATGCAGGCTCACTTAGGCACCAACGTGCCAAGGTGGCTCCAACATGCCACCTAGGCTCAAACATGGCAAGGTGGCTCAAACATGCCACCTAGGCTCCCAACATGCCACCTAGGGCTCAAACATGCCAGTGGCTCAAACCGCCAAGGTGGGCTCAAACATGCCACCTAGGCTCCAACATGCCACCTATGCTCAAACATGCCAAGGTGGCTCAAACATGCCACGTGGGCTCCACCATGCCACCTAGTCTCCAACATGCCAAGGTGGCTCACAACATGCCACCTAGGCTTAAATATGCCAAGTTGGCTCAAACATGCCACCTAGGCTCCAACATGCCACCGTGGCTCTAACCCGCCACCCAGGCTCAAACATGCCACGTGGGCCCAACATGCCACGTGCCAAGGTGGCTCCAACATGCCACCTAGGCTCCAACATGCTCAAACATGCCACGCGGGCTCTAACATGCCACCTATGCTCCAACTTGCCAAGGTGGCTCAAATATGCCACGTGGGCTCCAACATGCCAAGGTGGCTCAAGCATGCCACACAGGCTCCAACATGCCACCTAGGCTCTAACATGGCAAGGTGGCTCAAACATGCCACGTGGTCTCCAACATGCCACCTAGGCTCCAACATGCCAAGGTGGCTCCAACATGCCAAGGTGGCTCAAACATGCCACCCAGGCTCCAACGCGTGCTCAAACATGCCAAGGTGGCTCAAACATGCAACGTGGGCTCCAACATGCCAAGGTGGCTCAAACATGCCACCTAGGCTCAAACATGCCAAGGTGGTTCCCACATGCCAAGGTGGCTCCAACATGCCACCTAGGCTCAAACATGCCAAGGTGGCTCAAACATGCCACCTAGGCTCGCAACATGACAAAATGGCTCAAACATGCCACCTAGGCTCCAACGTGCTCAAACATGCCACGCGGGCTCCAACATACCACCTATGCTCCAACTTGCCAAGGTGGCTCAAATATGCCACGTGGGCTCCAACATGCCACCTAGGCTCCAACATTCCTAGGTGGCTCAAACATGCCATCTAGGCTCCAACATGCCACCCAGGCTCAAACATGCCAGGTGGCTCAAACATGCCAAGGTGGGCTCAAACATGCCACCTAGGCTCCAACATGCCAAGGTGGCTCAAACATGCCACGTGGACTCCATAATGCCACGTGGGCTCCAACATGCCAAGGTGGCTCAAACATGCCACCTAGGCTCAAACATGCCAAGGTGGCTCCAACATGCCATGCAGGCTCCAACATGCCAAGGTGGCTCAGGCATGCCACCTTCCTTGCAAATCACTACTGAAGCCCGGCAACGCCAGGCACCATAACTAGTATAAATAAAGGTGCCTCTCATGGCATAATTGCTAAGCTTACGTCACCCATTTGGTTTATGCTCACATATAAACGCCCGAGGAAGGGACCATGAAATGTCGTCAATATTAATGAAGTGAACTCTACATTTCAATATATACAATCTATAAGCTGTTTAGACTCAAAGCTGTTCAATTTTCAAAGCAAGCGTTTGATGTGTAATTAAGGAGACCATGTTGAGTGAATTAATGGTAATTAAGAACAACCTTATATGCCTATTGAATTTCAAACAAATTCACTCATCTGGTACAATCAAGAACTATGAAGGTACTTACATCAAGTAGTAGTTATGTGTACTTGATTATCTACTTCTAGATAGTGGCAGCAATTATAATAAAGCAAGAAATGATTCCATTTCAACTACCACTTCAACCATGTTATTTGATTAAATGTAAAAAGCAGCATTTGTCCAGCTAGATGTTCTCACTCCATTTATTCAATTTTGAACTTATTCTTGGAGAAAAGCCCAAAGGTTGTGGCATGTTTTTTAAACAATGGAAGTTCACTTTATAGTGTGTATATAGTCTATAGTTAGAGGTTATTCAGAACTTTTAGAACAACAATGGCTACAAAGCAACCTTATTGTCAATGTTCTAAAAATTTAACATGAGCCAACTACCCCAGGACTGACTTATTTCATTTGGATGTGTATGGGTGCACAAAACTTAAATCTAAAGAATATCTCAATATGTCACAATCTCGATAATATTTTATTAATCTACATAATCTCAACAATATAATTATCTCAATATAATTCTCAACAATGTGATTATCTCAAAAACATCAAAATGCAATTTAACGTAAGACATTATGTCGAGAAAGACTTTTTGGAAGCAATATTACGGTTTCTTTTGCAATATTGTCCCACTTTTGTTGCGTTATAAAAAGCCCAGCAACACTGGGCACTTTTTCTAGTATCATATATTTGAATAAACAAAATCACAATCACAATTTGGATTTTAAAGATTTTTAACGTATTTTATATGAAATACGTTTTTAAAGATTTTTTCAAAAATTTTCAAAAATCTTCAAAAAATCTTTATAAACATTTTTTAAAGGTACGGATTTTGACGTACTTAACAACATTGAATTGAAGGATATACTTTATGCTGTAAGCTCTTTGCCTTGCAGCTGCAGCTTAATCTCGTCGATCGGATACACGTTGTAGCATTAACAATTGAAGGATATACTTTATGCATTCGTTTGTAAGACTTTGCCTTGCAGCTACGTGTGGCACTATGACATATCTTAAATCATGAGAATTCTTTGTTTCAAGGACTCCCTAATATGCTTCTACATGGAGCCTTTTCTAAAGCAAGCAAGGTTTTGACTATACAAGTCGAGAATATCATGGCAACTAAAGGCCTCACGTATAAAAGATTTAATGAGTTTGAGGGAAAAACAATTTTTATTTGGATAGTTTATCTTATTTCTATTGTAGAGTCTAGTTGGTTAGGATCAGGGATAGGTTCAATACTGTATACGTTTTATACGTAATACGTATTTTTCGTTTGATACGGCACAAATTTGACGTTTAATACGTCAAAAATACGTCCAAAAAATTTCCTGTCGAAAAAATTTCACAGAAGCGAAACCTTCCGTTTTCGCTTTAAAAAAAAAAAAAAAAAAAAAAAAAAAAAATTCTTTTTTTCAAGAAGTTTAAACCGAAAATATTTAAACTACGGCTTTTTCAGTTTTAATCCGAAGGTTTAAACTTTATTTTTTTTTTTTTTTTTTTTGGTTTCAGCTCAGTTTAAATCAAGGTTTTTACGCCGACGGAATTTTTTAAAAAAAAAAATTTATGCTTTAGTTTAAACTAAAAGGTTCACATGTGGAAAAGTTTCGCGTAGCCAAACAGTATTTCGCTTTACGCTTGAAATTTTTTTCGGCCGAGTATTAAATACGAAAAATACGTATTTTTCCCAAAAATACGTATTTTTGTACTTTATACGTCTGAAAAAATAATTTCATACGTACAGAACCTATCCCTGGTTAGGATATTCGGCTTTTACTCGAGAGACTCAGGTTCAAGTCTCAACAATGGAATTTTATTCTTCATCTTTCGTGTCATATATACTTTGCTTGAATGAGGTGATTAACTCTTTTAAAACATTTGATATTCCATTGTAGTCTAGTTGGTTAGGACTCTTAGCTTTTACCCAACAACCCGAGTTTAAGTCTCGCCAATGGAATTTGTTCCTACTCAAATTTTAGAATTCATTGTGCTTTGAGCTCATGCTTCCAATAGGCATCTTACATATCTGATGGATTTTGTGAGAAATCTCGTCAATCGGATACACGTTGTAGCATTAACAATTGAAGGGTATACTTTATGCATTCGTTTGTAAGCGCTTTGGCTTGCATCTGCATGTGGCACTATGCTGTAATATTAAATCATGAATAGAATAGAATAGAATAGAATAGAATAGAATAGAATAGAATAGAATAGAATAGAATAGTTTTTGTTTCAAGGATTCTCTAATATGCTTTTGTATGGAGCTTTTTCTATAGCAAACAAAGTTTTGATTATGTATGTCGAGAACCTCACACACTCACCCCAAGTTTTGGTCCACTGTTGAAAAGTATAGTTTTCTTAGGTCCACATGTTCTTTATTCAGAGATTTCAAAAAAACCTACATGTAGATCTGTGGAGGTGTGGTCTTACTAGCCAACGATGTTGTTTTTTAAGTGGACAAAGAACATCCACTGTTATTTTTTTAAGGAGCTGTGGTTTTTGTTTTTTTAGGACGTGTGGTTTTTTAAGGAGGTATGTTTTTTGTTAAAAGAACTGTGGTTTTTTCTTTTGAGGTAGTGGTGTTTTTAAGGAGGTGTAGTTTTTGGAGGTGTGGTTTATAAGTAAGTGTAGTTTTTTTTAAGGAGCTGTGGTCTTTGTTTTTTAGGACGTGTGGTTTTTTAAGGAGGTATATTTTTTGTTAAAGGAACTGTGGTTTTTCCTTTTAAGGTGGTGATGTTTCTAAGGAGGTGTGGTATTTTAAGGTTCTTTATAGCCAATTTTGTAAGCATCATTATACAATCATTGCATTGCTCCCATCCATATGACACCCCATAAACTATTCATGTTGTCATTACATGCCATGTGTAAAAATGCAATATCTCATCTATTGTCACTCTACCCCTCATGCTTATAGAAAATAATGCAAAGGCATTATGAAGATCCCAATGAATTGAACTGAATTTAACTTTAACTTCCATGGGAACCAACAAGCCCATCGATCCAAAGTGTTTTAAGAGAGAGAGTGTGTGTGTGTGTGTTGTGTGAGTGTGTGTGGGGGGAGGGGATGGATGTGTGTGTGTGTGTGTGTGTGTGTGTGTGTGTGTGTGTGTGTGTGTGTGTGTGTGTGTGTGTGTGTGTGTGTGTGTGTGTGTGTGTGTGTGTGTGTGTGTGTGTGTGAGAGAGAGAGAGAGAGAGAGAGAGAGAGAGAGAGAGAGAGAGAGAGAGAGAGAGAGAGAGAGAGAGAGAGAGAGAGAGAGAGAGAGAGAGAGAGTATTTTAACGCCACGCCACTAGGGCAAATCCCAATGGACATGTGACCACAATAGTGTGGGATGTGTGTGTGTGTGTGTGTGTGTGTGTGTGTGTGTGAGAGAGAGAGAGAGAGAGAGAGAGAGAGAGAGAGAGAGAGAGAGAGAGAGAGAGAGAGAGAGAGAGAGAGAGAGAGAGAGAGAGAGAGAGAGAGAGAGAGAGAGAGAGAGAGATTTGCTTTTTATGCCTCAAATCCATTTTTGAGCATATGCACATGATCTCGTGTCCCATTCAGACTTCTGATGGGAGTTGAAAGCACACAATAAAAACCTATAGAAATCGATTCAAAAAAATTATTTGGTCGGTTTTTTCTTACAGCTCATTGAGAGAAAAATATATCCAATTTCTCTCCGTCACCTTAGTTCCAAATCAAGCCAAATTTCTTTCCACATGTTCCTACAAGTTCCCTGATAGTCATTTCAAATATCAGCCAAAAATATTAAAAAACACTCAAGATATCATCATTTGAGTGTACATATCTTTTTATGCCATAGGGATGTGCAATGGACAAATTTTTTGTCCACTTGGCTCAAACATGCCACCTAGGCTCAAACATGCCAAGGTGGCTCAAACATGCCACCAAGGCTCAAACATACCAAGGTGGCTCCAACATGCCACGCGGGCTCTAACACGCCATGCGGACTCCAACATGCCAAGGTGGTGCAAAAACGCCACGTGGGCTCCACCGTGCCACATAGGCTCCAACATGCCAAGGTGGCTCACAACATGCCACCTAGGCTTAAATATGCCAAGGTGGCTCAACACATGCCACCTAGGCTCCAACATGCCACCTAGGCTCCAACATGCCACCGCGGCTCTTTATGCCACCTAGGCTCAAACATGCCAAGGTGGCTCAAACATGCCACGTGGGCTACAACATGCCACCTAGGCTCCAATATGCCAAGGTGGCTCAAACATGCCACCTAGGCTCCAACATGACAAGGTGGCTCAAACATGCCACGTGGGCTTCAACATGCCACCTAGGCTCCAACATGCCAAGATGGCTCAAACTTGCCACCCGCTTTCTAACATGCCACCTAGGCTCCAACATGCCATCTAGGCTCCAACATGCCAAGGTGTCTCAAACATGCCATCTAGGCTCAAACATGCCAAGGTGTCTCAAACATGCCACGTGGGCTCCAACATGCCAAGGTGGCTTTAACATGCCACCTAGGCTCAAACATGCCAAGGTGGCTCCAACATGCCACCTAGGCTCCAACATGACAAAATGGCTCAAACATGCCACCTAGGCTCCAACGTGCTCAAACATGCCACGTGGGCTCCAACATGCCACCTATACTCCAACTTGCCAAGGTGGCTCAAATATGCCACGTGGGCTCCAACATGCCACCTAGGCTCCAACATGCCAAGGTGGCTCACACTTGCCACCTAGGCTCAAACATGCCATGCAGGCTCACTTAGGCTCCAACATGCCAAGGTGGTTCAGGCCACGCCAAATCCAACGCGCCTTCTAGGCTCAACATGCCAAGGTGGCTCAAACATGCCACCTAGGCTAAAAAATGCCAAGGTGGCTCCAACATGCCACCTAGGCTCCAACATGCTCAAACATGCCATGTGGGCTCCAACATGCCACCTATGCTCCAACATGCCAAGGTGGCTCAGGCATGCCAAGGTGGCTCAAACATGCCACCTAGGCTCCAACATGACAAGGTGGCTCAAACATGCCAAGTTGGCTCCAACATGCCACCTAGGCACCAACATGCCACCTAGGCTCCAACATGCCAAGGTGGCTCAAACATGCCACGTGGACTCCAACATGCCACGTGGGCTCTAACATGCTAAGGTGGCTCAAACATGCCACACGGGGTCCAACATGTTACACGCCACCTAGGCTCCAACATGCCACCTAGGCTCCAACATGCCAAGGTGGCTTAGGCATGCCACCTAGGCTCAAGCATGCCACCTAGGCACTCCAAGTGGTGACATGGCATGCCAAGTAAGGAAGGCCAATTTTTTACTAGGCCAAAAATGAAAAGATATCCATCTTTTGTCTTTCGTTGGGTGATGTTGGCAAATTTTGGGTGACATGGCTAGATGGTACTGACGTGGACATGATGACTAGGACTTTATGAAAGCAATATGATAACCTTTAGAATTTTTGGTAGAGGAGTTTGGCAAGGGATAGAATAGAGGGATCTTGAAGAACTTAAAGCACTGACACCCTTCCCCAAATCAACCAAGCCGGGGACTTTGGCGGCTTCCTCACCCTGAGGGGAGAGGCCGCACCCGTGAGATGGACCTGAAAAAGGTTGGCGAGGCATTTTTCTTTCCCGCGTGTGGTTCCGGGAGGGCAAATGCCAATGCCCCCTCCAGTAGCTCATCTTCCCTATCCGACCGCTTGAATCCACCATTCAAGTAACACCGCCCACTAAATTAAAAAAATCCAAGATCCGTCAGGAGAACTTATCAAACCGTGAAGCGTCTTGCGATTTTGAGCCCATAGAAACCAAAGTGTTTTGTCGAGGAGCAAATTTTTGGCTCTGGAATGGAGATTTGACTTCTATTGTAGTCTAGAATAGCAAAAATACCCTAGGGACCAAGTTACCTGGTCATTTTAGGCAACGAAAAGAAACTATCGAACCCTCTACATGGCGATTTTCATGGTAATGACCTCTTGCCTCCAATTGACTTTTGATGAGAGCGTGTTGGATATGAGCTACTTTGGACTTCTTGGAGAAGGGGTAATATCGACAAAAAACTGGTCCCGGGGTTTTATGATTGCGTTTTGAGTCAATTGGCGGTAGGTTCCTAGTCAGTTCAGTGGGGAGATTTGCCCATTTCCGCGGGCCATGTGCCTTCCCTGAATTGAGATTTTTCTTTATGTGGCAAACCCAGGAAGGTTTTCCATTGTCCTAGTTGGTCAGGACCCTCCCTTTCACCCAAGATAACATTGTGCAAGATCCCAAATCGACTAGGATATGGCCTCCGAAACGTAAACCCTGTGTTGTTAGGTTATTGAAGGGTTTACGTTATGGAGGTTGAGTTTTAGTTGGTTGCACTTGGGACATGGTCAAGAACTTGCAGTTGAAAATGCGAAGCAATAGGAACGGACGGAATGGGATTTGGATTTATCCTCATCCCAGTGTGGCAATTGGAAGTCAAGAGCGCCTTTTGCAGTGGCAAAATTGTTTGGGATCATTCGGGATGGCCAATAGATCCAAACTCTGTTATTTCAGTTGCAAGTGGCTCATCTTGTATATTTAGAAAAGGTACATCTAGTTATCCAAGAAAACGACTATGTTTTGGCCTCCGAAACGTAAACCCTGTATGTTGATAGGTTATTGTAGGGTTTTACGTTTCGCAGACTAAAACGTGGTTGTTTTCTTGGATAACTAGGTGCACCTTTTGTAAACATGCATGCGGAGCCATAGCAACTGAAATAACAGAGTTTGGATCTATTGGCCATACCGAATGATCCCAAACAATTTTGCAAATCAATGCGAATAAGGCTTTGACTTCCAATTGCCACACTGGGAGGAGGATAAATCCAAACCCCATTCTGTCAGTTCCTATTGCTTTGCATTTTCAACTTCAACTTCTCGACCATGTCCCAAGTGCAACCGACTAAAACTCGAGCTCCATAACGTAAACCCTTCAATAACCTAGCAATACACAGGGTTTAGGTTTCGGATGCCATATCCTAGTCAGATTCAACCAGGACCTTGCACAATGTCATCACGTGGAGGGAGGGTGTTGATGTCAGAAGACGGATCCTTAAAACCTTTCGAAGCGCTCTATCCCAAAGGTCCTCTCCGAGGGCCCTTGGTCCCTCGAATGGAACTCTCCCACTCCGGAACTATAAATTGACTCTGCCAATGGACTTAAAACGTCGACATTACCCTCGAAACCAAGTTTCGTGGGCAGAAGACCATCCTTTCTCCAAGAAGTGCCAAAGTAGCGCATGTCCAACACGTTCGTAGTCAATTGGCCTAAGAGGTGGCTGCGGAATACTGCCATGTAGAGGGTTCGAGTTTCTTTCGTTGCCAAAAATGACCGTGTAACTTGGTCCCTAGGGTAATTTTACCACTCCGGACGACATGACGAAGTCGAATCTCCATTCTAGAGCCTTTGTATTGCTGCTTGGCACCCTATGACAAAAATACTTGGATTTCTTTTTCGACCGCAAGACGCTTCATGGTTTGATAAGTTCTCCTAATGTTTGATCTTGGATTTTTTATGCAATTTACTCATGGTAACCACCAAAGGCCTTACTTGAATGGTGGATTCAACGGGATATTTAGGAAAACCGAAGCTCCATTGAGGGGGCGCATTGGCATTTGCCCTCCCGGAGGATCATGGCTGCCTCAACAACCTTTTTTGAGGTCCCATTCCTTTTGTTCAAGCCTCTCCTCTCTAGTGAGGAAGCCATTTTTAGAAAGTCCCCTGGCCTAGTTCGATTTGTGGAAGGGTGTCAGGCTTTAAGTCCCACGGGCATGTTTGAGCCAACTAGGGTGGCATATTGGAGCCCATGTGGCATGTTTGAGCCACCTTGGCATGTTGGAGCCTAGTTGGCATGTTGGAACCCATGTGGGATGTTTGAGCCACCTTTATAATGTCGGAGCCTAGGTGGCATGTTGGAGCCTGCATGGCATTTCGGAGCCTAGGTGGCATGTTTGAGTGAGCCACCTTGGCGTGTTTGAGCCACCTTGGCACGTTGGAGCCCACGTGGCATGGCTGAGCCACCTTGGCATGTTTGAGCCACTTTGGCATGTTGGAGCCTAGGTGGCATGTTGGAGCCCACGTGGCATGTTTTGCTACAATAATATTTTTGACCCCACTGGCATGTTTGAGCCAACTAGGTGGCATGTTGGAGCTCACGTGGCATGTTTGAGCCACCTAGGCATGTTGGAGCCTAAGTGGCATGTTGGAGCCCACGTTAGCATGTTTGAGACACCTTGGCATGATTGAACCACCTTGGCATGTTGGGGCCTAGGTGGCATGTTTGAGACACCTCGTCATGTTGGAGTCTACGTGGCATGTTTGAGCCAACTAGGTGGCATGTTGGAGCCCATGTGGCATGTTTGAGCCACCTTGGCATGTTGGAGCCTAGTTGGCATGTTGGAACCCATGTGGGATGTTTGAGCCACCTTGGAATGTTGGAGCCTAGGTGGCATGTTGGAGCCTGCATGGCATTTCGGAGCCTAGGTGGCATGTTTGAGCGACCTTGGCATGTTTGAGCCTAGGTGGCATGTTTGAGCCCCCGTGGCATGTTGGAGCCTAGGTGGCATGGTGGAGCCCACGTGGCATGTTGGAGCCTAGGTGGCATGTTGGAGCCACCTTGGCACATTAGACCCTAGGTGGCATTTTGGAACCCACGTGGCATGTTTGAGCCTAGGTGGCATGTTTGGGCCACCTTGGCATGTTGGAACCTAGGTGGCATGTTGGAGCCACCTTGGAATGTTAGAGCCTAGGTGGCATGTTGGAGCTCACGTGGCATGTTTGAGCCACCTTGGCATGTTAGAGCCTAGGTGGCATGTTGGAGCCCACGCTGGCATGTTTGAGATGTTTGAGCCTAGGTGGCATGTTTGAGCCATCTTGGCATGTTGGAGCCTAGGTGGCATGTTTGAGCCACCCCGTCATGTTGGAGCCCACGTGGCATGTTGGAGCCAACTAGGTGGCATGTTAGAGCCCACGTGGCATGTTTGAGCCACTTTGGCATGTTGGAGCCTAGTTGGCATGTTGGAACCCATGTGGGATGTTTGAGCCACCTTGGAATGTTGGAGCCTCAGTGGCATGTTGGTGCCTGGATGGCATTTCGGAGCATAGGTGGCATGTTTGAGCCATTTTGAGCCACCTTGGCATGTTGGAGCCTACATGGCATGTTGTGAGCCACCTTAGCATGTTTGAGCCTAGGTGGCATGTTGGTAGGTGGCATGTTACATTTAGGTGGCATGTTTATCTCCAATGCACGGCATGTTGGAGGCTAGGGGGCATGTTTGAGCCTAGGTGGCATGTTGGAGCCTAGGTGGCATGTTATTGGAGCCTAGGTGGCATTTTGGAGCCCAATATGTGGCATGTTTGAGCCACCTTGGCATGTTTGAGCATGTTGGAGCCTAGGTGGCATGTTGGGGCATAGGTGGCATGTTAGAGCCCACGTGGCATGTTTGAGCACGCTGGAGCCTAGGTTGGAGCCATTTTGTCGGCTTTGGAGCCTAGGTGGCATGTTGGAATTTCCTTGGCATGTTTGAGCCGTGGGTGGCATGTTAGAGCCACCTTGGCATATTGGAGCCCACGTGGCATGTTGGAGCGCATGTGGCATGTTTGAGCCACCTTGGCATGTTGGAGCCTAGGTGGCATGTTGGAGCCCACGTGTCATGTTTGAGCCACCTTGACAAGTTGGAGCATAGGTGGCATGTTGGAGCCAATGGCATGTTTGAGCATGTTGGAGCCTAGATGGCATGTTTGAGCCATTTTGTCATGTTGGAGCCTAGGTGGCATGTTGGAGCCACCTTGGCATGTTTGAGCCTAGGTGGCATGTTAGAGCCACCTTGGCATGTTGGAGCCCACGTGGCATGTTTGAGACACCTTGGCATGTTGGAGCCTAGATGGCATGTTGGAGCCTAGGTGGCATGTTGGAGCCCACGCTGGCATGTTTGAGCCACCTTGGCATGTTGGAGCCTAGGTAGCATGTTGAAGCCCATGTGGCATGTTTGAGCCACCTTGGCATGTTGGAGCCTAGGTGGCATGTTGGAGCCCATGTGGCATGTTTGAGCCTAGGTGGCATGTTAGAGCCATGGTGGCATGTTGGAGCCTAGGTGGCATATTTAAGCCTAGGTGGCATGTTGGAGCCTAGGTGGCATGGTGGAGCCCACGTGGCATGTTTGCGTCGCCTTGGCATATTGGAGCATGCATGGCATGTTAGAGCCCGCGTGGCATGTTGGAGCCACCTTGGTGGCATGTTTGAGCCACCTTGGTGGCATGTTTGAGCCACCTTGGCATGTTTGAGCCTTTTTTTTGCCATGTAAGAAAGCCATTACAGGCAGCCAGGTAGCCTAACTATTTATTAAAGATATTTTTTAACTACATGGTCTCCCTAAGTCGATTGTGTTCGATCGAGATTCTAAATTTACTGGTCATGATTGAGGGAATGGTAGGCAGCCACCCATCTCGTGCAGAGCAAAGAATCCTCACATTTCTACTGGAGGAGTGGTCGGAAATCATCTTTGACCACTGGCTCTATGTTTCTGTAGTTTTATCGTGGATTGGAGCATGTTGTTGAGCCCCAACGATTCAGACCTGTGGCAAAGGGGTTTTATTTCAAGCTCGCCTTAGCTCTGAAGAATCCTTAAGCACAAGACCCTGAGGTTAGAACAGTCGCATGTCTCCTTTCTACGTTTTAACTAGAATGGGAAGCCAATCATGCATCGACAAGGTGTGCTTTGTTAGCTCTGTTCTAGCTACGGAGGAGCCCAAATCATAATGGTATGCTTTATTCCCTTTCTGGATGCCTTGGGCCAGATTTCTTTCTCAGATTTAGACTGGATATGCTGCACTCGCTGTAGCTTAGATGACTGCACTGATTGTAGCAAGGATTCGTTGCACTCATTGCAGCTTAGGGGGTACTAGACGGCTGCAGGCTGTATAGCAAGGATCTGCTGCACTTATTGCAGCTTAGGGACTTCAACTTATCTGGATTATTTGGTTTCACTCTGGACAGATGCTAGAGCAATACCATTTGATTGTGTTTCCCATTTTAAACATGGAAAGACACTTTCTATTCAAAGATCATGTGTTATTGCGTTAGGTTTCAGTTGGGGCAAGCAAGAACAAAAAATGTGCAGTCCTAGTCCTGATGTTCACTACTGCATTAGATTCAATTTGGGGTATATCACATTTCTTATCTGCTACAGACTGGGCTCACCAAGATGAGTGCGTTGGAATTATTCAGCCGGCATCTAAGGTATGATTCTTGCAGTAGTCTATTTGTTGGTGTAGTTTTGGAATATATTTAGTGTGCTGGTCCTTGAGCAGTCCCCTCTCTGTGGGTGAGCAAAGGAGACTTCTCAAGAATGGTGGACTTTAGCTTGAGCGATCCTCTTTTGCTGTGGAGGTCTTTGGGTGCATGTGGCAGCATTCTTCTGTTTTGGTTCAGCCCTGATTGTTATAGATGTGATGGCATGTAATTTGGATGGAGTCTAGTTATTTCATGTTGACCCTCTTTCATCCCAGCTGAAAGGAGATGTGGATTTCAGAAGAGTGCATCATGAAAGCAATCTGCCTGAAGGCAAGTGATTCTAGGGGAACATTGGACGGGAGGCCACATGCTCTTACAGCTGCTAGCAGGTTGAAGGTGGGTTATGAGCCAGCCAGTGGTGGGGGGCTTTAGTTTACCTTTTCACACTCACCCGAATTTTGGTCCACTGTTGAAAAGTATAGTTTTCTTAGGTCCACATGTAAGTGGACAAGGAACGTCCACTGTTATTTTTTTAAGGAGCTGTGGTTTTTGTTTTTTTTGGACGTGTGGTTTTTTAAGGAGGTATGTTTTTTGTTAAAAGAACTGTGGTTTTTTCTTTTGAGGTAGTGGTGTTTTTAAGGAGGTGTAGTTTTTGGAGGTGTGGTTTATAAGTAAGTGTAGTTTTCTTTTTAAGGAGTTGTGGTCTTTGTTTTTTAAGACGTGTGGTTTTCTAAGGAGGTATGTTTTTTGTTAAAGGAACTGTGGTTTTTTCTTTTGAGGTGGTGATGTTTCTAAGGAGGTGTAGTATTTGGAGGTGCGGTTTATAAGTAAGTGTAGTTTTTAAGGAGGTTTTTTCTAAAGGATGTATGGTTCTCTAAAGGGGTGTGGTATTTTAAGGTTCTTTATAGCCAATTTTGTAAGCATCATTATACAACCATTGCACTGCTCCCATTCATATGACACCCCATAAAGTATTCATGTTGTCATTACATGCCATGTGTAAAAATACAATATCTCATCTATTAGAAAACTAGAATGCAAAGGCATTATGAAGATCCCAAAATTAAATTGAACTGAATTTAACTTTAACATCCATGGGGATCGACAAGTCTATCGATCCAGAGAGAGAGAGAGAGAGAGAGAGAGAGAGAGAGAGAGAGAGAGAGAGAGAGAGAGAGAGAGAGAGAGAGAGAGAGAGAGAGAGAGAGAGAGAGAGAGAGAGAGAGAGAGAGAGAGAGAGATTCATATGACACCCCATAAAGTATTCATGTTGTCATTACATGCCATGTGTAAAAATACAATATCTCATCTATTAGAAAACTAGAATGCAAAGGCATTATGAAGATCCCAAAATTAAATTGAACTGAATTTAACTTTAACATCTATGGGGATCAACAAGTCTATCAATCCACAAGAGAGAGAGAGAGAGAGAGAGAGAGAGAGAGAGAGAGAGAGAGAGAGAGAGAGAGAGAGAGAGAGAGAGAGAGAGAGAGAGAGAGAGAGAGAGAGAGAGATCGCTGGGTCCACATGCCTCACTTAGAGATGACGAGAGAGAATAATGAGAGAATACGAGAGATGAGAGATGGGGAGAGATGGGAGATGGGTGAGAGTGGGAAAACCCAACTCTCACCTCGAGATGATTCGCCCCTTGCAGCCCGTTAGGGGCCTTTTCATTGCCCACTAACCAAACAATTAGCCTTTAATTTTCACCAAAAAAAAAAGCGCCAAATGTTTCCCACAATGGAGCCATTTCCCCGCTTTTATTGATCTTCAAGGCACTTTATTCTTGCTCCAAGTATCCAATTCCTCAAGCAATTAGCCGATTCGATCCGTATTCATCCGATCACGCCTGCATTTTCATTATATTTTTGTGCATTCGCTCATTAATTTCTCAATCGGCAATTTCCTTTTATGTCGCCCTTATTCCCAATCAATTAATTGATTCGGATGTCTAAGGCCTCTCGACCTTTGCGGTTTGTCCCAAAACGGGAAGCCTTTCGTGCCTCCTGGATTGAAAAATGGCACCAAGAAGGACCCGAAAATGACAAAGGTAGATCTCCATGGATGTGCAATTGGAGACTAATTAAATTCCCCTTCAAGACAGTCAAAAAGAAAAGAGATCCAAGCGTGTATTCAAAGAAAATTCAGGCACCCTCCAATATTGTGAGTGAATATATAGAAACCGATGGAATTTATTGTTGTGCATGAGCGTTAAAATTTAAAGTGAGAAAATAGAAGGGATGGCTAGGGTTTTGACGGGCGACGTTTAGAGGGCGGCGGGAGGATCATTTAAGGTCTTAAGCCATCCATAGCTGGAAGAGCAACATCCGCCGCTGCCATTGTGCTTTCGGGATCCCGGGTATAGTTGCATGATCGGGTCTTTACCTACGGATCTTATTCATTCAAGTTCGGTGATGCCCTTGCTTTGCCATCGTAAAAGTATAAGATTGTGACCCGTAAGAAGTGTCTTTGTTGCTTTTTCTCCGATTCCGATCTCAATAGGCTAAAGATAGCGGAATTTTGTGTCAAGACTCTTCTTTGAGCCATGCTCAAAATTTGCCCTCTCTCATTCTCTTGTTGGTTGCCCTATGGGCTCGTTGCAAGAATTTAAGCTTGTCATTCAGGTTTGTAGGTTAAACCTCTTTTGTTGCACTCACCGTTGGTTAAGGCCATGTCCGCTGTGGTTCTCGAGACTCCGGGTTTCAAGAATGCCCATATGTTGCAAGTTTTTTGATGGTTTTGAGCCGTAAATGCTTTTGAGAACACGACCTCATTATTCACTTTTAAAGAGTTCATGATAAAGGCAAAGATTATAGGTAATTGTGCAACCAAAGTTTGCAAAAATGGGCTGTCCTTCCCTTTTAGAGAGAGAAGATCTTGTGGGTGCGGGTGCATGTCTATGGAATGCGATGAGAGATGCATCTTTGGTTATTCTGTTTAAGTTGTGGCACCTTGAGATGCAACTTAGTCCCGCTAATTCAATGTCATCCCCATTTCCCAAAGAAGGGGAAATTAGGTTCTATGGACGGGCATGGCTCAACTTCCGATAGTGAAAGGGGTCGATTAAGTAATCTTGGGAGGAGACCGTGGTTACTTTACCACTTACTGATTTATCGAATGTTATTCAAGTGTCCAAGGAAACTTGACTCGGATCGATGAGGAAGTTGAGCATTTTGCAACTATGGCCTATGCTAGTAGTAGGAGGACTTTGAATAGCGATTGGACCACCCTGGGGCAATCCCATTATCTTCTCGCATTATTGAAGAGGGAGCATCAAGTCCCTCAAGAACATAATTGGAACGGGACATGATCTTCTATAGTACAAGTTTGCGTGGATGGATTCTAGGCCGAAAGTAAATGCGCCGGAATGATAGTTGCTTCCAAAGCCCTTCAATTGCTTGCATCAATGAGGTGGTGAGCTTCAAATGGTTGCGCATTGTAGTCTTCACACGGATCTTAATCTTTGTTTCAAGTAGGGAAGACCCATATCGATTATTATAGACTCCTGATTTTGGAATGTTGGTGATACTTCTTTCTATCTGGTGACCAATGTTTTGATCTTGCATATCTGGCCTATTGTGGAGCCACCAAATAAGGTCATGTACCTGTTTTACTTATTAATAAAATTTAAATATCTTGCCTACAAAAAAAAAAAAAAAAAAAAAAAAAAAAAAAAAAAAATTATGAAAGTGATAGACACAAAGAATAGGAAGTCCCCCGCAATGGACAGATCACGGTGTCTCCACATTCCTCAATCTCCTGAACGAGATGAAATTGGTAACCGGAGGCACCCTCAACCTCTCCAACACATAGTGGAGGGAAATTATGATGAAATTGCAGCCCTTTGTTGGGGGTTTAGTGGAGCTGAGACAACTAAAGAACAAATGGGATAAGCTTGCAATAAATTTAAAGATGAGAAGGAGGCTTGTAGCCATACGTGTTCCGAACCATCAAGTTGGCAAAGTAAGTATGACGAGAATGGAAGAAGTTAAATATGGTGTTACCTCGATAATCCAATACCGTCTGCTGGTGATGATGGTGAATTTGGCAATGAAGCTTTTTTTTAGATGCAGACTTGCATGCCAATTACTTCAGAAATCTTTCATGAATGACAGCTTTTTCTTTGAAATCGTTGGAACAGATGCAACATTTGAAGACCAATTTGCTGATCCACCCAATTCAAACAATGATGTTAACACCGAAAATTTAAAACATTGATGCGAAAATTCCAATGAATAGGACACCCACGAGAAACCGTATTGATTCTTCAAGTCCTAGATCAGCAAAGATGTAATCAGCCCGAGTTTGTGGAAAACCTACAAGTAGAAAGAAGTCCAATAGTTGCAAATAGATGAGGACATTGCAATGGGAATATCACGGATGGCAAGCACATTTGGGGACACGAGGGTGAAGAAATTAGATTTTCATTGAAAGAAGAAAGTGCAAGAAAAATTGAGTTGGTCGTGGAATTGGAAACAATAAGATCTCTAAAACAGGTCTGAAAATTGCAGAGTCAATGGCTGCAATGACTCAAAAGCATATGTGAAATGACAAAGGAGACCTTGCTCGAAATTGCCAAACTTGCTGCCAAAAACAAGGAATAAAGGTTCGTTTTCGCTTATTTGCTTTTTAGAATTTCCTTTTTGGAACTGTCACAAAATCATCCAGTATTCTTAAATATTAAAGAAGTTGTACAGCCCTATTATTTTAGCATTAAATATTGCCTTCTAGTCACAGATCATCCAAATTCGTAAAGGCTACTTAAGCTCCCTCCAATTCTTGCATGCAAGCCCCTTCGACAATATGGAGAGAGTCGCGGAACCGAAAGCCAACGCTCTCCTAGCGCTCCTCTTCTTCGAGTTCCTCTTCTTCGAGTTCCTCTTCTTCGAAGTTCCTATCAAACTCCACCCACCACATCTTCATCTTCCTCCCGAAGCCCTACTATTCTCGACCATGATACCGGCCTACCTCCGGTGATGAGGTTCTTCCAGGCATGGTGGGGATTCTCTGCGGTTAGTGACCCGCTTTGTCGGCTTAGAGAATATTTTTCAAGAAAATCAAGAAGACTCTTGGTGACGGTGGAGCAAGAAGAAAGCGAGTTTTTCAACTCCCACCGTCCCAGCCAAGAGACCACCGTTGAAGTTATGTCTCACAAGGTTATTCATGGCAGCCAAGATGGGGAGACCATTTCAGTTTTTATTCGAATGGGCATTTCCGTGGATCGAGGTTTTTTGGAATGGGCAGCAAATTCTGCAAACAACCGCATGCAGGGGCATATGGAGTGTGTATATTTGAAGCTACAGAAATGTGGTGCCTCCATCAAATTAAGTAGTCCAACCTTTCCTTGTGATCCGTGTCCCCTTTTTATGCGAATCGACTCTCCTTCACTTCTTTTTTTTGTTATGCATTTTCTTTTTATAAAATGCCTTTGTTTTTTATTAAATGGCATGGTCTGCCATTCTTTTTTCTCATATGATTGCTCTCGGGAAACAAATTTTGAAAACAAATGCCAATGTGTATTCATGCAGATTTCCGGTATCATTGGAAGGTGTGCGTGACTTTGTTTTTAGTATAGTGAAGTCATTTGACTCACTTAGAATGTTTCTGGCAGCTCAAATGCTCAAATATTTTGAACAGGGCTTTATATGCCCATGTAATCTTTTTTTATGAATATAAACTTCTCTTTTCAAACTTGTTTGTATACAAATGATTTTTCCTGCTCTTGTAAGTTCTCTAATTGTGAAGTCACAGGACTCACTAATTCTGTAACAGGTTGTTCAGTATTTCTAAGTGAGATGTTTTGAGGCTGTAAATGGAAACTTAGCTCTAAACTCAATCACTTATTTATCATAATGTAAGAAATGCCTGACAAATAAGTAAAGATAGCGAGATGGATAAGAATTGACATTTGAATTTAATATTTTTTGTCTACAAAAAAAAATCACAGGATCACATGTCCATCCAGATTTTCAAATAACACGTGCCTCATTTGATCACCTTGTTTTTTTAATGACTTGTTCATGGCTTCTGTTTCATAGTGGAGGATCATCCTCAATTGGCAGCATGTCCCAGCCCTTGTGTTCCATTATATAGAAGTTCCAAAGAACACAACATGCGTGTATGATCTTGGAAGCTTTGGCAACATGCACGGGCAAGTGTTTCAGAATTCTGAATTTTTCCTTAACAATCCCAAATCCATTCTCCACACACACTCTGCCCCTACAAATCCTTTTGTTGAACTTATCATAAGCACCCTGATTTTGAGGAAAAACTTTAAGGAGAAAGGGCCTGCTAGAATAGGCTGAGTCACCTAATAGAAGAGGTGGAATATTTACCTGAACATCTTGATCAGTAGGCTGCCCCTTCTTCAGTTTTCTGCCACTAAGAGTCACCACTGGTTCTTGCAAAATTTGTTTGGAGGCAATTTTGTTATAGATGGAGCTCTTCTTGAACTGGTTTGAATCATGGATGAACCTTTCTTGTTACACAAACATTTATAAAAAAATCTATTCTATGTGTCACAATTCCTTGCATGAGACATGAATGCCTCTTATGTCTCCGCCGTAATAGTCTTCCCCATTGTCTTTTTTTTTGGGTTTCCTCCATAAAAAAATATGGGATCCGGCCAATCGCACCATATATATTGGGCAACCCCTGTTGCATCATGGAATTCCTTAATGCACTTGAATTAATCTTGCACCTGTAGGCATTGCAACAAAACGTTTGTAAAGCATTGTCTTCAAGCCAAAACAAAGCGTGATTTTCTTGGTATATTTTGGTCTTTGTTGCTTTCCCAACATAAAATCTCGACCGACATGTAAGGGCATATCCCCGTGTGCAAGAAAATACAGAACCATAGCAACTGCTTTCCGGGATCAACAGGGGGCCTTACTTTAATACCGGGCCTGACAAGATAGGGCACAATTAAACCTACCAATCTCTCAAATGTGGCTCTCTTCATCCTGTAAAATTGGTGCCACATATCATCTTCAAAGGAAGCTATACAATTCCATGCGTGGTTATCAATATTATCCCATTGTGTTCTCTTGCCTTTGAGCAATCCAAAATCTTCTTGGTGGTCTTCTAACCCTCGCTGGAACCCAACCATTATTAACGCCGCAGATGCAAAAAAACATACCATTGTTGTCTTCTAAAACATCATCATCGAACGTAGTCATTGGATCTTGAGCTCATTGAGTTCCAATAGCTGCAAAAGCAAACGTATCTCTCAGAATGCAAATCCGAGTGTCAAAGCACGAAAAAGCATGGCAATCATACCAAGAATGACCGGATCCATGGTTTAGTGGCCGGAATCGAAAGAATGGGGAGGGAAAACTAGAAATGAATTATCCCACATAGCCCGCCGAACCAAGAAATACAGGCTTGAATATCCCACAATTTGGCGCCCGAATTGAACGTTACGATCGAATTATCCCACATTTTCTCTCGTCGGCCGGAATTGATGCGTGATCGAAAATCCGGCAAACAGCAAAAAATCTGCCAATAACGGAGAGGTCTTTAAGCCTCGAGACAATCGTCTCTCCTCTCCTCCCAAAAAATCACGTGATATTTCGGGGAGGAACCGTATGTGACGAGAGATGGATTTTTTTACGAGCATGTGGCCAACGCAAGAGAGAGAGAGAGAGAGAGAGAGAGAGAGAGAGAGAGAGAGAGAGAGAGAGAGAGAGAGAGAGAGAGAGAGAGAGAAGAGAGAGAGAAGTGAAGTGAAGTGAAGTTAATTGTATTTTTTTTTGGGAGGCCTCTCGGTGCCTATAAGACGAAAAAATTAATTTACATCATAAAATATTAGATGAGTCTCCATTTCCTCATCTAATTCCTCACTCTCACTCCAAGTTTCATCTTCATTCAGCATTGTATTCACATCTTTTGTACATCTCTCTCTTAATTGTAGTGTCTCAATTAAGAAAGATCCAATTCTGTTTCCATCCAATTCAAAGAACGTACCTAGGTCAGGTGAATGTGTGCCATGTCTATCTCGAATCATGATATATCTTTGGACACTTAAGTATAACATGTTCTTCATCTTCGATGTCATCTTGACCACATACCTGCAAAGACCTCGGATGTCTTGGGATAGTTCCCCAACGGCCAACTTCCACCCCAAGGTGGTGTGAACTAAGTCGTATCCTCATAGTGTGTCTTTTTCCTCACGGATATGTTCTCCCTTAAGTATGCAAAGAGCTCTAATGAGGGATTCATATGCATCCTATACAGTAGCATTTTTGTTTTTGGATTTAACCAAAGTCTCCTCTTAACCTTTTCATAAACCCATGCTCTTAAGCGATCATTTTGGGGCACATCTTCCCAAACAATATCCCACCATTTAATAACATCAGCATACCATCATCCTTTCTTTTCGGTGCTCAACATGGCATGATGGGGAATGCGAGTGTTATTCATCTTCTTAACCTTAATTAAGTACTTAATGCACTTAAGCAGCGCTTCTCCTTCAAGTGTCATAAGGCCACACTCAGCTAGCATCATCGGGTATGGTCTTTGTGCCTTTACTCCTAGCTCTAGTCTTTGGTAAAATATAGCAACTTTTCTGGCCTTCTCCTTCAAGTGTCAAAGGCCAACTTCTTAATTTCTTGTGCACCTGCTCTATATCTTCCCATAAGCACTGTGGCAGTCCTGGCCCCCAAATTTCAGCCCCATAAAGTATTGTACTTTGAACCAATGCCTCATATAGCTTGCTCTTAAGAGCCCACGCCCAAATGTGAGACTTCCTGCATGTGCTTTGCATAGAATATAGCGCTTTCTGTCCACTTTCTACCCTTTGCACTATGCACGCATTCCATTTGTGGTTCCTGCTTATGACAAGCCCAAGGTATTTGTATGCTTCACATGTCTCCACTATGTCCTCCTTATATTTAAAACCACATTCCTGTTTAAGAGCACCAACCATCATGATCTTAGTTTTTTCTAAATTGACTTGCATTCCTGTCCTGTCACAGAAAATGCCCAAATGGCCCAATAGCTGTTGCATGTGCACCTGCGAGCGTGCAAAAAGCACTACATCATCCGCATACAGAAGCAATTGGATGACATATCCATATATCTCCGTGCCTCCGTCACAATTATCTTCCAGCCACTCCTCAAGACTATCTATGAAAAGACCAAAAATCGTAGGAGACAGGGGGCATCCTTGTTTCACACCAATGTTACTTTCCGTCACATCTAGAACTTCTGCTTTGAAAGGCATCGATAACTGCACCAAAACTTTTTCATATAATATCTGCACTGCATCTGTCAACTGTTTAGGTACCTGTAAGCATTCCATTCTTTCCCATAGCTTGTTCCGTGGAACTTTATCAAATGCCTTACGAAAATCAATAAAAGCAACATAAACCGGGTTTTGTGCCCTTTTATTTATATCAAAAATGCATTTTAGTGTGACCAGGTGGTCTAATGTAGACATATGTGCACGAAAACCAGCCTGAGTCTTGGCTCTCTTATCATTATGTTCAGCCCATACACTGATTTTCTTCTCTACTATGCTAGCAAAAAGCTTGAAAAATAAATTGCTTACCATAAGAGTGCGATAATTATTTCCATCCAGCATAGATCCACTTTTGTGTATGGGGACGATTCTGTTCAGTTGCCAATCCTGAGGGAAACCTTGTTGCATCGCTGAATTGAACATGCGCGTTATTATTGTATATATGCTCTTCCCGGCCCATTTGAGATGTTCTGCGCTCAGCTTATTTTGATCTTTTGCTTTCCCATTTGCAAGCTTGTTTATGCCTTCGGCGATTTCTTCTTCAGTGAAAATCAGATCAGATTTTGCTCTTGGCATTGCTTGGCTGTTAGCATCATAATACAACTTTTTGACTTGGCTCCAAAGCTCGGCTGCAGAGATGGGAGGATCTTTACGCTTATGCTTCTTCATATTTTTCCAGTATGTTTTCGGATCTGTATGACATTGCTGGATCAAAAGCTCCTGCTTTGACAAGATAAAATGTCTTTTCTTTTGTCTGACAATCCGCTGATATTTCTTCCTCATAATTTTCATGTTTTCTCCTTGGCTATCTTTCCATTTTTTCTTAGCTGCACGGCATTCCTCATCATACCATGATTTACAGGGAAGCCCTTTCTTCACTCGAATTGGCTCACAATGATTTATGGCATCTGCTATTATCCTTATCAGCTGGTTATGCATATCTGCAGCAGTGTCATTCCAAGCACTTTGCTCTATTTGCTAATCAATGTATGCTCTGTATGCATCTGCCATAGCAGGTCTGATCATACAAATAGGTTGCGGGACAACATTTTCCACAAGGGATGGCAATCTACTCTCACATATGGAGAATGTTAGGAATGCATGATCTGATTCTAGATTTTCTCTCCCAACCTCGAAATCTGTAATTAACTCCAAGGCATTTTGGGATATGATAAGGTAGTCCACCACACTCTTTGATCTGCATGTACAAGATTTGGATTTAGGAAATCGATTCATTCCATTACATACCAGGAGTTCCGCATTTGTGCAGAGATTTAACAGTTGGCGCCCGGATTTGGTGGTTGTCGGATCAGCGGACAGTCTGCTCTAGCCCAGCCTAGCAATTTCTGATTCCTCCATCGATTTGAATCAAATGGGTTCGTCTTCCCATGTATGGATTGTTGCTTGCGTACCTGTTCTCCCATTGAAATCACCTGCCAATATGATATTTCCTTGCATCTGGTAATCTATGATATCTTGTTCTAATTCAAAGAACATATCTTCACCTGTAGCCCCATCCGAGTAGGTCTGTTTGTGTCTTGGAGCGAAGTGGCAGGCTGCCATATATACCATACTGTTTTGTTGTTTAATCTGCAGCCATATATATTGGTTATTTACATTCTTTTTTACAGCCATCACTACATCTAGATGCTCATCTCTGACATAGCATGCCACACCGCCATTTCCAATGTCCATATCTGTAAATCTCCTATTCTTAATTGATGCTATCATTGTGAATCCTTCTATATCAGGTAATGCATATAAGTCATGCTCCTTGGTTTCTAGAAAACACAGCAAATCGATGTCTCTTATTTCCTCTTGCATACTCAGGATCTTAGTCTCGGTCAGTTTGCATTATCCTGAGTGCCCCCCATCTTTTCTATTCCTCAACTACAACCTTGCCTTTGATCCATCTTGCTTTTTTGTTATTTTGGCGGGCTTCCTTGTATTTGGCAATCTCAATTTTCTTCTCAGCTAATTGCTCTTTGGTCATATCTTCGTTTACCCAGATAAACTTTCCCTTCAAGGTGTGAGTGTTTCTTAAGACTGCCAATCTGGATTCTCTATTTACGAATTTCACAATTATATGTCTGGTCCCTGATTCTTTTACGCCCACCGAAATGCATCGATATACTTCCAATTTTCCTTGACATTCATAGTCTCCCGAAAAAATTGTTCAACATATGCCTTTGTTTTCTCTTTCGGTTTTTCTAATAGCCCCACAATCCGGAGATTCGTAGCTCGCTTTTTTCTTTCTTGGGTTTCCATGAACTGTTCCAAAGTATTCTCGAGTTCCATGACCTCTCGGCGGTTCCGAGTCCGATTCATTCTGCCAATGTTCTTCAATGTCATTCTTCATTACCTCTAGCTCCTTCCTTATCCATTGGGTAATCTGCTCTCAAGGTTTCATTTTTTTCTCTCAGCTTTAGTATTTCTCCCAATAAGAGAGCCTCTGGTCTGAGGTGGTTTCTGTCCTAAAGCTAGATATTTCCTTCCAAATAGTGGTCGGGAGATCTACGCCCCGCATTCGGGACTAGAAGGCCCCCTTTTGGCTCTTGCTTGTCTTTTCCTGGTTTTGCCATGCTTGTTTTGTGTTCACGAAAACTTAGGGTCTTAAAATTAGCTTCCAAGAAATTGGCGAGAGAGAGAGAGAGAGAGAGAGAGAGAGAGAGAGAGAGAGAGAGAGAGAAGGGGGGAGAGAGAGAGATAGATAGATAGATAGTATTTTAACGCCACGCCACTAGGCAGCATCCAACTGGACATGTGACCACACACCACACTACATTGCTTGGTTGGGCCCTGCCCTCAACCACTTTACATTGCGTCTGTGGGTTTTGACACCCAACAGTTCATAGTGCGATTCTGGGAAGTGTCGAACTCGAGACCTATAGTTGCTAGACCTAGTGTGTTACCACTAGGCTAAACGCCCAGAGAGAGAGAGAGAGAGAGAGAGAGAGAGAGAGAGAGAGAGAGAGAGAGAGTTTTGCTTTTTTATGCCTCAAATCCATTTTTTGAGCATATGCACATGATCTCAGGCCCCATTCAGACTTGCAGGAGTTGAAAGCACACAACAAAAACCTTATAGAAATCAGGACTCAAAAAATTATTTGCTGGTTTTTTCTTACAGTTCATTGAGAGAAAAATATATCCAATTTCTCTCCATCACCTTAGTTCCAAATCAAGCCAAATTTCTTTCCACGTGTTCCTACAAGTTCCCTGATAGTCATTTCAATATCAGCCAGAAATATTAAAAAACACTCAGGATATCATCATTTGAGTGTACATATCTTTTTCTGCCATAGGGATGTGCAATGGACAAATTTTCTGTCCACTTGGCTCTTTCGTAAGGTTCTTGGGAGTCCTGTGATAAAATCCATAGATATTGATTCCCATCTCTCCTTTGGGATATCTAATAGATGTAAAAGCCAAGCAGGACGGTGAGTATCAAGCTTCATGCGTTGACACACCAAACATCCTTGGACAAAACGTTCAATATCAGTTTTCATGCGTGGCCAATAATACACAAAAGCCACGTGTTTATAAGTCTTAGAGAAACCGGGATGTGCAACATATGGTTTCTCATGGGCTTCCCTAATTATAAGAGAACGAGATGGTTTACAATTAGGTACACATAAACGATTGTTAAAATAAAGAAGATTTCCTTGAAGAGAATAATCTTTATAGAGAGAAATCTCGGCTTGACTCCGTTCTTTCCTAGTCAAGCTAGAGAAAACCTGCTTAAATTCTGGATCATGCTTATAAAGTAATGGAAATTGGCTAGCAAAGTCAGTGGTGACCACTGAAATTGCATTACCATGAGCTCTTCGACTTAGAGCATCTGCCACTACATTCTTACTTCCAGGAATGTAGATGATCTCAAAGGGCTGGAAGTTGGCTATGAATGCAAGCCATCTTGCTTGTCATTTATTCATAACAGGTTGTGTAGAATAATAGCGTAAGGCTGGATGGTCAGTTTTAACACAGAAGTGAGCATTCATTAAGTAATGCTTCCATTTCTGGATAGCATAAATCATAGCTAGAAATTCTTTACCATAAACATGATAATTAGCTTCTGCACTAAAAAACGTATGACTTTCATATCCCTCTTGCATTAATACAGCTCCGATCCCATAATCACTTGCATCTGTCATAACATCATAAGGCCTGTGAGGATCTGCGATGGTCAAAATAGGAGCCATTGTTAATGCATTCTTAAGGTTCATAAAGCTTCATTCAGCTTGTTGAGTCCATCGAAATGGAACATTCTTACGCAACAAATTATTAAAAGGTGTTGCTTCTAGAGAGAAATTCTTAACAAACTTATAATAAAAACTTGCAAGACCAAGAAAGGATCTTACATCATGTTGGTTCTTTGGTACAGGCCATGTGCGTATTGCCATAACCTTCTGTGGATCAACTGAAATTCCCTGGGCAGAGATAAAATGTCCCAAGTATTCAATATGATCTCTAAAGAAGAAACTTTTCTTAGAATTAATAAAATATTCATGTTTTTGCAATAGAGTCAATGTGGCAAGAGCATTAGTTAAACCAAAAGGCATAACCATATATTCATAGTGACCAAAGTGTGTTCTAAAGGCCGTCTTATATTCATGACCTTCTTTAATCCTTATCTTATGATATCCGCTTTTCAAATCAATCTTAGAAAAATATTTGCTACCTTGAAGACGATCTAAAAGATCATCAATACGTGGCAGCGGGTATCAATTCTTGATGGTTATCTTGTTTGACCACACGATAATCCACACAAATCCGCATGCTCTTGTCCTTTTTCCTTACCAACACAGGTGACACGTAAGGACTACGACTTGGGTGGATATAACCTCGCTCAAGAAGATTGGCAAGCTGACGCTCAATGTCCAAAGATTCTTGATGCGAGACTCGATATGGAGCTCGAGATGGAGGAGCGGACCCCGGAGCAATGTCAATCGCATGGTCCACACTCCTTCGTGGAGGTAGCTCCAGACTGGAGTCCTGCATTAGAAAGGTCTTAAATTCATGAAGAGGAAATGTAGGTGGAAAGACGGAAAAGTCAACAGCCTTCTTAGTGTCCTCATTTTCATATGCTTTATTTATCATGTACAAGTAAGGTAAACAATTGAGCTTGTTGTTTACGTACTAACTTCTTAACTTGAATGGCCGAGA
The DNA here is from genome assembly GCA_021234155.1 of Isoetes taiwanensis. Classification (NCBI taxonomy): domain Eukaryota; kingdom Viridiplantae; phylum Streptophyta; class Lycopodiopsida; order Isoetales; family Isoetaceae; genus Isoetes; species Isoetes taiwanensis. Next base: position 70,284 of record JAJEKV010000079.1, read on the forward strand.
GTAATGGAGTCGATGGTAAATCACACTCTCCTTGCAATTCATATCTTTTTCCGTCCACCTGAAGTTTCATAATATGTCTTCGAAAGCTGATGAATGGATCATACTTCCACAACCACTCTTGACCGATAATTATATCAATATGAGTTAATTCCATGACAGCAAAAGAATCTCGTGCATGAAAAGTCTGAAGTCGGTAGGTGATGTCCTCCACTTTATCAGAGGAGATTTGAGAACTCCCATCGGCGACTTGGACATCAAGTGGCTGGTCATGGGGGCTGGTTGGGAGTCTTAACTTAGTGGCCATGGTGCGTGAAATAAAATTATGAGAACACCCTGAGTCTACTAGAATAATAAACTCCTGGCCTCTTAAGGACCCCCTGATCTGAAAAGTGTCGTTTGGTAAAAATGGGGTGTCTTTTACTTGGGCGACCCCCACATATACCACATTGTTGGATCCTGTATTTTTACTTTTCTTATCGTTGTTTTTAGGGTTATCCCCTTCATTCTTAGTATTGCTCCAAGGTTTCTTATGGGGACATTGGTAAAACATATGCCCACCTTTTCATTATATATAACATAAGCCTTTTTGTCTGTACTCTGCCTTTTGTCGATCATTAAGTTTCTTGAAGACAGGTTTATTATCATTCTTCTTAAAAGAACTTTGGTAAGGATCCTTATTATTAGAGGAAATTCGAATTGAAGCATTTCGATCAATTCCTTTTTGGCCAAGATTAGGTATGAAGTCTGCTACTTCCTCAACGAGTTCAATCGCATCTTGAAGATCTTCAGGAGATGATTTCTCAACTTCTCTTCTTACATACTTCTTTAGTTCCCAAAGAAATTGATGCAGCTTCGTCTTCTCCGTTAGATCCTCAATCTCCAAAACACAGGATGTAAAATCTTGCACATAGGAAGCAATGATTCATGTTTGGCGTAATTCATATAACTTATCCCTCAATTTGAGATCGGCATTAGAAGGTATGAAATAGTTCTGTAATTTCTTAATAAACTTCGGCCATGTTTCAATCTTATGTGCCTGCCCTAGTTGGATAGCCTTGGTATGGCATCGCCACCATGACAAGACATCCTTTTCTAAGGAATTTGAGGCACAAAGGACCTTCTTCGAGTTTGGGGTTTCAGCAGATTGAAAATATTGTTCCATTTTAAAAATCCAATCGGAGAGGATCATTTTATTTCTAGCCCCATTATATGGTTTAGGCAAAGGAGGAACATAAGATTTCTTATCTCTTTTTAAAAGGTGGTATAATTGTTTAACCTCTGGAGAGAAGTCGTTGGGTTCCTCTTTGCTTTTTTGTCTGTCTCCCTTCTCTTCGTCCTCATCAGAGTCCTCATCACGCCTGCGCCTACGGCTCCCTTCACTTCGTAACTCGGCGAGTTGGGAAGCCATAGTATGAAGTTGCTTGAATGAGGTGGTTGACTCTTTTAAAACATTTGAAATTCCATTGTAGTCTAGTTGGTTAGGATACTTGGCTTTCACCCAAGCGACACTCAAGTGTTAGAATTTAGTGTGATTTGAGGCCATGCTTGCAATAGGCATTTCGAGTGGAGGATCATTTGTGGTCTTAATCTCGTCGATCGGATACACGTTACAGTAGTAAGAATTGAAAGATATACTTTATACTTTATTCATTCGTTGAGCTCTTTGGATTGCAGCTCCTGTTTGGCACTATGATGTGATGTTAAATCATGAGAATTCTTTTTGTTTCGAGACTCTCTAATATGCTTCTATATGGAGCTTTTTCTAAAGCAAGCGAAATTTTGACTATGCAAGTCGAGAATCTCATATTAACCACCAAAGGCCTCAGATACAAATGTTTTAATGAGTGTGGGTTGAAGAACAACCTTTATTTAAGTAGCTAATCTCCATTGTAGTCTAGTTGGTTAGGATACTCGGCTCTCACCCGAGAGACCCGGGTTCAAGTCCCGGCAATGGAATTTCATTTTTCAGCTTTCGTATCATGTGCATTTTGCTTGAATGAGGTGGTTGACTCTTTTAAAACATTTGAAATTCCATTGTAGTCTAGTTGGTTAGGATACTTGGCTTTCACCCAAGCGACCCGGGTTCAAGTCCCGGCAATGGAATTTGTAACACTCAAGTGTTAGAATTTAGTGTGCTTTGAGGCCATGCTTCCAATAGGCATTTCGAGTGGAGGATCATTTGTGATCTTAATCTCGTCGATCGGATACACGTTACAGTAGTAAGAATTGAAAGATATACTTTATACTTTATTCATTCGTTGAGCTCTTTGGATTGCAGCTTGTTGATGTTAAATCATGAGAATTCTTTTTGTTTCGAGACTCTCTAATATGCTTCTATATGGAGCTTTTTCTAAAGCAAGCAAATTTTGACTTTGACTATGCAAGTCGAGAATCTCATGGTAACCACCAAAGGCCTCGATATAAAATGTTTTAATGAGTGTGGGTTGAAGAACAACCTTTATTTAGGTAGCTAATCTCCATTGTAGTCTAGTTGGTTAGTTACTCGGCTCTCACCCGAGAGACCCGGTTCAAGTCCCGCAAATGGAATTTCATTTTTCAGCTTTCAGATATCATGTGCATTTTGCTTGAATGAGGTGGTTGACTGACTTTTAAAACATTTGAAATTCCATTGTAGTCTAGTTGGTTAGGATACTTGGCTTTCACCCAAGCCACCCGGTTCAAGTCCCAAAGAATGGAATTTGTAACACTCAAGTGTTAGAATTTAGTGTGATTTGAGGCCATGCTTCCAATAGGCATTTCGAGTGGAGGATCATTTATGGTCTTAATCTCGCCGATCGGATACACGCTATGAAGAGTAAGAATTGAAAGATATACTTTATACTTTTATTCATTCGTTGAGCTCTTTGGATTGCAGCTTATGATTGATGTTAAATCACGAGAATTCTTTTTGTTTCGAGACTCTAATATGCTTCTATATGGAGCTTTTTCTAAAGCAAGCAAAATTTTGACTATGCAAGTCGAGAATCTCATGGTAACCACCAAAGGCCTCAGATACAAATGTTTTAATGAGTGTGGGTTGAAGAACAACCTTTATTTAGGTAGCTAATCTCCATTGTAGTCTAGTTGGTTAGGATACTCGGCTCTCACCGAGAGACCCGGTTCAAGTCCCGCAAATGGAATTTCATTTTTCAGCTTTCAGATCATGTGCATTTTGCTTGAATGAGGTGGTTGACTCTTTTAAAACATTTGAAATTCCATTGTAGTCTAGTTGGTTAGATACTTGGCTTTCACCCAAGCGAATTCGGTTCAAGTCCCAAAGAATGGAATTTGTAACACTCAAGTGTTAGAATTTAGTGTGATTTGAGGCCATGCTTCCAATAGGCATTTCGAAAGTGGAGGATCATTTATGGTCTTAATCTCGCCGATCGGATCGGATACACGCTACAAAGAGTAAGAATTGAAAGATATACTTTATACTTTATTTCATTCGAGCTGAGCTGGATTGGATTGCATCATGCTTTTGATTTGGCACTATGATGTTGATGTTAAATCATGAGAATTCTTTTTGTTTCGAGACTCTCTAATATGCTTCTATATGGAGCTTTTTCTAAAGCAAGCTTAAATTTTGACTATGCAAGTCGAGAATCTCATGGTAACCACCAAAGGCCTCATATAGGCTCTCACCCGAGAGACCCGGTTCAAGTCCCGCAATGGAATTTCATTTTTCAGCTTTTTCATCATGTGCATTTTGCTTGAATGAGGTGGTTGACTCTTTTAAAACATTTGAAATTCCATTGTAGTCTAGTTGGTTAGGATACTTGGCTTTCACCCAAGCGACCCAAAGTCCCAAAGAATGGATAAAAACAAGAAATGAATGATTTTATTTCCATTAATCATATCATAGCTTAAAAACTGCCTGTTTAAGCATTGTTTTACAAAATAAGATGCCATAAACCGGAAATAAGATGCATGTACAAATAGTGAAGGTTTTGAAGGGAGAAAAAACTCTTGCTTTGGTAGGAAAGCAAAGATATCATCAAGTCAAGGCAAAAACACGAAAAAGCACCAAAATAGCAATTCCTATCCAAAGAAGAAAAATCAAAGAAATGAGTCATGCCTATGGATTTATCCGGAAAAAAAATCAAAGAAGATGAAAAGCTTGAGGGACCCTCATGTGTTCTTTTGCAATGAAAATCAACAAGGCCAGTCAGCCAAAACCCTAACTCCAATAATAGAACGGTCCCTAAAGGAGAAAAGATAACTGGAAAGCAAAATATGAAGAAAAAGAGAAATTGTGAGAAACAAAATAGCAAAATTTCATTTCACCAAGTAGAAAGCAAAGAAATAGAGTTCAAACAAAAGCGACCTGATTATTTCTCCCTTGCTTTGCATGTAACCTACAAAGCGCCTACTACGGATCTCGCCGAGATGTCGCTACTGGATCCGGGCCGAAAAGATGCCGAAAAGAAAGATCTCACTACGTAATCCATGCCGGATCCGCCGAGATGCCGCTATGGATTTGGCCAAAAGATGCCGAAAGAAAGATCCGCTACGAAAAATGCCTGGATCTGGCCGAGATGTTTACGGCAGCAGGATCATAACCTCTCTCCTCCTCACCATAACAAACCATAACCGAACCATAATCGAAGTCAGCAAGCCATAACCGGAAGGAGCTCCCAGATCGCCATAGCTAAGGGAGGGAATGAAAAATACAGTATGCGAAAGAAGCCCCACCATCGCCATAATGGAGGGAAATGAAAAATACAGGCCATTAATCCCGTGCCCGCTAGAGCCAATGAAAGGAGAGGACCCTATCAATATCCCGGCCGCTGATATCATCGTGAATCACGGCCGCCGCTCTAAGGGCCAATAATATAATAGGATGGGGATCAAGATCTTAGTCGCCCATCTTGGTTATATGAAATATTTTTTAATGGTTTAATTCATATGTTCATTTTATGGTTCAAACGTTGTTTTAGGATCCATCATGATTCATGCCACCGCTTGGCTCCAAAGATGTCATGTGGGCTCTAACATGCCATGCAGATCTAACATGCCATGGGGCTCCAACATGCCAAGGTGGTTCGCGATGCCACGGGGCTCTACCATGCCACCTAGGCTCCCACATGCCAAGGTGGTCAAAACATGCCACCTAGGCTCCAACATGCCACATAGGGTCAAACATGCCAAGGTGGCTCAAGCATGCCACCTAGGCTTCAAAATGCCACGGGCTCCAACATGCCACCCAGGCTCCAACATTCCAAGGTGGCTCAAACATGCCACCTAGGCTCCAACATGCCAAGGTGGCTCAAACATGCCACATGGGCTGCAACATGCCACTTAGTTGGCTCAAACATTCCATGTGGGCTCCAACATGACGAGGTGGCTTAAACATGCCACCTAGGGTCCAACATGCCAAGGTGGCTCAAACATGCCACCTAGGCTCAAGCATACCAAGGTGTCTCAAACATGCCACGTGGGCTCCAACATGCCACCTAGACTCCAACATGCCTAAGTGGCTCAAACATTCCACATGGGCTCCAACATGCCACCCCTGGTTGGCTCAAACATGCCACGTGGCTCAAACATGCCAAGGTGTCTCAAACATGCCACATAGGCTCCAACATGCCACCTAGACTCCAACATGCCACCTTTTAAACATGTTATTGGCTCCAACATGCCACCTATGCTCCAACATGCCAAGGTGGCCGAGGGCATCACAAGGTGGTTCAAACATGCCAAGTTAGGCTCCAACATGCCACCTAGGCTCCAACATGCCAAGGCTCAAACATGCCACGTGGACTCCAACATGCCATGTGGGCTCCAACATAGCTAAGGTGGCTCAAACATGCCAATGCATGCTCCAACATGTTACACGCCACCTAGGCTCCAACATCCCACGCTGGCTCCAACATGCCACCTAGGCTTCAACATGCCAAGGAGCCCGAGCATGCCACCCAGGCACCCAAGTGGTGACATGGCATGTTGGAGCCTAGGTGGCATGTTGAAGCCAACTTGGCATGTTGAAGCCAACCTTGACATGTTGGAGCCTAGGTGGCATGTTGAAGCTTAGGTGGCATGTTTGAGCCACCTTGTCATGTTGGAGCCTAGGTGGCATGTTTGAGCCACCTGGGCATGTTTGAGTCTAGGTGGCATGTTGAGCCACGGTGGCATGTTGGAGCCTAGGTGGCATGTTTGAGCCAACCTGGCATATTTCAGCCTAGGTGGTGATGTTGTGAGCCACCTTGGCATGTTGGAGCCTAGGTGGCACGCTGGAGCCAACTTGGCATGTTGGAGCCCCAGTGGCATGTTGGAGCCTAGGTGGCAATGTTGAGCCTATGTGGCATGCTAGGTGGCATGTTGGAGCCCACGGGCATGCCGGAGCCGTAGGGTGGCATGTTGGAGCCTAGTTGGCATGTTGGAGCCTACATGGCATGTTGGAGCCTAGGTGGCATGTTTGAGCCTAGGTGATGTTGGTTTCACCTTGGCATGTTGGAGCCTAGGTGGCACGTTGGAGCCTAGGTGGCATGCTAGAGCTCACGAGGCATGTTGGAGCCTAGGTGGCATGTTGGAGCCTACGGGCATGTTGAAGCCTTGGTGGCATGTTGAGCCTTGGTGGCATGCTAGGTGGCATGTTGGAGCCCACGTGGCATGTTGGAGCGTAGTTGGCAAGTTGGAGCCTAGATGGCATGTTGGAGCCTACGTGGCATGTTCGAGCCTAGGTGGCATGTTTGAGCCACCTTGGCACGCTTGAGCCTAGGTGGCATGTTGGAGCCTAGGTGGCACGTTGGAGCCTAGGTGGCATGCTAGAGCTCACGAGGCATGTTGGAGCCTAGGTGGCATGTTGGAGCCTACGTGGCATGTTTAAGCCTTGGTGGCATGTTGGAGCCTAGGTGGCATATTTGAGCCACCTTGCATGCTTGAGCTTAGGTGGCACTTTGGAGCCAACTTGGCATGTTGGAGCCTATGTGGCATGTTGGAGCTCACGTGGCATGTTGGAGGCTAGGTGGCATGCTAGGTGGCAAGTTGGAGCCCACGTGGCATGTTGGAGCCTAGGTGGCATGTTGGAGCCTACGTGGCATGTTGGAGCCTAGGTGGCATATTTGAGCCACCTTGGCACACTTGAGCCTAGGTGGCATGTTGGAGCCTAGGTGGATGTTGGAGCCTAGGTGGCACGCTGGAGCCTAGGTGGCTGCACCCCGTGAGACGACATCACAAAGGTTACCGAGGCGTGCTTTCCCTACTAGTGCTCCTCCGGAGGGCAAATGCCAATGCCTCCCTTCCCGAGCCCAGCTTTCCCATCCCACCTTTGAATCCACTCTTCAAGTATCAAAAATTCAAGATCTCGCCCGAGAGAACATATCAAACCGCAGTGTCCCCGCAAATGACCATGTAGAAAGCCACGCGCTTTGTCGCTTGGGCAAAGACAAAGGTTCTAATGGAGATTTGACTTCGCCATATCGTCCAAAAAAATAAATTACCCTAGGGACCAAGTTACACGGCCATTTTTGCAGCAAAAAGAAGCATGAACCCTCTACATGGCAAAGATTCTCGCACCCTTCGCTAAGGCCAATTCACTATGAACGTGTTGGACATGAGCTACTTTGGCGCTTCCTGAGCTGGGGTGGTCTTCGCCTACCTAAACTTGGTCTCCCCGGTAATGTCGATGTTTCGAGTTCGCTGGCGAGTCGATCATAGTTCGGGTGGGAGAGTTGCCCATCCGCGGGCCGTGGACCTTCCAGAGGACATTTTGGGTCGAATCGCTCGAAGGTTTTAGGGCTCCATCTTCTCAAGGCCAACGCCCCCACTACCTCATGACATTGTGCAAGATCCTGGTCCAATCTGGTTAGGGTATGGCCTCCAAAACGTAAACCCCGCGGCCTTGCCGTGTTATTGTAGGGTTTACGCTATGGAGGCCAAAACGTGGTCGCTACACTTGGGACCCGTGTACCTTTTTCAAACATGTATGCGAGCCATGGCAACCGAAATAACAGAGTTTGGATCTATTGGCATCCCTAATCATTCCAAAAAAAAAAAAAATACTACAAAATGTGTTCTTGACTTCTAATTGCGACAATCGAGGAGGGTAAATCCAAAAATGTTTCGGAGGCCAAAATGTGATCGCTTTTCTCGATAGCTAGGTGCACCTTTGCTAAACACACATGCCTAGGTGGCATGCTCGAGCCTAGGTGCCAACTTGGCATGTGGGAGCCACCTTGGCATGTTTGAGCCTAGGTGGCATGTTTGAGCCACCTTGGCATGTTGGAGCCCACATGGCATGTTGGAGCCTATGTGGCATGTTGGAGCCCACGTGGCATGTTTGAGCCACCTTGGCACGCTTGAGCACGCTTGGAGCCTAGGTTTGATAGGGTTTACATTCGGGGATGTCCGGCGACCCGAGGGCCCGTGATCCGACGGGAATACCCGCGGCCGGATTACCTTCATGGCACCGGGAGACAGAGCCAAATTTCCCTCGCAAAGATACCTTTTCGAGACTCCCTTCACAAGCCCCCTTTCCAAAGGAAGGGGAGTTCTGAAAAGCATGTCGCTAGGGGATTTGACCCCATCTCCCGCATGGTCCCCAGAGCATACACAGAGAACTCCATGCAAAGTTTCGGATGTGTTAGTCTCCGCCTTGACGCCGAGATAAACCCTACCAAACCCTAGGGTTTGGTAGGATTTACATTCGGGGATGCTCCTCCATCAAGAGGGCCGTGGAACTTGTCCCCTAGGGTAATTTCGCATTCCGGATGACATGGAGAGTTGGATCGCCAACCCGGGGCCTCCTCCATGCCCCAAAATCAAAAACGTGGTCTAAACTCCCGCCGTGGGCCAACGGGCCATCCCAATCAAAAATCGAGGGTCTAAAGCTCACCCGAAATACCGGGATTTTCCTCAGACGGGGGCAACTTGGCAAGCCACCGGTTGAAAACCATGATTTTTCCCCGCCCCATGCATTAATCATGAATTTCCGGATCATAAACACAAAGAAAAGCACACATAAAAATTTGGGTCTCAAAAAGGTGAAATCTTTAGGTGATGTGCGCATGACGCCGCACACGCAAGAGAAAATGCACCGCAATAGAAGCACAAGCAGAGGCATGAGACGAAGCTTCCGAGCCAACCCCTTCCCGAGGCCACCGGCCTGGTAACGCCCCATCGGGCAAAGGAGCTAGCTTTGCTTCTCCGTGGTCACATGTATACCACCTAGCAGTCCTAGTGCTGCTATTCTCACTTCGATCTTCTACCAGGCCCTCGGGGTGACCCCAAGTATCTTGTTCTCGCAGCTAGTCCAAGCCGGGGCCGAGGGACTCGGGTTGGACCCCACTCCTAACTAAGAACCGGCTCGCCAATGGACCCGAACATCCCCATTACCTAGGAGACCAAGTTTCGTGGTAGGCGTAAGACCACCCCTCTCCAAGAAACGCCAAAGTAGGTCGCTTACTACACACTTGTAGTCAATTGGCATGGAGGTGGATGTCAATACCTCCTAGTGGGGGTAAGTGATTGATCCCCGAAAACCGGTAGTGGAACTTGTCCTCTAGGGTAATTTCGGGCGCCCGCACGATGTGGAGAGGTCGGATCGCCAATCCGGGGCCTCCATGCCCCAAAATCGAAAAACGTGGTCTAAACCCCGCCGTGGCCAACGGTGGCCATCCCAATAAAAATCGAGGGTCTAAAGCTCGCCTGAAAATACCGGGATTTTCCTCAGACGCCGGCCACTTGGCAAGCCAGCTGGCTGAAAATCAGGATTTTTCCCCGCCCCATGCATTAATTATGAATTTCCGGAGCATAAACACAAAAAAAACACGATAAAAATCCGGTCTCAAAAAAGGTGAAATCTTGGCGGATATGCAACATGACGCCGCACACGCAAGAGAAAAATGCACCGGCAATAGAAGCACAAGCAGAGGCATGAGACGAAGCCTCCGAGCCAACCCCTTTCGAGGCCACCGGCTCCAGAACGCCCCACCGAAAGCAGCTGGAGCTAGCTTTTCTTCTCCGTGGGTCACATGTATACCACCTAGCAGTCCTAGTGCTCCTATTGTCACTTCAATCTTCTACTGTGGCCTCGTGGTGAACCCCAAGTATCTTATTCTGCAGCTAATCCAAGTCAATGAGGGGCGGGCTGGACCCCCACTCCGAATCAGAACTGCTCCGCCAATGGACCCTAACATCCCCATTACCTAGGGGACCAAGTTTCGTGGGCGTAAGACCACCCCCTCTCCTGGTCGCTTACTACACACTTGTAGTCAATTGGCATGGAGGTGGATGTTTGAATACCTCCTAGTGAGGGGTAAGTGATTGATCCCCCGGGAAAACTCGGCGGGAACTTGTCCCCTAGGGTAATTTCGCCGCTCCCACGACGCAGGCGAGGTCGATTGCCAACCGGGGCCTCCTCCATGCCCCAAAATTGAAAAACGTGGTCTAAACCTCCCGCCAAGGCCAACGGTGGCCATCCCAATCAAAAATCGAGGGTCTAAAACTCATCCGGAAATATCGGGGATTTTCTAATACTCTCGGGGCCACTTGGCAAGCCAGCTGGCTGAAAACCGTGATTTTTCCCCGCCCCATGCATTAATTATGAATTTCCGAGCATAAACACACAAAAAAAGCACGTATAAAAATTCGGGACTCAAAAAGGTGAAATCTTGGCGGGATGTGCAAAGATGACGCCGCACACGCAAGAGAAAATGCACCGCAATAGAAGCACAAGCGCAGGCATGAGACGAGCTTCCGAGCCAACCCCCTTCCGGAGACCACCGGGTCGGTAACGTCCTACTAGGTAGTGGAGCTAGCTTTGCTTCTCCGTGGTCACATGTATACCACCTAGCAGTCCTAGTGCTGCTATTCTCACTTCAATCTTCTACCGTGGCCTCGTGGTGAACCCCAAGTATCTTGTTCTCGCAGCTAGTCCAAGCCGGGGGTCAGGGCGGGTTGGACCCCACTCCGAACCGAACCGGCTCCGCCAATGGACCCGAACATCCCCATTACCTAGGGGACCAAGTTTCGTAGGGCGTAAGACCACCCCTCTCCAAGAAACGCCAAAGTAGGTCGTTTACTACACACTTGTAGTCAATTGGCATGGAGGTGGATGCTGAATACCTCCTAGTGAGGGGTAAGTGATTGATCCCCAGGAAAACTTCGCCGTGGAACTTGTCCCCTAGGGTAATTTCGGCCGTTCCGGACGACGCCATGCGAGGTCGGATCGCCAATCCGGGGCCTCCTCCATGCCCCAAAATCGAAAAACGTGGTCTAAACCTTGTCGGGCCAACGGCGCCATCCCAATAAAAATCGAGGGTCTAAAACTCATCCTAAAAAATACCGGGATTTTCCTCAGACTCTCGGGGCCACTTGGCAAGCCAGCTGGCTGAAAACCAGGATTTTTCCCCTGCCCCATGCATTAATTATGAATTTCCGGAGCATAAACACAAAGAAAAGCAATATAAAAATCCGGGTCTCAAAAAGGCGAAATCTTGGCGGGATGTGCAGCATGACGCTGCATACGCAAGAGAAAATGCACCAGCATATATACCTTTCGGAGACTCCCCTTCACAAGAAAGGGGCCGCCGTCGAGGTGCCTACCCGGTGTTTGCAGCACATCCAAGGTCCATGCCACCATCATCTAGCCATGTCACCTAAAATTTGCCAACATCACCCAATGAAAAGACCAAAGATGGACATCTTTGGTTTTTTGGCCTAGTCAAAACTTGACCTTGCTTACTTGGCATGCCATGTCACCACTTGGGGTGCCTAGGTGGCATGCTTGAGACTTGGTTTGTGTGGTGTTTTTTATGGTATAGACTGTAGTTGGGAGTTTGATGGTGTTGGCAACAATGTTTATGAAGTGAAACAATAGAGATGCAAGTGACGTAAGTGATGCAAGTGGGGTTGCATTGTCCTGATGATGAAGGATCAATTGTGTTTAAAAGTGTTTGCAATATTGTATGATATAATTATATAAGTATGCATTTCAAGGTGTTGTGTTTGAACCTTCAATCCTTTAATGAATCTAAATTGCATGACATTTGTGTTTACTAATTTGGTCTATAAAAGTATGCATTAAGAATATTGTTGTAAATTGATGCTCATTATATAACAACTGAAGTTACTGATATGATCATATAAAATGGACAATATGTGTTAACATCTCATGCACTTATATTTGTATGGTCCCCAATTGCCCTTTTTAGAGGATTTTATAAGAGTTCATAAGCGAGTTGGCAGTCAACTATTTCCTTGCATATTAATGATAAGATTTAAGCGGCATGCCACAATAGACATTAGCTCGTATGATTATGCACGTTCTCATATACAAAGATAACAAAAAGGATAGGATGCACTAAAGAAATGCAAAGTCCAATGATACAACTACATGAAGAAATCTAGACAAAACCAACAATTTGGAGATGGTGATATGGGATAGCTGCTAAGGTTAACGAACACAATGTTGAACAGACAACAATGAAAAAACAATTTCCTTTCGCATTTAATGGTAGGAATTGCGTTTGCATAATCCTTTTTAGAACATGGCAACAATTATAAGTTGATTTGCTTTTTCATGTTCGGCCCTGTTTAGGTTGCATACTGTGTGCCTTGTTAAAGCACCATGTTGCAGTTAGCAATACCGAAGGCTTCAATGAAAGCAAAACCAGAGACCTCAAGCATGACTTGGACATGGCTCTCTCAATATGAAATCAAAAAGCATGTATTGAAGTGTATACTAAAACATTTATGTACTGGCCAGCTGCAACTTGGCTACCATTTCTTAATATCGGTTGTCACACAGTCAGCTACACCCTTTTCTTTTTCTCCTCCCCTATGACAATTTACCAAACTCAGATATAGAAAAATATAAGGCCACATGACAACAAAGCAAACTATCATGAGGACAATAAATGTCCTCTTACCTTGCACAACAGGAATGATTAAACATTAATTTTGCAAGTCTGGTTATGTTGCTTCAAGATAATCAAACCAATGCACTGCCATGAGCAAGTTACTTCGCCCACATGCTTTGGCCAGACACCTCACGTTGAGCAAAAGTTGCATATAAGAACAACTACGTCTTGTAATTTTAACTAAACTACATTGTCAAATTCACAAATTCCTACCAACATAATGCAATTCTAATACATATGATACATTGATAATCAAAGTTAGTTCACTGGCTCCAGAACTTCCTTTTAAAATTGAATACAAAGAATTTGCTTTTAAAATTGAATAAGTGTCCTATCCTAAACCACAACAGTCAAATTTACCAAAACATATGAAAGCGGCTTCTTTCGAAAACATTATTGCCTTTGAGGCATCGAGCATAAGCTGCCCCCTGCGTACCAGAGTCATACTCTAGAAAACGATTAATGACCTCTAGAAAATAGTTATTCCAAGAAAAGATTCGACAAACATCTCAATAATAATAATTTTTTGTGTTAACTCCCAAAGTGAGATTGGAAAATACTATCCACTTCTATAAATGGTTGGTAATTAAGTAACCTATAGAAGGATAGAAGGACAGGTCCAAAATAACTTGCAATAAAGGAGCATGCACAGGTTTGCCAGGATATCATCTAATTCTTTGTTAAGTATATGCCTCGTTCCAATATAGAATGCATTCAAAATAAAGTCTTGCATTTAAGCTAGATGCATGCAAACAAACGTTGAAATAAGCAAGAAAATGCAACCATCAGTTGGAAAATAATGCAAGTTGTACCTAATAAACAACCAGCATAATTTCAAACCAAGGGGCCCAAAATGAACATCAAATTACACAATATGTTACATGAGCAATCAAAATATTCAAAGTATGTTGCAAGATCTCAGTTTAAGCAATGCTAGACATGAAGAAAAACTTGAAAGAAAATCGGTTAAAACCATACTCCTGCATGCAATGCCTAGAGCTTGGCACGGAAGAAGCTAGAAAACACTCTTTTGATGACATGGGAGAAGTAGATATTTCATATTCCATGAGATAAACAGAATTCAGACCATGTCATGAACTCTAGTACTTACAAAAAACATTTGGCTGCCGCTGCACACCGAGTAGAGACCAATATGAATGCTTTAAGAACTTGAGCAAACAAAATTGTAAATTACACGTCCAAACCCCAGTTGTTTCTCACAGGGTAACTCGATGGAACTGAAATTACACTCAAGAAAAGATAGATATTAGACATAAGAACCTTGAATTTGGGTACTCACACAAATGTTTCTTATCATGATGACATAGAAATCAACATGCAGAAATTGTCCTTGATCTTTGGCAGTGGGAAGTTCTAGTCCAAATAGATATCTATAGAACTTTAAAGAAAGATGTTAAAGCCAAATTTAGTTGCTCTAAATGCAACTGGATAACTGCCATATACCAGCAAAGAAATCTGCAGATAACAAAACTCTGTAGAATATCAAAGTGCTGTCTTTAACTGAGGGGTTCCAGCAATAATTTTCTGTTTACCTCTTGCAGCACATGGATAGCTATTGATTTGTAGAATGTGCCGCTTTGCCTTTGAGATATAGTAAGTCCCCAAAAGAGAGATGTTGCAAAAAACAAACACCTAACAGTGAGGCATGACCTATACAAAGTTAAATCTGGAAACATTGGCTAGAAAATGCTCTACAAATGAAAGATGTTAAGAAGGTTTTTAGAAACTGTAGATATGACTATTGTATGTCCAAAACATTTTTGTCCAATAAAAAGTAATGCTACATGAATAAATATTATGAAGCAAAGAAATATATAATTTTCAAACCGCTGAAATACATTACTGCCCATGAAATTCAAAACAACTGCAATAATTTTCTTATCCCTGATGATGTGTTGTTAGGGGTTGCAGCCTTCCAGGGAATGTGATAATATTCATCGTCCTTAAAAATATGTGGCCTCGACAATGGAATGCACTGGAGATAGAACTACTTTGTTGTAACCTGAACATTAAGCAGCAAAAACAGATACGAAATGTAAAGAATAGATCCTTTGCCAACATGTTACCGATGTAAAGCCTAAGTATTTTGCAGGTTATATTGGAATATCTCTCTAGCAGCAACGAAGACGTGAATCAACAACAAACACATAAAAGGGCAGACATAAAACATATTGCTGTGAACTTATTGCAAGAAAGCATGAAACTGTAATCAGAAGGGCAAAAGCAATAATGATGGCATTGTGGAGATGAACACATCTCAAAAATGAAAACATAAGCATTACTTACAATTTGAGAGAAGCTATTTCAAAAACTCGAACCTGCAAAACATAAGTCCAAATCGATGCACTGAAAGAGTCACAGATGATCAAAGCGTATTCGGCAAAATTGGAACTATTAACACGGAGGAAGTCCGTATATGTCATCCGGGATGTGGTTTATCCGGACAAATCTGCGGTGGTTTTTCCGGACTTCCGGAATCAGCCACCCCCATCCCATCCGATCCCCATGGCATGCTGGGGATCCTCAACCCATGCCTCATTCAACGTCGCTGCATGGCATACCCGCATGGATCATCCCGGATGCATGGCATACCCGCATGGATCCATGCCAATCTTTCATTAAAGCCTTCCTGCCCACCATGGTACATCAGGTACATCCCTCACACCACTCGAACCAGATCCGGCCACAAAGGTACATCAGGGACCTGCCACAAAGGTGCAAATCGTAGTAGGTCATGATTAGATTGGCCAACTAACCTGAAAATTTAGTACAATGTTTTAATTAAGTGCAGTCCTTTAAATAAATAAGTGGTATAAAAAACAAGGTTATTCAGGACATGGTTATTGAGGACAAATATCCTCTAAGGTCAATCAGGACATAGGTCCTCTAAGGTTAATCAGGACACATGTCCCTTCAGGTTAATCAGGACAAATGTCCTGTAAGGTTAATCAGGACATAGGTCCTATATGGTTATTCAGGACAAATGTCCTCTAAGGTTAATCAGGACATAGGTCCCCTAAGGTTAATCAGGACAAATGTCCTTTAAGGTTAATCAGGACATAGGTCCTATATGGTTATTCAGGACAAATGTCCTTTAAGGTTAATCAGGACATAGGTCCTTTAAGGTTATTCAGGACACATGTCCTCTAAGGTTAGTCAGGACATAGGTCCTATATGGTTATTCAGGACATAGGTCCTTCAAGGTTAATCAGGACATAGGTCCTATATGGTTATTCATGACATGTCCTCTAAGGTTAATCAGGACATAGGTCCTATATGGTTATTCAGGGACACATGTCCTCTAAGGTTAGTCGACATAGGTCCTTTAAGGCTAATCGGGACATAGGTCCTCATATGGTTATTCAGGACAAATGTCCTTCAAGGTTAATCGGACATAGGTCCTATATGGTTATTCAGACATGTCCCTTAAGGTTAATCGTGACATAGGTCCTATATGGTTATTCAGGACAAATGTCCTTCAAGGTTAATCAGGACATAGGTCCCCTAAGGTTAATCAGGACAAATGTCCCTTAAGGTTAATCAGGACATAGGTCCTATATGGTTATTCAGGACAAATGTCCTTTAAGGTTAATCAGGACATAGGTCCTTTAAGGTTATTCAGGACACATGTCCTCTAAGGTTAGTCAGGACATAGGTCCTATATGGTTATTCAGGACATAGGTCCTTCAAGGTTAATCAGACATAGGTCCTATATGGTTATTCATGACATGTCCTCTAAGGTTAATCAGGACATAGGTCCTATATGGTTATTCGGGACACATGTCCTCTAAGGTTAGTCGGGACATAGGTCCTTTAAGGCTAATCGACATAGGTCCTCAGATGGTTATTCGGACAAATGTCCTTCAAGGTTAATCGTGACATAGGTCCTATATGGTTATTCGTGACATGTCCTCTAAGGTTAATCGGGACATAGGTCCTATATGGTTATTCGTGACAAATGTCCTTCAAGGTTAATCAGACATAGGTCCCTATAGGTTAATCGTGACAAATGTCCCTTAAGGTTAATCGGGACATAGGTCCTATATGGTTATTCAGACAAATGTCCTTTAAGGTTAATCGTGACATAGGGCCTTTAAGGTTATTCAGACACATGTCCTCTAAGGTTAGTCAGGACATAGGTCCTATATGGTTATTCCGGGACAAATGTCCTTTAAGGTTAATCGTGACATAGGGCCTTTTAAGGTTATTCAGACACATGTCCTCTAAGGTTAGTCGTGACATAGGTCCTATATGGTTATTCGTGGACAAATGTCCTTTAAGGTTAATCAGGACATAGGTCCTTCAAGGTTTTTCAGGACACATGTCCTCTAAGGTTAGTCAGGACATAGGTCCTATATGGTTATTCAGGACAAATGTCCTTTAAGGTTAATCAGGACATAGGTCCTATATGGTTATTCAGGACATGTCCCTTAAGGTTAATCAGGACATAGGTCCTATATGGTTATTCAGGACAAATGTCCTTTAAGGTTAATCAGGACTAGGGTTTAATTTGGTCATGGTTTAGGTTTAGGGTTAATGAAGACAATGATCTCTTGTGGTTAAGTCTGACATGGTCATGGCAGACCAAAGATTCAAATATCTGAACATTATTGCTTTTCCTGCAGTTCTTACATAGGAGGTGACTCACACCACTCGTGTTTTGCCAAGTGTCATTACTTGGTAGTGGGGTCGAAAGTTTCCCTTCTTTGCAACGGCTCTTGGCTATGGCGAATTTGCACCAGTTCCGCCAGCAATGTGCGCACCATGGCCCAGAAGTCGGATCCTTCTTCGGACTTCAAGACAGAGACATGTGGGTTCTTAAACCCGGCCTGGATGAGGATTCGAACTCAATCCTCCGAGAAGAAGAGGAGTCGATTTGCCATCGACGAGGAAGCTAATCACCTCGAGACCTCAAGAATTTCCCACCTCCGCAGAAGGGCCCAGAAAAACAATAATGCATCCCCGCCTCTTTCGAGGATAGTGAAGAGGGCAAGGAGGGCCTATATGGTTAATGTGGGAGCCGCCCCTCCAGAGGTTGATGCCTGCATTCTGAGGAGGACTCTAAATAGATGAGGAGGCTTTGGGAGCCGGAGGTACTATTACCCCAAGAAAAGCAAGCATTGCCGCTTGTTCCGTGGTTGTGCTTGGTCATCACAGCAGGAGAGAGCTTACTCCGTGAAACATCTCAAACAGCCCATGACTCGCATGTTCAAAAAGTGTGATGCCTAAAGGTAGAAGAAATGGTGGCGAGCCCAAACAAAGAGAAGACCGTGCCGTGACTTACTAAATAATTGGAAATATAGGATTGATGCTCAATACAGTGGAGGGTTAATCGAAAAAGATTTTTGAAGAGGTCGAAGGTGGATGCGCTTCATAGGAGCCTAACCGGTGGAAAACATGGCCGACGGGTCGGAAAGAGGCAGCCATTCGTAGATATGCACAGAGTATGTCGAGAGAAGAGCTACGAGTGGGACAGGATAGGAAAAAAATGGCCCTGCATAAGAAAAAACATTAAAGATACATACAATATTGATTATCAATCTGGACAGGGAATGGAATGAGGAGGAATATGACAGGGAGATAAAGAATTGCATGGATGAGTTACAGGCCGAGTTGCTTGGCTGCACTCCAGTAGAGCCGACATCTCCTTCGACTCCTGTGACCAAATTGATGAAACTACGCATAAAAATCTCACCGAAGTATGTTTGGCTGCTCTGTGAAGCCTAAGGAAAAGTTACCGATTCTCGATATGGCGAGCCCAGCCCCCAATTGCAAAATCCCACCAATCTTGTCAATCTCGAAGATATTGAAGCCCCCTCAAGTGCCAGCCAACCCTAACACTGGACAAGTACTAACTCAATTCAGATTTCTGGCGAGCTTTGATTTTGTCGCGAGAAGGTGGAGGATCTGAACACCATGTTCAAGTCGGCTGTCGAAGAGGAAGGGCAAATCAACCAAAAAGGTCGGTGGTCCCAATCTCTCTTATAATTGCCAATGGCCCCTCCATATACGAAGCCCTTTGTGGGCCTGGGGAGCAGAGAAGAGAGGGGAATTTGTCATCAACATGGCAGAGGCTTCCAGTTTTGAGCATCATGGAACAGACCACCCGGAGAGGATGTTTGCCTCCTGGGTCAACGAGCAATGTGTTGGGTCTTATATGATGTGAGTGGGGTGACCCTTTTTTGTTTGTTGCTGATTTTTTAGAGTCTAATACAGTTAGCACAGGATTCTGTCGCACACAATTCCACTTGAAGAAAGAAAGAAGCATCTGTTCTTTCATCCCGGGCTTTTGGGTCTGTACGTGAATGGGACACGCCAGCTATGGACCAAACTAATCCCTCCAAAACCAGATAATTACCCTGAATTCTACTGGATGCCTGTGTGCATGAAGTAAGAAACTTCGGATTTGTAGCTTAGCTTACCTCGGAAAAGTCATTCACATCTTGTTTTTCTTGCAGTTCTCACTGGAGCCTCTTCACTTACTGTGCCAACGATTCAGTCTGCCAGGCTCTAGGAATAGATTCTCCCACCGGTAGGTCACTTCCGACTCCATGAAGAACTGCATGGGAAAAACAAACCGCCTAAGCCGGTTTATGGAGTGAGTGCATTCTACTCATGATGTTCTTCCAAATTAGCTAAACTTTTGAATTTCTGATTGAATTGTAAATGTTGCAGATTTGTTGCAGAGGTACATGCAGAATGGGGCCTACATGTGCCAGAATGGATCATCACGCCAGTGGTGGAGATGCGCTGTCCCGAGCAAGACAATGGTTCGGACTGTGGAATTTACACAATCTTGTATGCAAGGCGATTACTTGAGGATTTTGTCGTTAATGCTGACGCCGACACCCGAGAGGTATGGCATACAGATTTGAGCCTTTTAATATCTGGTTCTTTTTTTCCCGGTCTTGTTGGTTGAATATCTTTGTTTATTTTATCGAGGTTAGTCCCCTTGGTTCAAAAAGTTGATGTTAGTAGTTGCAGGAATACCTTCACTGTCCTCCTAGGGAAACTCCATCAAGCTGTAGTGGTTGCCAAGAATTCGGGGAAGAAGAGCCTGAAGACAAAATAGCAGCAGAAAATTCCTTTCAATGCTTACAGACTGGTCTATGTAATCTGAATAGGGTTTATGTGATCTGATCAGGTTTATGTAATCCCACTATTTCCATGTGATCTTAACCTATTTCTATGTAATCTTTCTATGTAACCACTGAAAACGCATGTCCTGACTAACCACTGAATACACATGTCTTGATTAACCACTGAATACCTATGTCCTGATTAACCACTCAGGACCTATGTCCTGATTAAACACTGAAGGACCTATGTCCTGATAAACCCTAAAAGCAAATGTCTTGATAAACCAAAAAGGACCTATGTCTTCAATAACCATAGGAGCAAATGTCCTGAATAAACATGTCTACATTAAACATGTCCCCGATTAACCATCAATACCTATGTCCTCAGCAACCACTCGTGACCTATGTCTGATTAAACACTGAGGACCTATGTCCTGATTAAACACTGAGGACCTATGTCCTGATTAAACACTGAGGACCTATGTCCTGATTAAACACTGAGGACCTATGTCCTGATTAAACACTGGGGACCTATGTCCTGATTAAACACCGGGGACCTATGTCCTTAAACACCGGGGACCTATGTCCTGATTAAACACCGAGGACCTATGTCCCGATTAAACACCGAGGACCTATGTCCCGATTAAACACCGAGGACCTATGTCCTGATTAAACACTGGGGACCTATGTCCTGATTAAACACTGAGGACCTATGTCCTGATTAAACACTGGGGACCTATGTCCTGATTAAACACTAAAAGCAAATGTCTTGATAAACCAAAAAGGACCTATGTCTTCAATAACCATAGAAGCAAATGTCCTGATTAAACATGGCTGGATTAAACATGTCCTGATTAAACATGGCTAGATTAAACATGTCTTGATTAACCCTAAAAGCAAATGTCCTCAATAGACATGTCTTGAGTAACCATAGAAGCTTGTGAAAATTGTTAAGGGTTTGAAATTCACGACCTTGTAGTGTTTGCCACCTCGTCATTTATTTGCCACCTCACCTTGTTCTACCTTGTTCTACCTAAAAAATTGGCTCATTATCCACATTTCATCTTGCGAAATTTGTTTAAGGGTTGCTAATCTCAAAACAAATAAACGTTCAATTTTGTTGTAAGGATTATCTAGCTTATATATACTCTATTTTCTAGCTTATAAATACGAAATTTTTAGGTTATATATACGAAATTTTTCCGGTTGAAATACGAATACGAAATTTTTTAGGTTAACATACGAAATTTTTTAGGTTAACATACGAATTTTTTAGATTAACTACGAATTTTTTAGGTTATATACTGACTTCGAATTTTCATTTCACACAATTTTCATTGCCAGAGGAAGATGTCGAAGCGATTGGCAGCGGAAGGCGATCTTTCTTCTCCTTCTTCTCCTAAGAGGAGAAAATTACTGGATGTGCCTTTTGCGCAGGCGTTGCAGATGGCACCTGCGGAAAGGGACCTTCCTTCTTCTTCTTCTCCTAAGAGGAGAAAATTGCTGGATGTGCCTTTTGTGCAAAAGCGCGGGTTCCTGATGGCACCAGGTAATTCCGGGCCATTTGAGGAGTCGGAGGCAGAATCCTGCAAGGATTACTCTGATTTCTCCTCCTCTGATTCATCATCTGACTACACCTCCTGTGAGGAGGAGGAGGAGGCCTTAGAAGACACTGACTCTTCTGAGGCCTTTTTTGACGTGCCTTCCTCTGAGGAGTCCGAGGAAGAGGGAATTGAAGATCTGGATGTCTCCTCGAAAGCCTCCACTGCAGGTAGCTGTTCTGATTACTCGGAGGATGAAGCCGAGTTTGAAGAAATGAAGAAGCTTCTCTAACCTCTCTGACCTCTTTTTTTTTGGTGCATAATGTTAAATTTGTTATCTTGGGAATCCTCTGGTACATTCTGTACATGTCAATCGCTCATGGGCTTTTTTGTTATAAATGAAATGACTTCTTATTTGAAAATTGTTCTTGTCATTAGGTTTCTTGTCATTCTGTCTTGATTAACCCCAGGACCTATGTCCTGATTAACCAAGTCCTATTTAAACATGTCCTGATTAACTCTTGACAAATCAATTTCAATCTTGAATCTGGCTCTCACATTCCCGTGAGAACACACTAACACCAACAGTCTTCATCCTCTTCTTGGTACCCTCCACAAAGGGAACTGGTCTAGCCAATGTTTTGCCATTGAAGTCCTCTACCACTTGTAGACTTGGGGTTGATCCCATGGTTAGTGTACTAGTCATTAACCTCTCCAACTTCAAACTAACTTCACGTAACAGGAAGTCAGCTTGCAATGCCAATTGAGGGGTAGTAGATATGGTAGAGGCAATATGGGAAATAGTGGCATGGATGCTAGCTTGCAAGTTCGGAGTTGTTGTCTTGGGAAGGCTTTCCTCCTCACAAATATCATCAGCCCCCAATGTGTCACCTTCAATGTCATCCTCACCATTGAAGGTAGTAGTATCGATAGGATCATCATCATATGCCTCCCCAAAATACCTCAAGTTCTCTAAACCGCCACCTTGAGAGCCATGTAGAGTTCCACACACTCTTAAAATGTCCTCCTCCTTGTAATTGGCCATCATTTGGATCACTTTCACTTGGTGCTTGCACATGTTGCCTTTCATCCCCCATGGACAATCACAAGAAGACCAATGCTCGTGGGCAACATCCACTAGGTAAGGCATAGCTTCTCTATCCTCGGCCCATGCATCCATATTTTGACTCCACACTTCTGCTCTACCAGCCTTGAAATCCAACCATCCATCCGACCTCGTGCCCTGAATGACTCTTGCACCTATGATTGCTTTTTTCAACAATGTGCCCCTGTTTCCTATTCACTTTGAACCCTTCATCTTTCTTGAACCTATCATATAACAAATGGGTCTCCAATCTACAAGTCAACATGTATATCAACCAATCAATTCTCCTTCCTCTTAAAGCATGCTTTGACAAACCTAGCCTTCTCTTCATCTGGTTATGATATGCCTCTATTGCAGCATTTGTCTCCTGGTTGGCATGAGGATACATCCTTGTGGCAATGATCCAATGGGTGATATTATTGGTCCAAACCCTATTCATGTACTTGATCAACCTCTTCCACCCTTTGTACTTAACCTTGAATTCATCTAGAAGCCTTAATGCCTCTCTTCTACATTCTTCCATGTATTCCTTACCAAACCTTCCATCTCCATCAACATGTGTGCCATACATAATATGGCCTAGATCTTTGAACATCTCACCCCTGATCTTCTTGTTCTTCACTCGCTTAAGAAGGAATTTCATCCAGTTTCTTCGAACATGCCAAATGCACAATTGTATTCTAGCTTCCGGCCAAACCTCTTCCAATGAGTTGATTTCAGCCTTGGCATCATCAACAATGAAACAAGAGGGCTTCCAAGTCGGGTCTACATGGTGGATGTGCTCTTTCATAGCAAGAAGCCATGGTTTGATATCCTCCTCGGAGTGACTAGAAGAGAGAACCCAACAAATGGGTACACCATTGCCATGGCTATCATAAACAAGTAAGGTGTACAGGCTATAGCAATGGTCATTTGTTTTGAAGGTAGAGTCCATGGCCACAGCATTCTCTCTACCGTGCTCCAACAAAATTTTTCTTTGGAAAGGAGTCATGATACCCAAGACAAAAGGAACTCCCTCTTGATAGATAAAAACACTGTCCGCATGTAGCTCCACCCACATCCTTATACTTAGAGCAACATCTTCGTGGAGCATCCAAGTATCCTTGGCAACCTTTGCAGAGAGGTTGTGAAGGTCGCCCATGTCAAGAAATTGATCTCTAGTCTTCTCACAATTGGGATCCATTCTCTTCTTCAAGGCCCATTCCTCTTCATCTTTGTCGGTAGACCTCTTGCGGGGTATGATTCTTAAGTAGGAGGTTCCTAGCCCAAGCCCTCTTCTCCATAGACAACCAAGGGGCAACTTCATGCCTGGTCCTCACGCATTCAGGATCCTGTGTCCCATGGCAAATTTTCCCATGTACATCAATATGCTCCATCACATGGTACGTGATCTTAGTGCATAGGGGGTTCAGGTATAGTTGCTTCACAGTGAAATGACACCTGCACCCCCGCTTGATACTCATTCCCCTTTGTCTTTTCTTGTAGTCGGGATCATCTTTCTTGGCTTCAGCGACAAGGGCCTTCGTTGTCTTGCTTTTTACTTCCCGAGCTTGGTTGCGCAAATCTTTTGGCCCATAACTACACCAATATCTACAACAACAAGCCAATGTTAGTGACAATAATTTCACACAATAACACACACTGGAAGTCCAGACAAACAAGGATTAACCACCTATGTCAACCTAAGGACCTATGTCTGGATTAACCACCTGCACCAACGAAAATCACTCACTTGATAATCTTCAAATGGGCGTGCTCGTCGACCTTCTTCTTTGCATGATCTCTTCCCGAAAGTGGCACGCTTTGTAGAAAGTTGTATTACAACCGGAACATTACTGCTCCCCCCTTGATAAAATCGGGAACTCGCGCATTGGGGATATGGCAGCATTGAACAGCAACAGAACGCGGATCTCCTGGATTGCTTACCACATTGTGGTGATCTTCAGTATCCCAGTCCAGGTCTTTCCTTGAAAAGGAGCCGGTGGGAGGTTCTTGGATGCGGATTAGGTGCAACCTCACGGCAAAACAAAGCCGAATCGAGTGGGGATGCTAGTTAATTGCTTTTAATCTTTCAAAACTATACAAAAACGGAGTTATAACCACACCTGCAATACATCCGGATCCACGAGGAGTCCGCCTCCATCGCCGGACTTTGAGGATGAATGGTCTTGTCCTCGCGCCTTTGGCGCTGTTCAAACAGTATCATCACCGGTAACACCCATAAGGGAAATTCAATTTCCTCTTCAAAATTGACCCAATCCGGCGTGAAAGGTATATGTAACTTGAATTCTATTTTTGTATTTAATGATCTGATTCGAGTGGTGTGAGGCAAGTACCTGATGTACCTTTGTGGCAGGATTGTACCATTGTGGCAGGAATGGGAGAATGTGGATTTAATGAGAGATTAGCATGGATGGGTGATGATCCATGCGGGTATGCCATGCATCTTGGCGACGTTGAATGAGGGCATGGGTTGAGGATCCCGGCATGCCATGGGGATCCGGATGGGATGGGGGTGGCTGATTCCGGAAGTCCGGAAAAACCACCGCAGATTTGTCCGGATAAACCACATCCCGGATGACATATACGGACTTCCTAACACGGAGGAGAAAACTCCAAACAAAAAGGGTATGCCATTTGATCATTGAGATCCTGCAACAAACGGAAAGCATCAGAAGAAACCAATTCAGAAAATATGGAAGGGCAAGCATGCTATCTAGCCGTTGGACGACTCAATTATCTAGCCATTGGACTGAATTATCTAGTCGCTGAAAATATGGAAGGGCAAGCATGCTATCTAGCCGTTGGGCTATCAAGTATACCGATAGATAATTATCGGCTATTTGGAAGCATAATTGAACCGGCCATCTCTGCTCACACAAAGAACTTGATCTCGTGCTTCAAAACTGGCATTTCAAAGAGACAAGCCAAAACTTATCTCATCTTTATCTCATCCTTCAAATCCGACACTGGACAACAGAGACTATCGGTAAATCTAACCTTATTGGAGAAGATGAGGTGGCCTACCTACCATGCAGAACTGGATGACCTCCCCTCTTCAGCCGATAAGCTCCAAGCAAGTTTCAGCGGATAAGCTCCAGCCAAGCCAAAAGAAAAATAAATTCGCAAAGTAGTTTAATTTTTGGTTGCTCGACTTTTTTTTCCGGCGTCTGAAATCCTCAAAATCTTAGAAAATCGGTTTAAAAAAAAATCCAAAAATATTTTCCTCCCTGTCGGAAACTTCCAAATTAACAAGATTGATTTTTCCATTTTTTATAAAGACAACATCCTCAAAAGTTCATAGACAATCGGTTTAAAAAAAAATCCAAAAATATTTTCCTCCCTGTCGGAAACTTCCAAATTAACAAGATTGTTTTTTCCATTTTTTATAAAGACAACATCCTCAAAAGTTCATAGACATGCATGCACAACTTGAGTTCAAACAACTTTCAATTCTTCTGGATTTGTGAAGTTCACATCGTTAATTTTGGTGACGTCTCATGGTCCTTTTTTCGAACATTTAGATGTCAGCATAAAATTTATGGGCGCCCTAAGCATAAGCTTTGATTTGAACTTAGTAATTATGCCATAAATAAGGGGCAACTTGATTTATGTTTTCTATTGCCTCCGTTTTGGTTTTGGTTTTGGTTTGGTTTCACCCTTTCATTTTCTTAGCTATATTGTTATTTCATATGGGGCATAGCCCCCGAGTTCTGCTTGGGCTTATGCCCGCTTGTTTTGTTCTTGGTATTTGAGACTTGTTAGGGGGAACAATCCCCGAGTTCTGTTAGGGCCCATGCCCTCTCTTTCTGTTATAGTCCCATAACCCGATTGGGTTCTCGTGGACGTTAAAAATTCTTATCTTATCTTATCTTATTTATCATAAAGACAATGTGTCCTCATAAGTTTATAAGAAAGACACCGTCCTCTTAAGTTTATTAGACATGTATGCACAATTAAGTCCAAACGTGTATGTGGACATAATGTTCATTTCTTGTAGATTGGCCATAAAAGTCTAGGGTATGAAGGGAG
Organism: Isoetes taiwanensis; assembly: GCA_021234155.1. Lineage (NCBI taxonomy): Eukaryota > Viridiplantae > Streptophyta > Lycopodiopsida > Isoetales > Isoetaceae > Isoetes > Isoetes taiwanensis. The sequence goes on from JAJEKV010000079.1 coordinate 96,925, forward strand.
GTACAAAACGTAACATTGTAAAGGATTATTGTAGATAAAGATCATTACTTAACTTGCAATAAAACAATAACTATGAAGTGGCATTTTATTATGGGGTCCCAATGTATTTTCATATAGTCGTAATAATGTGCAATCATCAACGTAATGGAGGACATCTATTTCTTCGCATGGACATTCACACAATATTAAAAATCCATGCCTTCATCTACCTTAAAACAAATTGAGAAATTGGGATGCCTATTTGAGAAACTTTATCACCATAGACATTCAAGAATCCCTATCTTCGTCTGGTATATTTGGCAAATATGCAATGAGTAAAAATGTTCTTCTTATCTCGTAAATAAAGCTCCATTTATCTTGAAAATGAAATGTTAGATTACCAAACAATTATATGGCACGCAATCAGATCATGAATGGGGCAAACAAAAAATATATTAGTACAAAGAAACCTAGGATTCTATATACAACAATAGAATAAAACAGTGGAACATATGGTTGGAGCAGGTCAATGGTTCCAAATTCAAGAATAGAACCACAAATAATTGAACAGATTCGTTGGGAGTAGAATCTTGCCGACAAATTGAAGAAAAACCCTGTTGTATAATAGTTAGCTCGCAAAATGATTTATGTCTTTGACTTGCTGGCTTCTGCTTGCATTTCTGTAAGAATTGCTCCATTGATATGCAAGTAGGTTGATAACTTCATGCCTAGCAAAAACCAGAAGCGCAGAACTTGGGTAAATGACATCCAAAAGGGTGGATGCTTTCTGCAATGATGTATAGGTTGCCGCAAAAAAGAAAAAATGGATCCATCTCAAAGTATTATCATTTGGCTTAAGCTTAGCAAATGTAACCATTTTGCTCTAAAATATGGACGCATGGCAATAGAAACCTCTGACTGCAATCAATTTGTGTACCACATGCCACATCACTTATCCTCCATAAAAAAGATTTCAACGCACCATTGGTTCTATTTACATGAGGTTACATTAGAGGAAATTTGAGATCTCATTTTATCCCCATAAGAATCCTCCAATGGAATGGCTACCCTCTATTAACTGCAATTAATGCAGCACCAACAACTTCATTGCTGTTGTTTTTCCCCCATAACTTTTGATCCACTTGTCAAAATGTTGCGGCGTTTGTTGCATTAGATGCGGAATGAAAAGATCTTTCTAATGATATATGGTTATGATGTATTTCAATATGGTCATATGCATTAACCTTAAAAAAATATGATTTTTTGCTTATTTCTTATATATTTATATCGTAAAAGATGTATGAATGGGTTATCATTAGATAGATCTTGTGAAGATGAACCCATTGCTACAAAAAGTTTTTGAATCGGAGTTCTGGATCAAAAGTTATAATGAAGAAATGATACTACGAAGTTAGTTGCAGCTGCATTAATTACAGGCTGGAGCTCTTTTCTTATTGGACAGTTTAAAAAACTGACATGGCATTTTAAGCATCCCTTAATGGGACAAAATATGATCTCATTTTTCCTCTAATGGATTTTAACACCTCCATTTCAAGGAGGAGTTTGTACAATGAGGAAATATGATCCAATTAAGCATTTGGACAGGCATAAGAAGGCGTAAATCTGCCATCTTTCATGTTGCCCCTAAGCACATTAGGCCTGGTTCACACTGCAATTCAAAATATCACCCAAAATGCCAAAGGCACATTTCCTCATTGTATCTGTCCTATCCTTTATGTTGACGATCTACATAAGGGTTTTAATCACCACATATCTCCACAGGAACAGAGGCCTTCTTTAAAATGGTGGACCCAATTGCTTTCTTGAAGAATAATCTTCCTTCTTTCAATCCTGGATATTACCTTCATTACATCATGACAATCGGTGCACATCCTTAAGTTTTAGTCACCTGTAATGTTTGCCCTTGTGGCGGATGGAGAAGTCCAAATGCTCTGACCAATTTCTCGGCATGGCCACACAAAGATGCCTCTTTTCCATATCGAGGTAGGCCAAACAAAAAGGTCCACATTTGGCACATGCTCATCCCGTTTTATATACGTGAATTCAAGTTTTCCAACATTGCTAAGACTTCATTGCTTTTGTTGCTACCCACCACAAATTAGTGCACCTTCTCATTGATCTCTATAAATGCCTTTGCGTGCTTTTTCTCCACCCCGATATTTTCTCTCGGCTCTCTTATTCTCGACCGCATCAATGTACATTCCAAAGACTGCATAGATGCTTTTCGAGAAGCACATATGGGGAAGCACTTTCTTTGTCTATCCGGACTAATCGCTGAAAACACCGAGTCCTAATTTCGCTTCCCCATAAACTTTGCAAGAACTAAGCAAAGCCATCCACGATTCTATAGATGTGTAGGATGGCAAGGTCTCTAGTAAATGTCTTGCCTCAAACAGGTGTCCCGATCGTGCAAAAAGATCAATCATGCAACCGTAATGATCGGCTGTTGGAATAATGCCGTATTTTTTCTTGCATATTTTAAAATACACTTGACCTGTGGTCACTAAGTCGGGCACGACCGCATGCGGTGAGAACACATATGAAAGTAATACTATCTCGGGTTGCATGTTACATTTGCATCATGGCATCAAAACATTGTATAGCCATGCTACACTTGTGGTTAATCTTGTATCCTCTTATCATTGCATTCCAAGTCAAAGATTCTGAATTGGCAGCCTTTCAAAGACTCTTTGTGCATCCGCAACCGAGCCACATTTAGCATACATATCAACCGAGCACTCCCAACAAAGACATCTAGCTCAACACTCTTTTTTCGTGGCATCTCTCGTGTATCTTTCGTCCCTTTTCTATTGCTCCTATGCTAGCACAAGCGTTATGTAAACGTAATAAATGTTATCTCGTGATTTGTTATTCTTGCAAAGTTCAGATTTGTTCTTGCAGAGGTACAACACAATGAACTCAATTTTTGAAGGATAATAAGGTTTCTTGCGGTTTACACCTAATCTCTACTTGCTACTGATTAGTCTTTGAACAATCATGAAAGGTCGTTCTTTGGACCTAACTAAGTTAGTGCAAATGCCATGCGAAAATGGACCTAACTCAGTAAATGTCAAACCTCCTTTGCTGCATCAAACTCAATCCCTGCACACCAGTTTCATATTGAGTCATATATGTAGGCCCATAAAAAAATTATGAAAAATGATCATGAACCTACCAAAGGAAGCGTGTATCTCGGGGCCAAATGCAAGGCACGTGCTCCCAAATATCCGGTGCTTCGGGAGCAAGAATCGTGCTTTACGTAGGTGGCTAATCTGCCCCCTGATATACCATTAATGGTGTTGCTTGATTGCCCAAATGCTGGAACAAATTAGATGACAAATTCTTCAATGTAGAGTCTTTGATAGTTTATCCTTAGGCCATTTTACAAGAAGATTCCCTAGATATCATGAATAGATCAGGCAACATCCTCTTCGCATTAAGTGACCGGCATTTTGAAGCACTAAAAAAAGAATGTGCCACTTCAATGTCCTCTATTTTAACTCATTATTTTGGTTTTGCCTCCATTCTAAAGCTTAATATGAAGGTGCAAACCTGTTCCCAATTGATGCAAAACATTAGAGTGATAAGCAATCGCTTGTGTTCGAGAATCAAACACGTAAACAACCTGCTAGAATCAAATGATAAGTTAATAATGACACACCTAGAACATGGACCGGGGACTCCCATGCCATAGCTGCCCGATATAGGACTTCGGAAGTTCGAAAGGGACTCTAGCACAAATATAACAACCTGCTTTGTTGTTGCAATATTGGAACTTCGCATTTGGTAATATTGCATGGAGGAGTCCTACATGAGTTCACATCTACAAATCTGTTGGAAGTTAAAGAGCAAGACTCGAACTTCTCACTCACGGTTTTCTAAATTTTGAAGCAAGTCTCAAACTTTTCACTACTCATCCTCTCATATATTATTATTAAAAAAGCGAGATTTGCGTGTCCTTGCTCATGCCCAATCTTTACCTTTGCATAATAACGTCAAGATATTAAGCTTGCTTGCTAGGGCCTCGATCCTAAATACCTATCTTTGCCTCTATAGTCATTCTTTGGCATCTTCACGTAAGCTTGTTCCGAGGCATGCTCTTCGTATGATGCATGAAGACCAACATCTTCTCCTTCCATAAATGAGCTTTTATGGAAATTCGCTCATCTAGCGGTGTGAATACCCGCCATAGTCCCCTACATTTAGCCAATTGCGACCGTCAACATGCGTAAGAGAAGGATGCAAAGACCCAACCGCCTCTGAAAAGGGTTAACTCTAAACCGTAAAAGCCAAAGAATGTCCGTGGAAAATCAGGATTAAGAGATCATATAGTCTACTAATAAAAAAAAACAGAGGAAAACAGAGCCCTTATTCCAACGGGATGTATGCACAGAACGAAATTTTAAAGAAATGTGCATTTTTCCGGATGGAAAGTATGCTTATCTTACCCGTATTCGTGAATTTTTTTATTTCCATTTGCAATTCCAATGTCAAGAACTCAGATTTTGCATTTAATCCTTAGCGTTTTTGTGCTTTCAAAGATGAAGAACTCCATTCTCAATAATGAATCCGAAACGTGAACAAATTCTAGAGCATTTTATGAAATCTCAAAGGATTTAGAATGGCACATTCTGATAAGAAAAAACAATGGAAAACTTCTCTTTTAATTTATTAACCTAATGGTCATGAATGTTTGTGCTTGAAGAGGTCACAGGCAACAAGCCTATTCTTAAACAGGGGGCGCCCTTTCGAAAGAACTAACCGCCAAATCAAACGGTTAAAAATAGACAATCCTAAGCTATGATCTTCTGTTTTCTCTGTATTTAATACTAATTTATTTAATTTCACAGCAATAGTCAAACTAAGGGATTATGCTAACCTGGTGGCACTTAGAGAAAACCCACCCGATATCTTATGACACTGCATCCAGCAGAGAAAGCATAGGAAGCTTATAATGCGATCCCAGCAATGCAATCACTAAAGGATGCGGAGACCCAACCGCTCTAGAAAAGGGTTAACTGTAAACTGTAGGGCCAAAGAATGTCTATGAAAAATCAGGATTAAGAGATCATACAACATACTAATCTAAAAAACAGAGGAAAACAGAGCCCTTATTCCGGCAGACTCTATGCATTAAAGAAATGTGCATTTTTTTAGATGGAAAGTATGCCTACCTTACACAGATTTCGAAATTTGTTAATTCCATTTGCAATTACAAAGTCACGAACTCTATGTTGCATCTAATCCTTAGCTTGTGCTCTTAGCAGCATCAAGAACTCCCTTCTCAATAATGAATCCGAAACGTGAACAAATTCTGAGCATTTTATGAAATCTCAAGGGGTTTAGAATGGCACAGTCTAATGGTCGTGAATGTCTGTGCTTGAAGAGGTCGCAGACAACAAGCTTATTCTTAAACAGAGGGCGCCCCTTCCGAAAGAACTAACCGACAAATCAAACGGTTAAAAATAAAAATAAAAAATCAACGCGCAAGGTATCCTAAAACTCTATTATTATTATTATATTATCTTCCTATATATTCTTCCTATATATAAGATTACTAGCTGCCTTTGTGGAATTATTTTTCCGGCAAAAAATAGGCCAAACTTAGAATTACAAGAAATTTATCGCGGCGGCTTCTAAAACCCGCTGCAAACGAAGTTTTGTGCTAAGTCGAACAGAGAGGGGAAAGAACATGCAGGAGTTGAACCTTGGGATTCGTCTGCACATCTTTAGCCAAAAAGGTTTGATACTAAGTTTGCAAATAGAGAAGTCTTTGATAATGGCATGGACTTCAATGTTGCATCCGCTTAAATATGCCCAGTGGGTACATAACAAAAGAAATCGACCTGTGTCGTTCTAAAATATGAACAGAGGATCTCAAGTTTGAGCAAAAATTTTTACACTATGCTCTGTTGCTTCTGGTGCAATTTTGTCCATTATTATTGATCAAATATTTTGAAATTGAATTACTGAAAAAATCTTAAAAAGCATAAGGAATAGATCCTAGGAGGGTAACAATACTGCAAATTTAGGTTTACATTGCATATTTAAGGTCGTGGAAATCATGGCCACTAATGCCATACTCATGCCTAATGATGTTCATGCTCTAATACAAATATGACATAGGCATGTCTCAACCGTCAGAAAAGAAGTTGAATGAACAGATGCCAGTTGCCTCTGCAAATGGAACATACACAATAGAGCTTCAAAATAGAGTTCTTTCTTTGCCATGGATACACTAATTATGACGTCTAGCATTCATATTGAAAGCTTGCATATCTCTATTGCAAGCTTGCATATCTAAGTTCATTGCATTGAAATGATTTTTAAGACACAAAGATCAGATGCACTTATTTGTAAGGCACAACAATGCAATATGCATATATGTCTCAAGTAAAATGTAAAAGTGAGCATCTAATCCCACAATAAGAGCTGTGGTTGTAGAATTAGCTCTTCTTCCCTTTGCTGACATTGACCGAATACAAACAGAGAAGGAGCATAGGAGATGGCATATCTTTGTACTAAGAACTCTTCTGTATCAGAGTCCCAAAAGGAGGCAAAGGAGAATGTTGATAGTTGTCCTATAAGGGAAAAAAAAAAGACAATAATGAAGATGCAGGAAGGAGAAGCAACAAAGCATGGATACCTACCTCATTTGGAATAATGACAATATTCCTAATCTCCAAGCGTTCAAGTGAAGGTTTCCAGGGGCGTATGGTCAGTAGCTGGTCAGGGAATACCCAAGATCTGATCTCTAATTCCCCCCACAGCAGAAGAAAAGCATGCGATGCAGAAAAATATTACCTCAAGAAGCAAGCAGCCACTAATCCTTTTAGATTCCCTAGAACGCTCGCCAATCAATGGCATCGATGCGGTATTTAGAGAAGATAAAAGTTTGCACCTAACAAGTTGCCATTTTAACATGGCAGACCTGACCTATGAAGAAGTCGACCAAGAATATAGGGATGCAAAACACCAATCCTAAATCCAGAATACCGATAGTATGCAACTACATCATATACCTAGTTCCAAAACCAAAACCCCAAACATAGTAAGTTTTCCCTATACTCTCCTTAGGGACGTCTTAAGGAGATGGCGTATAGACATATGGATTCAGTCGTTGAAAAAATGATATATATTCGACATTGGTTGGTCATCAAGAGTATAAGAAACCTCGTACAGATGCCTGGCCATTAATGGAGAAAATGGAAAATTAAGAAATTAAAATTTGTAACCTTAGATACGTATCCTATGGACCGGCAATCGGAATTACACCTATGCAAGAGAGGCATCAATAGTCAGAACGAAATGAGAGACTTAAAATTTAAAATTGCATTGCAGTAGTGATCCTAACTGTTTGAAAATTTATCAGAGGAAATGGATTTCATGCGCACAGAATTAGAAGTAAATGTGAAATGGAGCTGTTAGTTTCCAGTAAAATTATTATGTAACGCCAAGTGCAGGATTGTCAATGATGCACATTTTGTGTTTGAAAGGATAATGTGGCTGCATAACGAGATGAATGCAGGATGTTCTCGACATGCAAATTGCAAGGTAAATATGGAAGTCTTTATCAAATCGTTCTAGATACATTTACATTTAGTGCATATATGCTAAAGGTTGGTAGCATAAGGGATTCATTTGACAGGTTGCCATCACAGGATGTGGCTTCTTGAATGGTGCTTGCAGCATGCATTCGAAATGAACATTCTGAACTGTGTCTTAAGCTTTCCAATGAAATGCAAAATAATGGCATTATTCCAGACAAACTTACATTTGTTAGTGTTCTTAGTGCATCAGCATCGTGTATGGTTAGAAACATCCAAAATATAATACTATAGCACATTCTAACCATAGCTTTTGTCCACAGCCCATTTGGTGTTAATGATATTGCTTCAAATAATGTCTGAGGTAGAGGTTTCTCCTTGCGTATAAACAATGCATCATAACTAAATTGTTTGCATGAGACACGGCCCATGTGCAGAAAATATTGACATGACGTGGTCCTCAAAATTGTTTACACTAGAAATGCCGTGTTCTTACCTGCAAAATACCTTATGCGACAAATTTGGCTCCATGCCGCATCATCATCATCTCTGTCAAATTCTTGTTTGCTTATAAGTTGTTTTCCCATGGATTCTTTTAAATCCGCGGCTCTACCACGTTCACTCCATATTAATGCCAATTGCGTGGATCCGGACATCTCAACCATCGGATGCATAAGCAAATTCTTTTGGATTACTTGAAAGAACCCCTCGTGATCTTCTCGATAAATTTATGAGATCATGTGCGAGAAGTTAACATAGATGTGTGTAATCCTTATAGTAAGACGAAACCATCTTTTGACCGTATGCGATTGGTTGCCTAAACCTCGGGAAAACAAAGCCTAGGAATAGATAAAAAAGGGGGATTAAACTATGGGGCTTGGCTCGCTTCATCACACGACCAAGCGTAAAAAGATTTGATTTTAGCCTACTCCAAGACTGTATGACGAAGTCGATGCCTTCCAAACATGAAGTTTTATAAGAAGCGACCTTTGGTGAAATTTCATGTGCCATCCAATTTTACAACAGGGATCCCTCTTCCACGAAATTCAAGAAGCCAACTGTTGGCCTTATTGCTAGTCCTAGAGAGACAGCTGCATAGCCGGATCTTTGAAGGAGCAAATAAGAGAGAGAAAGTCGGGTTTAGTTTTCCTAGTTACCAGCAGCCAGAGAATATCATTTAGACTCTTTGGCGGAAAGCTAGATAAACCGACAATGCATAGATCTACCTCAAGTCTATACACAAATCCCGAAAAATCTCGAGAAAATATGCGAGGAAGCTTAAAAACAAAGCTAAAATGATTGAGTAAATGAGTTAGGTCCATATTCCAGTCGGATATTTCCGATCCCAAAGCGTCTAGAAATACCATTCTTTCCTGCCCATCTTTGCTCTCTCTGCAGAAATACACCAAGTAGATCTAAACTTTTATTCAAATCCCCTTTTTATTACTACAGACTCTTATCAACAAAACACATCATTAAATGCAGCTCTGCCTGAGAATTTCGATGGTTCTAAGTACTCCCATATCAACAAAACACATCATTAAATGCAGCTCTGCCTGAGAATTTCGATGGTTCTAAGTACTCCCTATTTGGGTTGGGCTCCCATGGAAACCCTTCCTATTTTCCATGGAAACCCTTCCAATTTTCCATGGAAAATAGGAAGGGTTTCCATGGAAACCCTTTCCGCTTTCATTAAAACCAGGAAGGGTTTCCATGGAAACCCGTCCTATTTTCAATGGAAACCCTTCCTATTTTCCAAGTTTTGAAAATAGGAAGGGTTTCCATGGAAAATAGGAAAACCCTTCCTGGTTTTAATGGAAAATTGGAAGGGTTTCCAATTTGAAAGTCGGAAGGGTTTCCTGCGTTATCTTTCTTTATCTCCTCCTCCATAGAAACATCTAAGGTTTTCATATTTTATAAAGAGGCCAGCACTTCAATTATACACAACTACATGAAATAGAAGATGTTCCAGTTTTTGCCATAACTTTCAAAGCAAAGCTCCGTTTTATTGGCAAGGGTATTCTTTAGAAAGCATGTAGTAAGATTTAAAAATAATTCTAGGCATAAGATTTTCCAATTTGTTATTGTAAACGTGTCAAAAATAACAAAATCCACTTGCTCTCCTAGTTTTACAGTAGAGTACGTAAGGGACATAACCGCAAAAAGGAAGCTCTTATTGGAGGGCATAACCAGCATTCTATAAAAGCTTCTAAGCATATGTCTCTCAAGTTCATAGCTTAAATCGGTCAAATAAAGCAAAGCATATTTGCTGATTTTACCATCTTCATCATATGAGACACGAACCAAGTAGCAGAGGTTCAGACATAACTTGCAAACTGAAGCTTTGTTTTTCCAGTGAGTACCCGTTGGAGAGCTTCTAATAAGATCTAAAAATAATCCTAGATGCAAATTTTCCAAATTCGTATTGTAAATATTCAAATATGACAAAATGTACCTGCTGTCCTAGTTTCACAGCAGACAATGGAAGGGACATAACTCCAAAAAGAAAGACCTGTTTTTTATCGTATTCATTGGAAAGCTTAATAACTTACAAAAGCAATTCATGGTTTAAATGGTCAAATAAAACAAAACATATCTGCTAGCAGAAAGAAAGCGTTCAAACAACATCAACTATTACCTCAGTCCCACTAGTTCCAAAATGACACAGGTTGCTTTTCTGCAAAGGGCTAATAGTGCATGTATTTCTGCATGACATCCACATAAACCAATGAATTAAGCAAAATAGATGAAAAAAGATAGAAGCACAAAGATCACATTCAGAACCAGGTCACTGAAATTGTACTAATCCAGAAAACAGAAAATTGTTAGACATTTTATTCAAAGCTATGCTAGCCAACTAACATCCAAATAGTGAGAAAGGAATTCCACACTAGTTTCAAATCACACAGCTTGCTTTCTAAGGCAAGACTAATGACATCCACATAAAGCACTGCATTTAACAAAAAAACAGAAAGAATGCTATGTGAATGCAAGAACTGACAAATCGTTACTTTAGCAATAGGTAATCTTTCAACTTTAAAGGTCTTCTTAGTTCTTGTTTCTGCACCAGATAGCAATCTCTCAACCTATTCGTCAATTGCAAATTGTAAGTACTCCAAAAACATGCTATGACTTGTGAATGCAGGGCGTAAGATTGGCTTGGCGAAAGGCAGCAAAATTGAAAACAAGCAAAACGGATTGCACGGATTTTCAGACAGGGAATCTTCAGCAAAGGGCAACATGGATCTTCTGCTCATGGCTTTGGAAAGTTGCTCAGATCTTGGGAATGAAAAGTTGGAAAGAACGGCAGTATCCAAAAGAGCACCACTTGGTAAATGTAGCGAGAATCCGGATTCAAGGTCACAGTCTTTGCTCGATTTTGAGGATGGCGAAAGCAAGAATGGAAACAGATTTGCAGGGGAAAAGCAAAGCCTTGCTCTGGTCTGAAACGCAGATCTCAAAATGGATGCTCTTCATCTGATAGCAAGCAGTCCAAGACCACGTTTAATTCCCGTTCGATTCATACCCTAAAGCGTTCGATTCATATCCTCATACCTGTTAGCAAATTTTTCCTCAATCCTCAATGGCCGCTTTTGCATCAGCTGCACCGGATTTGGATTTTCAAGCGCCCAATTCTTTCCCTTGGGCAGAGTCTGTCGCCATAGCTGCGCTTGCAGTTCTGGCTCTCAGTTTTCTCATCCCTGCACTAGACTGCTGTGTTCTTTGCCGTTCTTGCTCTGTTTTCAAACAAAAATCAAGCTCAGAAACTCGAATTTAGGGCTTGGATTCATAAAACTTGATATGGGCTTCTCAAAAAAGCAATCGATCCGACCAATTTCTGAAAACCGTTTGGGCCTTTTATTTCTTCATATGAAAATTTTACGTGTCAATCGATCCGGCAGTAGAACACTCTCGATTAGGTAATAGAACACGCTCGATTTGGTAAGGAAAATTTCTGTCAATCAGTTAATCAGTTAAAAGGAAGCAAAAAACAAAAAAAAATTGAAGCAAAACTGCGCCTACACAGCCTGAACAGAGCCTGAACTACCTGTGTTTCCTACAGAACTTTCTATAAAACGCCTCCTTGATCGCAAGAGTTCCTCAATCCGACTGTAAGAGTTCCTTAATCGAGTCAATCTCCATGCAAGAACGAAAATTGATCCGCCTGAGGAAGAGGAAGAACGAAAAAAAATTGCTTTTCTTGAAAAGGTATTAAATGAAAGCCGTAGAAACTTAATTACAAGCATTAATTAACGGTTGTTGCGTCGGTTGGATATCTAAAAATAAAATATTTTTGCGGAAACCCTACCGTGCTTCAGTGGAAACCCTTCCGGTTTTCACGGAAATTTGGAAGGGTTTCCAATTTTGAAATTTGGAAGGGTTTCCAATTTTTTTTTAATAACCCCAATCGGGGGGAGATAGTAGGGGTGGCCACATGCAATATTTGCTGCCTCCACCTCCGTATCTCAATTTCATACGAGAGCGGATACCAGAGAGGTGAAGAGTGGCAGAATAAAGGGGGAAGAGCTTCAGAAGAGAGGGGAACCAGCAGATTGCACTAATTTTTGTGGATGCTCCCCTGCAAGAATGGAAGATTGAAAACTGGCCTCCGACTTCAAGATGGAGGCCTCCACTTCCGTTTTTGCCTCAAAATCTGCCGTTGAAGGCAGAAAAATGATCATGTGGCCACCCCTAGTGTGAGCGTGAGAATTTGGCCATAATCGGGCTTAGAAAGCTTCAAATCATTCCCAAATCACAACCCATTTCGTGAATTGCTTCCAATGTACCTGCAGAAACATCCATAGCTCAACTATTGAAGCACACAAAAACCCATCTTATCCACAGAGGGTTTTATCCGCAGAGTTACCTGATGGGTTTCTCCCTGCCCTATTTCAACAGTACCAAGCACCTCAGAAGCTGCAAGGTTCTCCTGCGGAGCCCAACCCTCTCTTCAAAACCTACAAAATGAGAACCGAAGATGGAATCGGCCGTTGCGGACAAGAGCCGCCATGGAATGCTCGTAGCGGGGCTCGGCCACATAAAATCCTCGCTTTTTTAGGGCAAGCCGATCCGGCTATGCCCTTATATGGGCGGCCGTTTTGACGCCACGGCATTCTTTAAGGACGCCATAGCCACCCGGAAAAACTTGGCGCAACTTCTCTTAAGTCAATTCGCTTCAAAACTAAAAAAAGTGTTCTAATCGGCATCTTACTCCAACAAACCGAAGAGCTTAATGTTGCTGGGCGCTTCACGAGGGCGATTGCATTCGGAGGAGATGCTTGATGGTTGGGTTGCCACGGTTTGTCGAACCCCTTTCCTTTTATCACGGCGTGTCAAAAAATTTGCATAGAAGTGTTGCGCGACAAAGAATAAGCCCTTTTTCGTTCCCCGACTACGGACCCATTTTGTTTCCGGCAAGAGCCCTCCCCATCGCGATGATGCGGTCCGAAGCCCTCTCCTAAAACCGCCTACATTATTTTTCAAGGAGCTGGTATACAATCAACGATTATTACATGGAGCCAGATCGGCTGGAACCTCTCGAACGGCAGATAGTGCAACTTTTACAAAGATGGGCACCGAATTTTTATTCGCGAAGGGGATCTATCTATTTGGCTGTTCGGTGTTTGAACAAAGAAGTTCTTTTTGATTTGTTATTGGGTTCCAACTTGGTGTTTCTAGAGGTTCGTAGATCAAGATTTCTCGATCGATTTCTAGCTCGAAAGGGCAAATTGTTGCCGATTTACATCGTTGGGTCCTTTTTATTGGCAATAGAATTAGATTGAGAGATTTAATCAGGTTTGAAGCTCGAAATTGAGAAACCGCAAGGAAATTTACATTTGGTAGATTAGAACGCATTGATTTTGGATTTAGATCTAATAGATTTGATATATTTTGCTTTCTGAAGGGATCTCCAGCTTCATCCCCAAAGGCACAAAACGCAGTCAGCTCTGGCGGCCGGCAGGGCATATGCAAGCATTTTACTCCTGTGGGTTCTCTGTAGAAATTATAACACAGACTATATCTGGTGCGATGTTTCAGATCATGATCCTCTTCTTCCGGTCCGCGGAAATGAATATGTGCTCAAGGGGTCGGAAATAATCCCTAATCAGCAAGGTAAATCTAAACTTCTTTTTTGTTTGGAAGATTGATCTCGTTTATCTCTGTTCCGAAAGTGCTGACTGAGCACAAAAAAATTGTTGCAGCTTTTAACAGAACTTTAAGCAGTTGCAAATTCCAGCACATAAGCCCAAATCTCCAGCAAATAAATCTGCGCCGGATGTGGACAGATTTACAGATAATAATTCAGCGAATGAAGTGTGTAATCTGGCGGAAAAATGCGGAATTAGAAACATCAAGGAAGCGAAAATTCAAAGCAACCCGGGGACCTCTGTAATACGGCAGTTTCTTGCCTGTGGCAGAATTCACACAAAAATGCAAATCGGAGTTCTTCCATGCCAGCAGAGTCCCAGATTAAGGTTTAACAGAGATTCAGAGGCTTTCAGCAGATGCATCCGTTCTTTGTAGATGTAATCCTCCGGCCCATCTCAGAATATGTTTGAAGGAAATTTTGGCGGGCCTTATGCATCTGCGAAATCTAAGAAGCGTGAAGCCCCTGCGCAAGAAGGACTAAATTGCGGACTGAATCTGCTCATTATCCTTTTAGAAAAACCCTCTGCCTCTCATCTTGGTGGGCAGATCCGGGCGCCCGTAAATCGAGTCCGGGATCCGGTGTTTCCGGACTTTTTTGTGGTGTTTCTGGCCACCGTTATCAGCCACTGTGCACTTCACAGTTTTAAGCCCAGAATCAACTGTTTTAGGTCATTTTTTGCTTGATCCGTCTCTATCTGAGCTCAAATCACTTCCTCTCTTCATCAAACTAGTGTTAAAGAGGAAGACAAAGCGATTGGAAGGGCTTTTGAAGCATTTCAAGCCGTCCGTAGAGTTGCAAGAAGGATCCGACCAAAGATTTTGACTCCCGTAGCGCCGATTTTGGCGCTGGTTTTTGGCCGAAATACCACTTTTGGCCGAAAAACACCACTTCCGTAGCATTGGGTGTTTACGGGCGTCCGAAAACACCATAGGTGTAACGGTCCTGGCCACTGATGGGTCAATATCGTATTTATGTATCGTATATACATATTCATGGCATGTATGCGGATGAAATTAGGGTTTTGTCTTTTTGAGAGAGGATTGTTGCAGAGCATGAAGGCAAGGAGCAATTCTGGGCAGTTTTGGAGGACGAAATTTGAAGCATCATATCTCGACTTTTTTGTGGTGTTTCTGGCCACCGTTATCAGCCACTGTGCACTTCACAGTTTTAAGCCCAGAATCAACTGTTTTAGGTCATTTTTTGCTTGATCCGTCTCTATCTGAGCTCAAATCACTTCCTCTCTTCATCAAACTAGTGTTAAAGAGGAAGACAAAGCGATTGGAAGGGCTTTTGAAGCATTTCAAGCCGTCCAGAGAGTTGCAAGAAGGATCCGACCAAAGATTTTGACTCCGCCGCGCAGTTTCGCGCCTGGTTTTTGGCCAGAAATACCACTTTTTGGCCAGAAACACCACTTCCAGAAGCATTGGGTGTTTCTGGACGTCCAGAAACACCATAGGTGTAACGGTCCTGGCCACCTGATGGGTCAATATACGTATTTATGTACGTATATACATATTCATGGCATGTATGCAGCATGAAATTAGGGTTTTGTCTTTTTGGAGAGAGGATTGTTGCAGAGCATGAAGGCAAGGAGCAATTCTGGGCAGTTTTGGAGGACGAAATTTGAAGCATCATATCTCGGCGACCCGAGATCCTTTTCAAGTGATTTTTCTTTTGCTGGAAAGATCTTCAAGTAAGCTTTCCGGAATGGGTCTGATCAGGCCGAAACTCATCCGTATGCAAAAGTTATGACAGAAATTGTGATGCTGAGTCAGAATTGACTGCACTATGTATGTTCTTCTGCAGTTTAATTCTTGGAGCTAGAAGACGATCTTTGGAGGCGCAATCAATTACAAGGGGTCCAGAGGTCTATGTGGAAAGAAATTACCAGGTGGGGTTTTGCTTTTGATCAATTGAGGTGTGCTATGAGCTGCCATGATTAGTCTGCACATGATTTTTGCATGCAAATATGATAGATTATGAATTTGTTGGAGACTCATAAGGCTAGAGAAGAAAATCAATGATTGGAAACATCCCTGTAAGGCTGATTTTAAGTCAAGAATGGCTGAATATTACATGAAGAGCACCGATTCAGCATGGAAACTTTAAAAAAGGCGAAATTAGATTGGATCTGGCCTCGGCACCGAGCTCTCCAACGCCATTTTGTGTTCATGTTATGTTTTTGTCATTTTGGTTTTGTGCTTTATTTTGTTGGTCTTGTATTTGCTGCCCCTAGTATGAAGCTGAGTCCTCATAGATGGAATTGGGTTGCATTCGAGCTTAGCGTGGAGGAGATCGAGACATGAAGAGCCGGAAAGCGAATAATCATAATAGTAAGAATATGCATTGTTTGATAATTGTCTAACTATGGTAAAATTCTAAGGTTTGGGATAAAGTATCTTTCTTAGCTCATGGAGATGGGGCTAATGCTGAGAAGTAGTCTAGCACAGATGTAGAGCGTCAACGACCCCTCGGCATCAAGGATTTCAAATCAAGTTCGCATGTGGATCTTGAAATAGGAATAAGCGGTCATCTGACATCAAGGATTATTGAGATTGAGACGGGTCCACATTGGTACAAGGAGAGCCATGTGAAGCTTGGGGGTTTCTGAATGTGACTATAGCATGAAGTACAGCTAGTCCGAAAAGGCTAATCGTAAGTTTTCAAGTTGTTGCATTGTATTTTATCAAGAGCATCATAGCTAATGGATTCAAAGTATAAACGTTACGGAACGTTGTATTCCTCATGGGAAGATGGTTTCGAGGTAAGTTTTGCATTATAGAAGATGTTAGTATCTTTCCTTGATCAGTAATGTATATAGGTATTGAAGCTACATCAATGACAGTCAGGCTCGTAACTTCCTCCACATGTTTGTATTGTGATCATGATCTTCACCAATGAGTTAGCTACTTCGGCATGGTTAGGTTGTATGGGCAACCTCGACAAGGGCTAAGAGTATGATCTAGGCACATGTTTAATAAATATTGTAATGAACTTCACATGTCATGGTCTTTGCATTGCTCTACTGTTGTCTTGGTATTTGATTATGTCTATTGGAACCTCCGGGGTCGGACTTCTAGGTTCGGTGGCCTAGGTTGCTCCGGCATGCTCATGTTCATCTGTGATTCTCTGTGGTTCTTGTGCTCTGTGACACCGGGCGTTAGTTCTCCTGGCAGGGATTGCTACGTCAGTCAATTCTTGTGAAACCCCATGGTAAGAGGTCCTCCAGTGCTAGACGTGGGCTGAGAGGGTATGCGCATACGAGGTTCACCCCACCACCTGCTACAGGGCTTGGAATGTAAGCTGGCTGGGCAACATGCTGCTAACAGGGCCTGTATGTAGGCTGGCTGAGCTACCTATTGTCCCGGAGTTTGTTTATGATGGTTTGGTACTCTGGTTATGTTTTTGCTCTTGATGTTCATGATGTTTCCTTTATTGTCATAGTCTAGCGTTGCACCATAGGTTCTTGTGTCTTTGAGTCGTTTATGTTTGTTATTCAAGACTTTCAAGATGTTTTATGCATGCAGAGGCAGCTATGGGATCCCCACTTAGTCACGAGGACTAACCCCAGTGAGTGTATGTGCAGTGAGTTAGTAAGCAGTGGTCAAGTTAACAGGAGATAATGTAGCCGAAGAGCATGGTCGCGCTAGAAGATTCTGAGCAAAACTGCTGCATTTTATTATATTGTGTAGTGAATTCATATTGTACTTGATGGATATTGAGTTTATAGAATTTGTCCATTGAATTTGAAGAATGAAAGTTCAATTGTCTAAGGAAGATTCAATTCTTCACCATACTCAACTGTTGCCACACCAACCTAGTAAGAGTTTTCGCAAGTATTGACAAGATCCCGAGTTGCCTAGAGGGTCAACTCGGCAGGCTCGTCACAGTTGGTATCAGAGCAATGTTGGATCTTTGGGAGTTGACATGGAAAATCAGAGAGTAAGTTGAGATTGTGGAATTATGGGCCAGTTTCCTATTCTTCCATATATTGGTTATGGCCGTGTCAACCGTCTTACGGTACTCCTTGTCCCGGCGCTTGGCATGGTCTCCAGAGGATACAGATGACTCAGAGGACTCAGAAGTGGCTGATTGTGAGGATATGGCACTATCCTTAGAGGAACTGCGACGACGTTCGGAACGGTGCCTCCTTTGTGCGGGTACAGGGCCTGATTCAGGTGCAGGTGGCTGCTGTGGTGGTGGACTTGGCGGTAACGGAGGTAACTCCGGCCCGTCCTCTTGCATATGCTGCGGTGGGTTGGCATTTAAGACATAAGCCTGGAGCTCTCCTAACTGCCGCTTCATCAACATGAGTTCTTGCTCAGGTGTTAGTCCGCTAGCATTCGAGGGTGTCTGCCATGGGCCGTTATGTGCACCGTCTAAATTGACCATAAGAAGGTATAAAGAGAGTTATTGTGATACCATGGTTGACCAAGAAGATTAATTTAAGTAGTGCTAGGCAATAATAATAAAGACCATAGAAGAGAAGAAAAGATCTTTATTATTAAGTAAAAGTAACAGTTACATCAGAGTTATATTCTTAGTAAAACGTAGGGTCATAATGTACAAAAAGTAGTGATTACAAACATATTCTAGCCATAAGGCTGTACATTCAACAACTCTTAGTGAACACATGCTTAGCCATAAAAGAAAACTGAAGAGATTAAGACTAGGGCTGCGCAAAAGGGTAGAGGATGGAATAGCGGACGCTTTCCCGTACGGCCCTTACTACCTTATAGCGAGCCCATGCCTGGATAATGACATGCTGGTAGTCCAAGGTGGGACTAATGATGAGGAGATTAAAAAGATCTCGCAGTGCAAAGAAAATCTGCCATAAATGCTCATTAGCATCGGCATAAGCTTCATGCCTCGTCATCTCCCAATAATCCCAAGTTCGTCGAAGAGTTTGCTGCAAATGTTCGAAGGCACGTTCTCGGAGAATGTTGACTACTTCCAATCCTTTAGCTGGGTCATAAGGCTCTCCTACCACAACAAGTTCCCCGTCTTCGGAGTCATCCTCTTGATCTGGATATTCACCATATCGTTGGCCGTAATCTTGGTCGGGAGGTCCTGGATCGTCCCTTCGTATTTCATTGGTGATTCTCTCCTCGATCTCTGCAAGATCATAATCTGCAAGACGGCAAGAATGAATATACACTGTGGAACAATTTCTCATACTCTAAACTCTAGTAGATACAAGGAAGTATCATGGGAACAAAACAATTTAATTGTATTCAACGATACAATAATCATAAATTATAAGAAACTGGTATATATATTGTATGATGGCTAAGAAAATTGCCAAATCAAATTACAATTATACGCAGTACAAAGATGCGTAATGGAAATATTTAAGAACTAGGTTCCTCCTCTTCGTCCATAGGCTAAGGAGGTGGGCGGTAGCGCATCAAAGTGGCACTGGGGCTAGCAGAGAGGGCGGCTCGAGCTGCTGCCTCTGGTGGTAAACAAGTGGCTAAAGGTGCGGCCACAAGGAGACGCATATTAGCACAGCCCGCCACGTCCCCCAATGCTACAATAGCCAAATCTCGTCGGACCAAGCTAATAGTGGTGGCGTGATAATCAATCTTCTTATGGCCCGCCAAGGTGGATATCGCATGAAGTGCCCACCAAGATGCTTCAGAAGAAGGGCCCAGGTTCTTGGAGAAGAATAGGACCTCCCCTTGCCGGAAAGCGGAAAGGAAGAATCGGGTCACATGGTTGCCCATTGCCCTAATTTGGGGATCCCTGGAGGTCTCCGCTTCCTTTTCCAAGTTAACAGGGATCTTCTCCTACTCTGCTTCTTCTTTATCATCCCTAAGACTTACCTTGGTGTCCCAAAAGTCTTCCTCCTCTTGATCCACCCCTCCCATGGTGATCTGTAATGGCTGATCCGCAGGAGAAGGCCGCATCTGAGCTGCAAAATGCTCCTCCTGAGGCTGGGGTGTATCAGTCAATAAGAACTGCCGAAGTGATAAAAGGGCCTCAACGGGCTCTAACTCTTCTGGCCGGTATGCTAACAAGTCCTCGACTTGTGGCGGATGCACAACGGGCGTTGTAAAGTCAAGAAAGTCGTCCTGGCAGTACTCGGCAAGATCATAGAGGACCTCTATCTTTTTGCGGCCCCGCATATTAGCAACAACGCGGTAGGCCCACATAATGTCCTCTAGAATCAGGTACTCTTGGTTATTCAAGAGTACGATAGGAAGGAGGTTGAGCCCTTCGAGTTTGAGGGCTTTATCCCTTCCTACTGGCGCCTCGGTGGCTAACTCCTTCCACCGTGCAAAATCCTGCTCGTCGACGACTTCGTCGTCTTCCGGGTCAGGAGATACAGGCGTAGAGGAATGCTCAGCAGCTATCTCCTCGTCCTCAATATACTGGTCCATAATGATGGCCAGTGCAAATCGGGCCTCATAACAAGCTTCCCGATCTATTGTAACAATGGGGAGGTCAGTCCCTCGCCTCCTTATGCCCTTAATGACATTCCGGGCATGCTCATCACCCCCTAACATCTGGAGCAGGGTGTGGAAGTCGAGGTAGAGCTGCGAGTCATCTTCGTTGTAGACACATGCAGGTAAAATCTCTTCGCAGTAGAACTGAAGGAAGGCGGCGTAATCGGGATGCGCCTGCATGTTAGAGATGAGGTCTACTTGCTGGAGGAGATAAGGGTGAAGAAGATCAAAAGGGACCGCAGGGTCCCAGTGTTCTCCATCCAAATACCATTGCTGAAGGGTTGGGCGAGCCATGAGGATGAAGGCGCAAGGGAGGAGAAGGAAAACGCTGGAAACAAGAAGAGAAATGAAACCCTAATGGCCAAAAAGGGGCTTTATACTTTTCGGCACATTTCCCGAAATTATTAAAATTTTTTATTTACTTAATAATTTATATTTAAATTCACACCAATTGGAAAAAAAAAAGGCATTTTTATATTTACAACTTCAAAATGAGAATATTTTACATAGATAAGTTCACAATAATTTTACAACAGAAGGAAGAGAGTTGCCTGGTCACCGAAACTCCCCTCGGATCCTTCGTGCTAGCTGGAGGTCCTTGGGCATTATGGTAACCCTCTTTGCATGTATGGCGCAGAGGTTGGCGTCGCTCAAAATCTCTATGAGGTAAGCCTCGACAGCCTCCTGGAGTGCGCGGATTGCAAAGGCTTGGAACCTCAGGTCGGTTTTAAATTCCTAGGCAATTTCCCGAACAAGTCGCTGAAAAGGGAGCCGACGAATCAATGGCTCAGTAGTCTTCTGATACTTACGTATCTCTCGAAGAGCTACTGTGCCCGGTCGATATCTATGGGGCTTCCGCGGCTTGATGGTTTGCTTCAATATTGGGATGGATTTCCCACCGGTTGTCGGATGCTTTGCCCGCTGAATGATCTGCTTGCGTCGTTGAGCCGATGTTTTCTTGGCAATGGTGCATCCCTCTGCAATCGGGTCTTATAATCCACACCTCCCTTTACGGGTTTTGTATTCTTCCTCTTCCTATTAGCCCACTCCGTATTCTTCCTATTCTTTCCTCCGCCTTGATCTACATGTTGATCTATATTTTGGTCAACATTTTGATCCCCCTGCTGGTCAACATCCTGATCCCCCTGCTAGTTGACTTGCTGGTCCCCCTGCTGGTCGACTTGCTGGTCCACCTGCTGGTTTTGGGCATCCTCCCCTTCCTTGCGGAGCCTCTCCTTCTCAGCCTCCCGGCTTTCCTTGTTCAAGCGCGCTTGTACTCGCCTGGCGAGCTCCGTATGGTACCAGTCCGGGTAAGCTCGCATGTCAGCTTGCACGAGGTTTATGCGGTCCTGTGTGAAGCTAGACAATGCATTCTCAAATACGAAGCTATTCAACTCAGCATTCCAATAAAATGGGGGGAGATAATAGTGGTCCATGCACATAAGCACATGGCCTCTACCAAGGTAGTAAAAACGGTCGGCACGCGCTTCTGGGAGGCCATTAGCTATTTGCTAGAGGTCTTCTAGCCTAGCCATGTGCATGATTCTTTGGGCCTCAGTTCTAATAAGGTCATCGGGATTCTCCTCAGGGTTAGGCGAGGGGTAAAACTTGACGAAGGCAAAAACTCGGTCTGGCTGCTCCACGATGGTGTAAGGCTGGTTAGCAGCGTTTAACTTCATGACGAACCGCTCATTGAAGTGAAGAATAGGAAATGGGATGCGACGGTTCTCAGTGAAATGCTTAACAAACAGATCGAGGACCCTCACTATGGTCCTCACCTAGGTGGTCTACTAACACACAGAAGAGCTGGTAGACATTTAGTGTCTTTAGGTCAACTGTGAGCTTGAAGCGCGACATGGGGACGTCTAGTGATGGCAGCAAAAGAGAAGGAGTAGGGCGCTCAGCTTAGATAGGTGGCGCTAGCAGGTAGGCGAAGGCGCTAGGGGTTTAGGGTAGTCGCAACGTAACAGTGGAGGTCGGCTATGGCGGGAAGAGGAGCTCCAGTCCGGCGGCTATGGCGGAAAAGGTCGTCCCAAGAAACACACTTTAAAAAAAAAATGACTCAAATTTGAATTTCAACGTTTTAAGTTTTTTTTTTTTTTATTATTAAAAATTTTCAAATTTTTTTTTTTTTAAAACGGATGCGTATAAAAATACGCGGGACCGTATGGGGCGCGGCGAGCGTTATACGGTCATAACTTCGCGAGAGAAACACCTCGGACGACAGCAGCGCCCCTTTCGACTTTTCAGCCTGCTGTTGACGTTCCGCCCTCGGGAGTCGTGCCCCCTAGGGTTTTGGGGGGTGCCCGATCGATTGGAACCATTTTCGCCTCCATCCGAGCTACCTACAAAAAGTTATAGCCCTTCCAAACTTGGGTCCTCCAGTCGCCCTAATCTTCCTAGCAACTTACAATCTATTACATTAACCTAGCACAAAACCAAACATCAAAGAGCTAAACAATCACACTAGCTTAGACTCCCACCTAACTACCGAACTAGCGAGTTAGGGTTTGGTCAGTGCTATGATTTCGAGCAACCGAAATCACGGCTCACTGTGACGCTCCCTGAACATATACGACACTCGGACGTATACATACAGGGACTTTCCCCTCCCATGGCGACCAACTCACCACGAGCAGGGCCCTCCGTCTAACTCGGGCCATCCATAAAAAGATGCTCGAGTGAAGGACACAGAGGGGTCATTCGGCCCACGCCTTCAATGGGGCTCCTATGTCGCGGAAGCGTGAATACAAGGTTAGCACACAACATAATCATATCATAAAATACCACCACGAGGGGTGGCACATCCATCCAAGAGACAACAACAAAGGATATGCATTTAATACTAGGGAAAACACCCAAAACCCATGGTTCTACCCCGGCTCAGACTCCAGTGAGGATCGACTGACGGCTAGGTCTCAAGAGATCAGCAGATCGAATCTTGACATGGCGTTGGCTGGCATAGAACATTGGCTAGGGTTGTCCACTCCATCCGCCCCTCCTGTGCACACTTTGCAGATGAGTCGAATCATGCTATGGCCTCACTATAGCCTTCCGGAGACGCAGACTCAAGGTATCACCCTTCGAGCCTACTCCAGGGTTCATGAAGCCCCGGTCCGATGAGGCAGGTCAGGGAAGTGTCCCCTTCCAGGATCACAGTGGTTCCATGGGTGAGCTAGAGAATACGTGCCGCATCAGCAACCCCCGCATCCGTACCCGACTTACTCACCCTAAATCTACTCAAAGCATAGGGTGCCCCATACGGGTCACACCTCTGCACCCAGGGATGTCAGACCCATACCCGGCCCTCTACGTGACCGGCTATCATGTCTAGCCCACTGTAGGAGTCTCAGGAGCCTTTTATGTTCGTGCAAGACCCCACCCCCACTTCACCACTACGTCCCTTCTCTGGTGCTAAGCAATTCCATAGCATCCACGACTCAGTGGTCTCTTGTGCACGGGCCGCAGTAATTGGGAATTGAAGGAGCTACTAGGAGCATACTAAAGCATAAGGCACAGAGGTCTCTACCCCCCCTCTAATCCCTGCTTTATGGAGGTTTAACAGAGCTACTTTCACATACACATCCATCCATCCATCATAACATAATCCACAATTGAAATGTAATCTTAGATACCAAAGAAGGGTTAATCCTAAGTAAAACAACCAGAGAAGACTCAAAGGACCTAACTGAACGCTAGCCTTAAAGATATCAACTAGATTATCGACTAACCCGAGTTCCAGCTTGATCCATTGTCATGAGGCGCCTCCATCTCTCAGAATCTGGGTATTCGGCAACCACGGGGTGATCAGCAACAGTTCCAGGTACTTGGGCGCTCAGCTGCTCCTTCTCCTGGGTCGATTTTGGTTGAAATGGGGGTAGTGATCCACCTTGATGGCTCAAATTAGCATTCCCCATGCTGGCCAATCGAGTTTGGCCAAGTGGCGCCTTCTTAATCCATTAATTAACTTAATTAACCCACTTAGATATTAATTCCTTAATTATAGGTTATTATCCTTAATAATTAATTTAGCATAGCTAATTTAATCCCTTTTAGGTCAACCCCCTAGGTTACAATACCCCATGGTGGCGTACCTTTACTGGGTGACGTGTCAGTATATTTATACGTATACTGTATAAATACTTGGAACATCACATTCTCTAGGACGTGGTGTATTGTCAATGTGGACATGACCGCGAACTGCTTGGAAAGCATATAGCTGATAGGCCGCGTTCATCTCGGCTATAATGGGAACTTCACCATTCCTTACGCCGCAATGAATTGCGAACCATAGGCATGATAGGTTCCCTTCTAGATAACTTTTTTTTTTTTTATATAGGGGGTGATCCCTTCAACCACAACCTACTTATCTTATCTATAAATACTAATGTATTGACATGTGCAGGCCAGTGAGCAGTACGTGACCTGCCCATGTATAGAGGGTTGCTGATGGCCCGACTTCTCCAGTTTTATGTTGTCTACCAGTCTTGTCCTTTTGTTACTCTGGTGTGATATTGGACTTCGGTCCTTGAACTCTTTTCTTGTGATCATCATGTGAAATGCACCTCGGTGCTTAAACTGTTTCAAACTTTAAAGTTTTAATGCTATTACCTTTGGAAATAAGGAATTTCCTTCCTTCATAATGTGATTTCCTACATCGGTATCTAACCCCAATGCTGAGGACAGCATTATTTCTAAGGAGGGGAGAATGTGACGTTCCAAGTATTTATACGGTATACGTATAAACATACTGACACGTCACCCAGTAAAGGTACGCCATGGGGTATTGTAACCTAGGGGGGTTGACCTAAAAGGGATTAAATTAGCTATGCTAATTTAATTATTAAGGATAATAACCTATAATTAAGGAATTTATATCTAAGTGGGTTAATTAAGTCAATTAATGGATTAGGAAGGCGCTACCTGGACAAACTCGATTGGCTAGCATGGGAATGCTAACTTGGGCCATCAAGGTGGATCACTACCCCCATTTGACCCCAAAATCGAGCCAAGAGGAGTAGCAGCTGAGCGCCCAAGCACCTGGAACTGTTGCTGACCACCCCAGATGTTGCTGAACACCAGATTACTGAGAGATGGAGGCGCCTCATGACAATGGATCAAGCTGGAACTCGGGTTAGTAGATAATCTAGTTGATATCTTTAAGGATAGCGCTTCAGTTAGGTCCTTTGAGTCTTCTCTGGTTGTTTTACTTAGGATTAACCCTTCTTTGGTATCTAAGATTACATTTCAATTATGGATTATGTTATGATGGATGGATGGATGTGTATGTGAAAGTAGCTCTGTTAAACTTCCATAAAGCAGGGATTAGAGGGGGGGTAGAGACCTCTGTGCCATATGCTTTAGTATGCTCCTAGTAGCTCCTTTAATTCCCAATTACTGCGGCCTGTGCACAAGAGACCACTGAGTCGTGGATGCTATGGAATTGCTTAGCACCAGAGAAGGGACGCAGTGGTGAAGTGGGGGTGGGGTCTTGCACGAACATAAAAGGCTCCTGAGACTCCTACAGTGGGCTAGGCCTGATAGCCGGTCACGTAGAGGGCCGGGTATGGGTCTGACACTCCCTGGGTGCAGAGGTGTGACCCGTATGGGGCACCCTGTGCTTTGAGTAGATTTAGGGTGAGTAAGTCGGGTACGGATGCGGGGGTCGCTGATGCGGCACGTATTCTCTAGCTCACCCATGGAACCACTGTGATCCTGGAAGGGAACACTTCCCTGACCTGCCTCATCGGACCGGGGCGTCATGAACCCTGGAGTAGGCTCGAAGGGTGATACCTTGAGTCTGCGTCTCCGAAAGGCTATAGTGATGCCATAGCATGATTCGACTCATCTGCAAAGTGTGCACAAAAGGGGCAGATGGAGTGGACAACCCTAGCCGATGTTCTATGCCAGCCAACGCCATGTCAAGATTCGGTCTGCTGATCTCTTGAGACATAGCCGTCAGTCGATCCTCACTGAAGTCTAAGCCAGGGTAGAACCATGGGTTTGGGTGTTTTCCTAGTATTAAATGCATATTCTTTGTTGTTGTCACTCGGATGGATGTGCCACCCCTCGTGGTGGTATTTTATGATATGATGATGCTGTGTGCTAACCTTGTATTCACGCTTCCGCGACATAGGAGCCCCATTGAAGGCGTGGGCCGAATGATCCCTCTGTGTCCTTCACTCGAGCATCTTGCCATAGATGGCCCGAGTTAGACGGAGGGCCCTGCTCGTGGCGAGTTGGTCGCCATGGGAGGGGAAAGTCCCCGTATGTATATGTCCGAGGGTCGTATATGTTCTGGGAGCGTCACAGCTTTGTCCAAAATCAACAAATTCTCTGAGAATACGATATGTCCACACAAAGCTTAGGCAATACTGAGCAAGAAAAACCTTGATTGGCTTCAACGGCCTGCCAAAGGCCTACAGAAAAGCATCTTCTGCCAAGGAGGCCGAAGCATCAAGCTTCTCTACTATCTGCAATTGCTGTCTACCAACAAACAAGCTGCTAGATCGGCCATGGCTGCTTGGCTGCTTTCGAGTGAGCAAGCTATAGATCCCTGAGGGTTTTTGCACTATTTCAGCTTTTTGAGCTTTGCCAATGCTTGATATGCCCAAAAAAACGTCCTTTTTAATTAAAACATTTTTTCCCAAAAAATATTGTGTAAAAACATTTGCCAACGTAATGAAACCTCCTGTTATTGTGTTACATATTTTCTTAGACTACATCATCTGTTATAGTTTTTGTTACTATAAACTGTATAAACTTTGGTCCGCACATTGTTTTACATGCAAGGAACAATATGAAAAGTTACTTCACTACAAAGGACGTGTTTATAGATGATTCATGAAAAGTTACTTCACTACAAAGAGGACGTGTTTATAGATGATTATTCGAAATCATGATATGCGATAATCAAATATTTCGTACTAAATGGAATAGGTCTGGCACGATGAATTCCTTACAAGTCGCATTTGATTAAAGTGGTTCTCATGTCCCACTTTTTT
Source organism: Isoetes taiwanensis (assembly GCA_021234155.1). NCBI lineage: Eukaryota > Viridiplantae > Streptophyta > Lycopodiopsida > Isoetales > Isoetaceae > Isoetes > Isoetes taiwanensis. Next base: position 124,076 of record JAJEKV010000079.1, read on the forward strand.
TTTTTTTTTTGCACTTGGTTAAATTGACCCAAAGGAATGCATGAAACATTTGAAACGCCATTATTGGTTTAGAAGAGGCCTTTTTTCTTGTATGAAAAAAAAAGCTAAAGAAAATTAGGTGGTCTCCTTTTCACGGTTAGCGAGTCGAGAAGGTAAAAAGCATAGCTAAAACCAATGAAAATGCTTCCTTTCCATAAACAAAGTGCTAATCTGCACTGAATTTTCATTCATAAATAATTTCATTACATTGTATTTTACAGTGGTCGAAGAGACCATGGTGGCCGTGCTGTTATAATGATTATGACCTTTTCACACACGGTCCACGGACCACCTAATAAGAAGAAGGTGTGGAGTCCCCTTCGACCTGTTCCAACTCCAAGCCACGGGAGGAACTTGAAGACGATAAAAACTTGTAAAAGGAAGTGCTTCATTGGCCACGATCTGGCCTGTCCAACTAAATTCACCACACTCATCTCGTCTCCTTTCATCAATGAATGGGTCTTTCTATTGCTCCTGAGCATATAATCTAGTCAGGATAAGGACGACACCTTCCAGATGCCATCGCAGGGGCCTATCACGGGAGCACTGAAATCCACACCCTCATCCTATCGCGCCCCCATATGCATAACATGCACTACTTCTAGGAGCCAAGCAACTTTTGGCTCGTGTCTTAATGCACAAACTCTACAAGATCAATGAAGCTACTCCATCCCCGCCCCAACCTTCACCCTCTCCCTATCGCGCCTCCATACTACTTCTAGGCGCCAAGCAACTTTTGGCTCACGCCTTAACGCACAAACCCTAAGTGAAAATTCAAAAAATTCAAGTGATAGACCGTACACAAGAACACCTTATTCTTCTTATGAATATATGAAAAAGAATGAGCTCAGAACCCTTGTAGGAAAATGGTTGACCATGGTGGGAAATTGACATTAAGCAAAGAAAGACTAAATGGTGTAATTGTGTGAAAACTTTCTCCCTTCTACCTATTCCTCAAACTAGAATTACATATACATCCCCATCGGGCTCACATGCAACCTGTTTTGCCCTGTGTTTCTTGGCGATGGCAGAGGATGGTGCGTGTAGAAGGGCTTGCCTTTTTACGTGATGGTGAGGGTTGCCATCGTGCATGTGAACCTGCTATTACCCTATAACGCCCTAACCTTCACCTCAACCCTGCATTTCCGCTAAATCTATAATTTGTGGACTACATTTTCTGGAGTATATTGTAGTGATATTTGATTTTTAGATTAACCTAGGTATATCGTAGTGTAGTTTACCAATTAGATTAGGGTTTTTAGTATTTATGTAAGTTTAGTATTTGAAATTAGGGTTTCCAAGATAATGGCCATGATTATTTATATTTTGGCATATGCCATATTATGCTATCGACCAACGGCCAAGATTTGGCAATAAAGAGATTTATCTTGCCTTAACCATAATCCAGCTGATGTTATACAAGGAGTTACTTGCCACTGAAACCTGCATGGGCGCTAAAGTAAAGAGCTGCAATGTTTGAAGCCTTTAATGACCATTGTAATTTTTGTATGAATCATGGCAATAGTGCTCAGAACAATATATGCAAGTGATGACAGTCGATGTTTTGATGAATTTCAATTCCCACTTGGGCAACTTAATTGTTATGCTGTGAGCATTGTTATTTCACATCATAGTGTTGGGCGCGAAATGGAGAGGATTCTGAAAATTGAAGGCGTTATTCTTGTTATACATTGGCTTTGATACAGAAATCCTGCATTCAGCTCAAGTATATCCTTTTTTTCCATCCCTTTGTGTTATTATTTTTGAAGGGAGGGGAGGGTGGCCACAAAAGCAAACACCTCAATCCCATAATAATGCCATTACACAGGCATATGTAACTGAAGTGTTCAGAATTGTGATCCACTGAATGTCTGACCAAACTGCCAATTTGAAGGAGCTGCATCATATGATGTCACAGTTTTGCCATCACTGGTGGTTACCTGAAATGACAAACTCTGGCCATCTAACAGGGTGTTACTCTGCCAATTCTGACCCCAATTTCTGGACATTGCTTGCCATCCAGTGTTTGATCCCTTTATTGACACTGCATGCACATCCCCTGCCCCTCCAACATTTGTTATCAGCACTAAATTGAAGTATGAATGCCCGTTTACTGTAAATCTCATTCCCCCCTTTTTTATGCATGTAGTTCTGCATAAAACCATCCAATTTTTTGGTAAACACAATAAAAAAAAAATCATAACAGAGCAAGTTACATGTGTAAATTGATACACAAGCAAATTGTATGGTAACATAGGCAGTTTGACAGAAAAAAAAAAAATTTGCCCTTCTGAAAGAGATGCAATTCTGGAACAATTTCGCTGAAGAACTAGCAAAAGCATATTAAGGACATAGTAGTCAGGTCAGATGCAAAGATGAGGAATATGATTGTCTTTAATCTTACCTCCGGAATTGAATAGGCACGATTCCTCCAGCATACTTGGCGATTTCGAGGAAAGCAGGCTGTGCCATATCGAAATGTTGATTTGGCTCGCTACACCAGCCGCTGGGAGGGCAGAAATTTGTGGCCGTTATGATCACACTTGAAGCTCCAGGCAAACACCATTGAGGATCTGAATTATAGTCGCATTTTAGCTCAAAGCAAGCGCCGCAAGACAGACCGCCATTATACAGGGCACTGCTCAATGCTGCATTGTTAGTGCCATATCCCTGGCTGTAAAGATTTCCATAGCCACAAGCACCACCTGCCATAGCCAAATCCGTCTCAAAATGGAGAAATTGCTAACTCAAAGCGAGCAACTTGTACTATTACTTTTTCATGAAGAAAAAAAAAGGATAAGTTAAGGGATCTTGAAAACTGTACCCATAGTTCCGGCAGCATCTCCGCCTCCATAAAATGTAGCATGACCATAGCTCCAACCGCCTTGAGCAAGGCTTTTAGGGCAAGAACATACTAACAAAGCCAAGAACACGAAATTTCTCAAAAAATCCCTGCAAAGATCAAATTTAGCGACGAATGATCAAAGATTAAATCCCAAAAGTTTGAAAGAGCAGAGAGAATTACATCTGGGTGAAAGAAGGCAGGAGGAAACGGAAGGAAAGGATGGGAGGGGAAGGAGGAAAAGGAGCTGATTAAATAGAGGGGAAGCGCCATAGCTAAGACCGTCAGAAAATTGGCAATAGAAAATGTCTGGCGATATGATCTAACCACCGGCCTCGTATGCATGTGCAATTGATGCAGAGTGCAGCGGACTTTGGGAAACCGAAGGGACCCAAATGTCATTATATCACAGAATGGAGGCTGTTACACTAGTCTTCCTTTATCCCACATTTTCACATTTTTAAGTAAATAACCATTCATTCACATATTTTCAACTCCATTCAATTCAATTCAATTCTGTTTTAAGGTTGCCCCTCTTGTTGTTCATCACCATTGAAAATCAACATTCTACTGCATTGCGCGTATTTATGTAGTGCTCCCCAAGCTATCGACACCAATACGTAAACTCTTCCGTTCGGTGCGTTCAGATGTCGGGGCTATTCTCCTTCCTTTTCCTCCTCTTCCATTTTATGTCTTAACAGCACCCAGTCTCCCCTCAGCCCTTGATCTAGAACAATGAACGCATCGCCTTAAACTTTCAACAACTTGCTCCACAATAGACTAGAATCAACGATAACTTAAACACGTAAAGCATGTAGAAAAGGTGCACTATCCTAACTAGACACTGCATGTGAGCCTCTGTACAATGTATTTATGTGATGCTCCCCAAGCTATCGACAAGGAAACCCCTCCATTGGGATCATATGAGATGTGGGGGCATTCAGCTTTCATTTCTTCCTCTTGCACTTTATGCATTAACAAAAACCCAGGCATATCTAGGACAATGAACCCATCGTCTTGATCACAATAGACAAGTAATTAAGCCGTAAAGCATGTAAAAAATATACATTATCCCAAATAGAACTATGATACCATTGGTATTCTATGATGCTCGTGTTGTGTTAGATCATGTTGGTATTGTGGTACAAAGGATCCAAACGGTAGTCCTTTGACCAGTATCTCAACAATGATTAATTAATGAATGTTAGAATCCCACTGTCATGGATAAGTACCAAAACACATCATAACATTATCAATGCATGCAAAGATGAGAAGATAACATAATCATCAATGCAAATATAAATATTGATCACACGATTGGTAAGTCGTATTGTCGGCTATTATACTAAGCTAGTATAAAACCTCCTAAAAATATATGTGAGCTCTTGGTGAAGATCAGTGTCGGGCAATTATTTTAGGTCCCACTTGTAAAATTTCTATGGTTACTTTGTCCAGTTGGATATCTTGTGTTTAGAAGCTGGAATTTTTTTTAGGTCCCATGTGTAAATTTCCCATGGCTACTTTAGCCAGTTTGATATCTTGTGTTTAGGGCCAGAACTTTTTGTTGTCAATCCTAAGAAAAATTGCCAAAATATTTCTTACAATACATTAAATTGGAATTTTTCTTTTTTCAACATATTGGTTCTAAGTACTCTTCAAATTTGCCCAACAATGTATGCAACCTTGATACAGAGGTACGTTATGAGGTACGATACATAAAATACTTACAGTGTTGTACAGGTATGGTAAGCACGTAACTGCCTTGATATATCATGCCATAAACTGGGTACACCTCTCTTTAAATTCTTTGTCATATCAATGCATCTAAAATATTGATGGTGACAACATATAAAGTAATGCATTTGCACACCTCATGTGCGGGAACAAATAGTATAAAAGACGTTATGCACTGCCTGCCAGTTTACTGGCCAGAAACCCCAAAATTTGGTCAGCTACCCAACGTAAGCCGATGTTTGGTCGAAATTTCGGTCTTATTTTTCTTGATTCTTGCGTTTTTCTATTGATTTGCAAGCGGGAAGGATTTATTTTGTTAATTCTTGCTGGTTAGGGATGGCAGGTTTTCTTGCGATTGCCCAGAAGCTTAGATTTGAGCAGGATATCAAAGTGGTGGATTTGCAAATGCCATTGCTTCTTGCTCTGCCCCTGTTTCTTACGGATCTGAAAAACAAATCTCTTGTTTTACCCTATTTGCAGATTCTGCAACAACATAAATTAAACAAAGTATATAACTGAATGTCTCAGAAATTTATGCATGCAAGAGATGTAAGAATGTTACCTTACCTATTCAACATGGCTCTTTCTACTGGAATACCATTCCATGATGTTAAAGCTGTTCTTTTGTTTGTTGATGCTGGTCGACTCAGATTGCGGCTTCAACCCCTGTCGATACAATCCGCAGAGGATGGGCTATCTGTAGAAGAAAAAGGTTGTCGCTGGCTACTCGACGCAGAACCTGGAAGCTATGGGATAGTAACTTGACAATATGATGTATGCTATCCACTTGACAATTTTAGTAGAGGAATTACTACCTACCAACATGATGTATGATGCACGTTTGAGAAGGTTATTATAAGAACTACCAACTACTAAGTCCAAGCAATGTGACGTGAAAAGGCAATTTGCATGATTTAAAATACCAATAAATGAGTTCATACATTGTCTCTTTAAATAGGCATTCTAAATATGCATGCCTATAAAAAGTTTCAAGTGAGACCAATTACCAACCCCACTCACCCGAGGACTTTATCTACGCCCTATTTGGGTTATCCACCAAGAAAGAGAAACTGAATATAGTTTCATTTTGGAAACTATATAAAGCTTCAACGGAAACTATATTCAGTTTTCCCTCAAACTTAAAAAGTAGTCTTTCAATCCTGTCGTTTTCTTTGAACTTTTGCAATGATTCCTGATTGTGTATCAAGGCTTCCATATCTGCAGCAGAATCTAAGGCATGCGCTTCCATTTAATGCACCAATTTGAAAGAACAAATTTGCACCGGCAAGAATTTGAAGCAGGATTTGAAGTAGGAATTTGAGGGTGCTGTTGCAGTGTTGCCTTGATCTTGATCTTGGTAAGTATGCAGATAGGTGAATTCGTTTGGTGTGCTGCATTTGTTTTGTATTTTGCCGTTCTATTTTTGATGGATCGAGTCCTCCCTTTTCTTGCTCAACTCTGAATCTCAATTTTTGCTAGGCGGATTTGGGTCCTCCCTTTTCTTGCTCAGCGCTAAATGCTCTCAAGCTTAAGTTATTCAACAGGGCGGCATAGTATCAATTTAGCATTGCTTGATCCCTTCTTTTCACGGTTTCGGTGGTTTTTCATTCCCCTTTTTTGCCAAATTCTGCTTGATTCTGAGGTTCGGGTTTTCTCGTGCATTGTAATCTGCTGGAGTAGTTATTTTATTGAAGGACCTTATTGTGCAAGCTGCATTGTGCTACAATATCATTCTGCCTCTGGAGGCAGAATTCAAAGGGCAGATTTAATCCTTTGGCGAACTCGGCCAGCCTGATTCCGGTCTGCTCCAGGAGCTCCACAGAGGGCCCGGTGCCAGTAATGCGCAGCATGGGAGGGCCGGATTCTCTCTCGGCGAGAGCCTGCATCAAGGGCGGCCATTGAACCCCCTGCATGATACCAAAATCGATGATATGCAGCATGGATTCATTCTCCCGCCGAAATAAAGGGTTCTGTCTCTGTTGGGTTGCATTGTTTTCACATATTCAGGCCTCTGTAAGCTCTGCGAGCATCTCAGAACAGGATCTTCCGGTGGATTTTCTTCACTGATTTTACGTTGGGGAAGAAATCACATACAAAAAGAAGTTGCTACCCCCGCATGATACACGAAATCGATGATATGTACCGACGGCGTCCCCTACTCATATACGGTGCACTCCACCGTGATACAAACAGAGTTCATCCCCATACCAGGCTCCATGCTAATATAGGGCCCTCCCACGATCCGCGCAACCTTGAAGAGTTCCAATGGGAAGAATGAAGGGGTCCTTTACCCCGCCTCCCTCGGGGCTACTACCTAGGCTGAAGCGTAAACATACATGTTAGTAGTACATACATCAACATCATATGACCATCACGAAAGGATGGTCCTCCACATATCTGCATAGACAAAGATCGGCCCGCATCACATAGGGAATCCTACCCAAGGCTCGGACTCAAAGGGATGACCCGGCGGCTTGGTCTCCGAGTTCATTGCGCATGTAATTCATGGCAATGGATTTGGGCGGCATAAGAACATGGCATAGGTTTGTCCACTCCATCCGCCCCTCCCGTGTACACTTTGCGGTAGTAGGCTGAAAAGTGTCGGGACCTCGATCAGAGTTCACCGGATGCATAGCCAAAAGGGCTACTCCGGGTCATCATCCCAGTTCGATGGGGCGGTAGGGATCACTCCCTCCGTGAGATCTACATGCCGACTCAAGGTGACTAGAGGGCCACCGCCCGTGATTCGATCGAACCCACCGGAAAGTGTACACCACTTCACGGTGTCGGAGCCCATGCCTTACCCGCACTCGGTAAGCCATTAGGCCTAGTCACAATGATCCCCGGTAGGCCTTACACACCGAGGGATCGCTCAAGAGTCGACATGAACCTCCTTCTTAGCCGCCTGCCCCTTCACCCACAACCGTGTGGTTCTTGTACACAGGCGAATCTATGGTGTGCTAGAGAGGCTAATCTAGGAGCATCTACTACCAAGCTTGAAGTCTCTACCCCCTTCCCAATACAAGGAGTTCACAGATACATCATCCATATACATCACGTAAGAACTAAAGAACATAGATCTAATCTATATCATAGAGTTAGGTTCTTTAGTTAGAGTCTCTGTATCTACTCATCTAGAGATCTAGATAGTCGCTAAAGGCGATTTAATAGGCTAAACCCTCTTGATACAATGACCGGAAAATGGTTTAGACCATTAAATCGACTACATACCCCATCCATGAGTTGCTCCTCCTCGACCTAGTTCGACCATCCCACCGAACCTTTCCGAATCAAGGGAAACTAATGGTGCCATTCTCTCAGACGGAGTCTGGGAGGCGGTTTTGACTCATAGAGCAGCCAAAACAGAGCTCTAAAACCCTAGGAACGAAAATGGGCAAGTTAGGGTTCTTCTACTTAAATAGGCAAGGGTTGGGGCTTAGGGTTTCCAATTATCCCTTTAGGTGGGATAATTGGAAATGGGCCCACTTGCCTTTAATGGCTAGGTGGCCAAATGTGCCTACATGGAAATGTGTGCACCTTAATAAATGTGCATGTGCACATTAATAAGAAGTGCACATACCTAGCAAGTTACCCCCTAGGGCTACTCACCTGGCTACACGTCAGTGCCGCGTCGCCGGGGTTGAGGCGTGTAATGCGGCGTGACAAGATGCGATATCGCCCCGGGACCGTGATAATCGCGGCCGAACGCCACATTCTCCCCACCTTGAAATGATGTCGTCCGCAAAGATCGGGGTCTCCCCACCTTGGAATCTTCCTAACCTGCAATCAACCTGATGCATACGATATACTACTATTATACTTACACATTTATTAAGATTACCTTAAGGTAATTAAATTATTATTACGCCATTACATTATCAAATAACTTGTCAATTCAAACTTCTATTAAACAGGTACTTATTAGTCCTCGTTATTATAACATTTAGTTTATCACAATTTAACACTTTCATATACAATTATTATTTAAGGTACTCTTCATTCCTTGCAACACATTCCAACAAAATTTGTGTTGCAAGTCCTCGCTACCTTAAAAATCCTCGCATTAATTTTACAATATCTATAATTACATACTTACTATCTTAATTATTAGAATTACTCTAAGGTAATGTTTAAGACATTCGCATACTATTTCATTACCCAATTAACTTATCACTTCATAACTTAATCTACGCAAAGGTAATTATTAACCTTACTTAACACAACATTTAAGTTTATCAAAATTTATCAATTTCATACAAAATTTACACTTCTAAGGTACTCTTCATCCCTTGCAACACATTATGACTAAATTTGTGTTGCAAGTTTTCAAATAACTTCGACCTCCTTGCCCTCCTGAGCTTCTATTGGCCTCTGTGGCTCGACCCCACGTTATTACTATTTTAATTATTAATAAAATTTTGGTTATATGGTGACCACCCCACCTATCTACATGGATGCATGGCTAATCTCCGTGTAGGAAGAGGGTGAATCTTCCATTATGGCCGTGGAGACAAATATATATGCCTATATGCCGCTCATGCCTACACCTCTAGTTGCCCAACAGTGGAGAATATCCTTCCCGCGTGGGGCATGGAAGGATAGCTTCCTCCTATCAAAGCATATATGGGGCTAAAGGTGCCTTTCCTATCAATGCATTCCCCCGAATGACCTCCTTTCTTCGAGGTCGCCTACTTCCGTGGGACAGAGTAGACTTTCTAATCTACCTTCCACTCGTCCAAGCGAAAACGCAGTCATGCCTACATTGACATTACACCACGCCCTAGAGATCACCGTAGTGGTCTCATCATCGGTAACAACGCATGCAACCCCTACCTAGCATAGGTTGCATCGCGAGATTAATCTTAACTATACAAGCATTTAATCTACACACAAAACGCGACATGCCCGAGCCGATTTTTACCGGGTCTGTTAATGCATGTGATTAACATAATTACCCTACGGTAATATTTATGAATTAACATTATCATAGTATCGGATACATTACTTCCGATAGTACAATTATATTTACTCTAAGCTTTGCAATATTTAACGACTTTTAGATCGCGATTATTTGAACAATAACCCTGATTTAGACCTATTGTTACATAGACAAGGTTTTAATTATCATACACAAGAATTAGATGTGCTTATTCTCTTCCTTGGGTTCTGCATTACCCTTGGAAGTATATCCCTAAGATGCACTTAAGTATATTTGAATTCTATTTTCTATCTATATTTATAAGGACCCTAAGGTCATATGGCTATCCTTGGAAGGAATTGCATCCTTGCGAAGGATTAATTAACATGCTACCTCACATTATCGTTGTTATTTAACTTATTTCCGTATGATACATATACGTACAGTAATTCCATGCAATTATTAGGATCTATATTTAACTTATCTATAAGACACATTAAAGCTTATAATGCATGCACACGCCTTACCTAGGCTAGAATGCATCCACCCATTGAGCCGGCGTCGAGTAATTTGGAGATGACTTGGTCGTTGCATTGCTCCCATAGTTTTTGCTCCACTTCATTGGTGTAGATAGCTACTGCGTCAGTCTCGCACGTTGAAGACCTCCTGAGCTATCTATCTATCTATCTTGCGCTCTATTCGCTTCGGCCATTCGCTTCGGCTCTATTCGCTTCGGCTATCTATCTATATATCTTTCGCTCTATTCTATGGGTCAGTCAATTCGATGCAAGTACGTTCAATCATAAGATTGAGCCCTCCCACTTTCTTCAAAAAGAAAATGGTCCTGCACCCCTTCAATGACATTGTACACAACGTCATATCTATTCTCTCCCCCTAAGAGGTTATATGCTTCTTGCTTAGCACATTAATTTACTAGCCTTAGCTAACATATACAACCATCTAAGATGGATGCACATATTATGTTATCATTTATTTCAATATAGCTATGGGTTACCTACTTAGTTAGAACAATTCTAAACCACAAGGTTTTGTCATCATGACAATTCCTTTTGTCTCAAAAGACTATTTGATTACTATAATTCTTATTTTAGATGTACCTTGCATGTATTATTCTTTTATATTCTAGAGATTCCCCCTTTCTTAGTTATTTAGCTCTTGGAATATTCCCACCAATCGAATTGATGTCATCGTAACAAGTTGGCCGGACTTGTTAGATTACTTCTTTTCTTTCGGTTGGATTATTCTTTGGAGGTACTAGATTTATACATGGTTAACAATTATCCTAGTAATGATTCCTTCTTAGCGAGGAGATCAATCTCACCAAGTGGTTTCAATACGTTGGATGTCTCGGTAACAATCGTGTATAATTATAGTTACTCCCACGCATTTCCTTCCCAATCCTTGACGCTTAGCTCAATATTGGGGCAATCCTTTTAGCCGTAATATCCGGAAATGCCTTCTAATCTCAATATGGATGTTACCGTCCCATACATTAACCTACTAGGCCCCATGGCCTTAGATGCTTGAGCTTGCTAGAAGCTCATCCACTCGTTACTGCTTGAAGTAGCAAGGTAACGTTCTTCCGAAGTCGCCGATACTTCCGGTCCTTTGACGGTGGCTCCTCTTTGATGTAGAGGTTGACTTTGTTCGTTAGAAGCCTCGCATTGCTTGATGGTGTAGTTGATCACTTGAAATCTTCCATGCCGCTTTTCAAAAGCCTCGAAGGTGGCGCCGTTGAAAAAGATCTTTCATCTTGAACTTTTTTTGTCTTGGCGACTAAAAGACGACTCGCCGATGTCTTCGACTCCATCGATGTCTCATATGTCGAGTCCTCTTGTCGTTATCGTGTTGATTGCTTCACCCCCTCGCAACTTGCATGACATCTCTTCCTTTGATCTCATTATTTATGGGAGGGAAGGAATAACAAGGAACTATACATGCAAAACATATAGCTTACATAGTTAGAATTACTACTAGAGCTATTAGGTCTCCCTTGTGCCTCCCTTCAAGTTGCACACCTACTCCTTGGCAATGTCATCGGTGTTCCTCCCACAAGAATGGTGTTGATGATCTATATCCTTCTATTTGTACGTCAGCTCATACCCGGGTAACTTGTTGATATGCTTGGGCCCTCGATGTTTGTCCGCTATGGCACAACACGCTTTGCATCACATTCCAACTAAAGGTGTGCTTGTCGTTGATGCTTCTCGACATTTCACCGCTTCCCGATCCCCGTTTCTCGGCGTAATTGTTCTTCCTTCATGATACTTGGAGCTATTTGGAGGCGCCTCTTGAGGTCTTGGCGATTCCTTTGGCTATACTTGTTAGCCTAAAACCTGGAATTTTAGCCTAACCTCAAAGGAATCTTAAACAAAGTGGTTAGAACCTCCAGACCACTTAGGGTGATCAATCCTTGTCATATGAAACCAGAAAAATTCATTTTTAAGTGCTAGTTTTTCAAAATCACTAGAGTCCCTCAAACCCAAAAAACGGTCGAGCAAAACCGAACTTGCGCATTACACCTTGAGAGATTTTGAAGGTCTGATTGGTGTTATCGCTGGTCAACAATCAGAGGAAAATGGTGGAGAAGACTTGACTTGATTTGAATAAAGGAAGGTCAAGAAAATCAAGTCAAAGGCAGGTCAAAAAGTTGGCCGCTGCCAAAACAGAGAGCCAAATTTTGCGTGATGGAGTTTGATGGGGAATTTTGGGTTGGGATCCGCGGCAGCAACTTCAAAATAACCTCTAGATCACGTGCAAAAAAGGTTTGAATAGCAAAAGGATGTTTTAGTTTTTCTCAAAGTAAACAAAACCTCAAGAAAAGAACAAACTCAGAATAGCTTATGAAAAGAAATCTTTTATATGTTTTCTCCGAATGTATAGGTGTCTAGGATTTCTATAAGGATGAGATACAACTACCAAGAAGATATAATCTCCGAGTAAATATTTTTGGTCTTGTTTTTGGTTTTTTTTTCTTTTTTTTTTTAAAAAGGGCAATGCGTAACTACAAAAAAGGATGTACAATGAAGACAATGATTTTTCAGGCAAAGACTATGCATTATAGCAATGTGATACGTAGGTATGACAATGTCAACAGGTATTACCAAAGTTTTGAAAATAATAATGCTTGAGAGAAAATTCAAGACTGCTTGAGCCTTTCGAGAGCTTCAAAAAATACCAATGAAGTAATATGGAGTGATTATTTAAGTTTGCAAACGAGGTGCTTCGATGCTGAACAGGTCACAACGAACAGGGACTTCAATCTCGAACGAAATGGAGCTGAACTGAAATGAAAGAGCAAAAAGATATCAAAAATTCAATGCGCCAAAAATCACGAGGTATGTCTCCGAGGGCGGTCGATTTGATCCGTGATGCTGGTTTAAGAACTGTTCTTCCCAAAAGCTAGCTCGGTTGAGTGATTTGAGGCCCAAATTGAGCAATTTCCATCGAATCAAATGCCACAAAGGATCCCCATGGTTTCGGAAAAGGTTTAGGAGCTAATTTCTATGAAATTGGCGATTCAATCAAGTTTAGGTAATGAATTGGCGGATTTAGCATGTTCCCCTATTTCTTAGGGTTCATCGAAAATTTTTAAGGGTGATATATCCCACAAAAAGTGGTTCTCGAGGCTAAGGTATATAAGGAAAAAATGCAGACCCACTATTAAATTTGTGCCACGCAGAGGGGACACCCAGCCCAGAACCGCCCCCCCCTGGCCGCCACGTGGAAAAAAAAAAAAGGGGAGGTGACCGAACTATGCGTAAATAGATAGGGTAGATAGGCTAGAATAGGTTTTTATTTTTTGGCACGCATCCCAAGAATCCAATTTTGAAGGTCTTTCCAAAGGTTTTTTGAATTTTAAAAAGACCAAGTCAGCTCTTTTTTTTCCAAGCTTTCCATCTAGAGGGTTTTAGGTCAAACTACAACATTTGAATTTTTGGTCCCTTTTGACCCATGGTCAATGAATATTGGAACATAAGGATGGTGAAAAAAGTCATAGGAAAAAAAGATGGGAAAAGGGTGTAAATAGGCTATACTAGGGTTTAGGAAGATGAAATGAGAATGAGAAAGAAGCCTTTTTGCCTTTGAAGGTTTTCAAGATCACTAGGGGACAATTCTCAAATGAAGGTGGGATTCATAAAAGATAAGTAGTAGAATGATGAGAAAAGGTCTCAAAAGTGGAAACAATGGTGAAGGAAAAGTTTTGAAGGCTCTTGGGATATAGAAAGGGGATGTAAGATGAATGGAATGAAGAAGAGATGGGTACCTCAGAAAGCACTTGATCTTATCTCAAATTGTTTCTAGGGCTCAATTCATACCTCCTAGTGAAGATAGATTTGCTCAAAGCCTAAGGTCTTCCAAACTTCTATAAGGGTCTTCCAAACTTCAAGGCTAGAATAAGAGCAAATTTCACTTCTAGGGTAGCATCCTCATGTGTGTGACTTCAAACTTCTCAAGCAAGCTTCATAAGGTTTTGAGCTTTGGTAAAATGTCTTGTGCCTCCTTGATAAACTTGCTATAGCCTTTGCCTGGTCTTCAAATCAAAGGAAAATGTTAAGCTAATAGGAATGTGTCTAGAAAGGTGTTTTACCTCAAGGAAAAGACTAGGCCATAATAGGAGATCCCCAATGTCTTCCAATCTTGGTCAAATGTCTTCCAAACTCCGATGGGATCACAATAGCTCGGAACTTTTCCTTAAAGGAAATGTAAATGGAATGAAGGTTTTGAAACATAGATGCTGGTCCATGTTGCCAAAATGGGCAACATCTCCTCAAAGGAAAGAATGGGCTGGTCCCCCATTAACAATATGTAAACTTAGACCGGAGGATCTTCAAATACCGGTGCGGGTGACGAATGATGTAGAGCAATGAAGTGAGTGGTATGAGTGTGAGATGAACTCTGCTATGGTGGAAATGTGGTGCGAGCATTGTAGGGAGTGAAAATAAAAGGATAGAAGGTTGAAATGGAATGTAAGGCAACTTATAGGCGTATGAAAATGGAGGAGAAAAGAATGAACCTCATATATGACAAGAAATCAAGGTTAGCATGAGTGCCAAGCAAGATGTGGAAAATGATATATGGATAGCACTCTAGAACTCCAATGAAGAAGCAAGGTCTTATGAAGAATAGGCCAGCTTTTAGAAAAAGATGAAATGTTTTAACAAATGGTCCTGTCATGACAACATAGAACTCATTAATAGGTAATAATCAAAGTCTTCATCCCTTGTGGTCACATTCCTGCAGCCTAAAACGAAAAAGACACAATATTAAACCTCAAAGGAAATATGCTAATCAAAAGAAATATTAAAACCTCAAATTTTGAAATTATAGACTAAACTATTCTAAGCTAGAACAAATGCTTATATAGAAGTGAAGAGGCTCAAGCAGGCATGCCGAGGCCAATATCTTTAAGGTGTTGAATATTAATGGGATTTGGCGGCTCTAATCCTGCATACTAAGATCTCGCCAACCTATAAGATGAGCAGCCAAATCTCCTAAAATCGATAGGGACCCTCCTGTGGATTTTCAAACTTTGAAAGCTTCCCTTCATCCGCAAAGATTCCACTTTAAAACTAATTCCATAGGTGCAAACTTGTCTTGCGGTTTGTGAGCAACCTTTGAAAGTCTGCCAGACTCTTAGCCTTCTTCAAAGAAGTTGTAATTCTCTCGCAACAAACCTTTCCTCATCTAATTTTAACAGAACTTCATACCCCGTGTTTCAAGGCTTGAAAAACTCCAACTCAAGCTTGAGTGCCATCCTTAAAGAAGGTATTTCTAACTCGACCGAAATAACACCTCTACTCCATATACTAAACCGAAAAGGTGAGGCATTAGTAGTCTGCCTTAGAAGTAATTCTATGAGCCCAAAGAGCATCATATAATTTCAAGTGCCAATCCCTTTGGTTTTGGCAAACTGCTTTTCTGCAAAATACTCTTAAGCACTTTGTTAGTAGACTCAAACTTTGCCCATTTCCTTTGAGGATAATAGGTCGAGCTTTTCACATGCTTGATCTTGAGGCTTGAAACAAGGAAATTAATAACTTCATTAATAAAAGTAGAGCCTCTATCAGTCAAAATTTTAAAAGGAATGCCAAACCTAGAGCAAATATTCTCATGCAAAAATCTAGCAAGAGTATGGGCATTTGCTTTCCTTAAAGGTGTTGCTTCGACCACTTAGTGAAACAGATCAGTAGCCACAACAATGTATTCATGCTGAAATGAGGATGGGGATTGATAGGGCCAACATAGTCCAATCCCCAAACTTGAAATGGACCAGGGGAGACAATTCCCCGTAAGAGGAGCAGGATGCAAGATTCTTTTGCCAAAGATCTGCATTGATGACAAGTCTTTATAATATCATAACAATCTTTAAATAAATGAGGCCAGAAATAACCGGACCTCAATATTTTCTTGGCGCTTGTTGTCTGCAAGCAAAATGACCACCACAAACACCTTTGTGATTTTCAAAGAAGTACCAGGCAGCTTCATCTTCATCAACACATCTTAAGAGTACACCATCCCTATTTACCTTGCACAAGATGTCACCAACCAATGAGTAAGTCAAACATTTTAACTTAAACCTGTAAGCTTGGCTTTTTGAAAATTTAGAAGGTATCTCCCGATATCAAGGAACCTCCTAATAGGTTGTTGCCAACCTTGAGCTGGTATAGTTAACAAGTCCCGCTCATTTACAACAAGGTTAGTCATTTCTTCTTCTTGTATCAACTCCTCATGTTCAAAGTAGGCAGGCAAGTATAAACTCGGGTTGTTCAATACATGAATAACCTTTACCTTTAAATCATAAGACTGAAGCCTACAAGCCCACCTATGAAGCTTAGGTTTTTCTAATTTCTTACCATACAAAAAAGGCATGGGGTTCTGCACGCATGTAGATAGTGGCTTGGGATTTTGTAAAAGATGACCATGTCTCTCGATCAAAAGATGAGAGAAGCAAAGACTCCTTTCTATCTTAGCATACTTCTCTTCAGTTTGAGACCATTGTTTGCTTGCAAAAAGCAATAGGGTGTCTATCCTGCAAAATGGCAACTCCAAAGCAGCCTTTTTAGTGATAGTTATGTAAACTTTAAATGGTAATGAAAGGTCCGAGTTTTTAAAAGTGTAGAATGGCAAATAGCCTCTATGATCTCAAAAAAGCTTTTTCACACTCATCAGTCAAACAACAGCCTATATTTACTTTCTTTTTTACTAACTTGGCCTACTCTAGTCAACTTAGAGATAGGACTAATAAGGTGAGAGAAATTAGGCACATACACTCTTAAGAAAGAGGTCATTCCCATAAATCCCTTGACTTCTTTAATTGTCCTGGGTGTTTGAAGCTTTTTTAAAGCTATGATCTTCTCTTCAGCCTACTTGAAGGCCTTTAAAGCGAAAACCTCATGGCCTAAGAGCGGCCTTTGGATGCCAAAAAGATGCACTTCTTTGGGTTTAGATTAACTCCAGTTTGTCTGCACAATGTAAATATCCTTGTTAGCCCTGAAATATGATCACTTGTATCAGTACCCAAGCATAAATCATCAAGATAAACTCTGAATTGCTCAGGAGTCATGTTTGCAAAGACAAGTGTCCATAGCTCTCCGAAATGTGGCAGGGGCATTCATTAAGCCAAAAGGCATCCTTTTCATTGCATAAGTTCCCCATGGAGTAATGAAGGATGTCTTTGGTTGATCTTCCTTTTGATGCTAATCGATTAAAACCGGAGAAACCATCCAAAAATGAGTACATAGACTTGCCACCAATCGCATAAAGGATTTCTTCCAAAAAGGTAAAGGGTAACAATCTTTAACAAGAGCTTTATTTAGATCTCTATAATCCACACATATTCTTAGAGAACCATTCTTTTTAGAACTGAACAATACAAGAAACCCAAGAGGGGTTCACAATGTCAACTATCAAACCCGACTCCTGATTTTGAATAATTCCTGCTTGATAAGATCTAAAAGTGAGGAATTAATTCTTCTCAATCTCTCGCATGACAGGTTTTAGTATCTTCACCTAACTTTTATCTCAAACTCACAAATGCTCCTATCAACCCCTTTCAATTCTGAATATTCCCATGCAAAAACATCCACCCAATCTTCAAAGTACTTAATCATTTTACCTTTGCAATCTTCATCATATAGATCTCCCATTTGCAAAGTCCTCGACATACCTCCCTTTGTGCACTTCAAGTTCTTGGTGTGATTCTTCTTGTGCCAAAGTTGATGGTCAAGATAGGATGGAACCGGAGAGAGTTCATCTTCATCTAGGACATCTTCCTTGATAGCTCCCTCAGAGAGATGCTCTAAGAGTGTTTTCCTGCACAAAGAATCAGCCTCAAAGTTTTTAGACCTTGGAATATGATAAATTTCCCAATGATCAAAAAAAGTTAGCAATTCTTGAGCTTGTGTGTTCAGATCCTCCATATCTTGATGTTTTGTTTGGTATTCCCCCAAAATCTGTTTGCAAACAAGTTGTGAGTCTCCATAGATAACAATATGGGAAATATTCATGAATCTTGCTTCCTGTAGGCCTGCAATGAGGGGCCCTATACTCACCGCATTAGAAGAAATATTAGGATGAATTCTCCCTATCTTAGTCATCAGCTTAAGATCTGCATCCTTCAGAATAGCAGCAGAAGAAGCAATCCCTAATTTTTTAGACATACCTCCATCAAACCAAAGGTAGGCCTTGTTTTCGTTTGGATCAGGGAACTCTACATGAGCAAAGTTGATAACTTCTGCATTCATATCAACATCCAGACCTAAACTGTAGACTCCTAACTCTTTTTCCTGCAAAATATCCACATCTATGAATCCAATGTTAGCAGAAGGGTCAGTCTTGTTTACCAGTTTAATGGAAGTTGTTCCATTTGAAATAGTGCAAATGCCTTCAGACCATATAGGCCTAGCATCTACCGTTTTCATCCACCTTCTTCCCAATAATAAATCATAGATGTTAGCATGGTTAACATTCTCAAAATCAACAACCACAAATGTAGCTAAGACAATGATTCCCCCATTATGTAGACACATTTCTCACCACTCCCTTTGGTACTACCTTAGCATTGGAAAAGGATTTTAGAACAATAGAAGTGTTGTCTTCTACTTTGAGATTCAATGTTTTCATAACATGATAAGGCATGACATTTAGGGAAGAACCTCCATCCAGCAAAACCTTATCTAAATGGGAGGTCCCTATAGTAGCACTACAAATAAAAGCACCTGGATCTTCAGTGTGCTCAGGTAAGGCTACAGAAATGTTATTGCAAGTTTCTTCAGCAATTTCTTCAACATTTTGGGTATTTTTGATAAGCTTTTCCCTGTATGATGGTGCAATCCTCAATAAAGTTAGTAAGTCTACAGTAACCTTGGAGTTTTTCATAAGCAAGTCAAATTCATCAAGCTCAGAATCTTTCTGTTTATACCTTTGAGCAGGGGGAGGAGCTATATCCTGAGGATTTGGCTGAAATGTTACCTTAGGAGCTACACTTGGTGGGATGAAACTTGCGAGATGTACCTGAATGGAGCCTAGCACGTGTTTGCACAACCATAACATCTTGTTCTTCTTGTTCTTCTGCACAAGCCTCAATAAAACTAATATTGGACACCTGTTTGCCTTTTTCTTGCTTTGCAAGGTAATTCTTGACACTGCAGAACTTCTCTTCATGACCTATCTCTTTGCAAAAAGAACAAACAGGACATTCTTTACCAAAATGGCCCCTTTTGTGGCATTTAGGACAGGATCTTGCAAAGCAATTTTCAGCTCTATGATAGGGTTTACCACAGTTTGTGCATTCAGGTATGGCAGAGCTAGAAGAAGGGGCATTATTACTATTTTTTAACTCCATGAGTTGTTTGGTAACTTCTAAGAGAGCTTCAGATACCTTACTTATCTCAGATTTCATTTCAAAACCACGGGGTCTAGCTCTTCACTTTTTGGCTTCTTTTTTTCTTCCGCTGCATACACAAGGCATTAGCATAGTGTGACTCGTGGCTCGGTATCATGATGAGGAGGGGTAGAATGGATCTCTGATTTCATCATCGAGCGATAGCTTAGCATTTCTACTAAATCTACACCTTTACAAATGTCTTATGGATTGAATCTAGCTCACCAAACTTTTGAAGTTTTAATAACTTTCTATAAATCTTAGGCCTGGACATCAGACCTCTGATAAAGGAAGCAACCAGATGCAAAGTTGGGTGGGAAACATGGTTCCTATTACAAACCAGCAAGTAAGAGTTAAATCTTTCCACATACTGTTTCACACTTTCACCAGATTTAATAGAAAAGGAATTGAGCTCAAAGACAAGATCCTGGGGTGAGGTAGTCTTACCAAACCTTGACAGAAACTTTTGTTCCAATTCATCCCACTTAGTGCCTATTGACAGCCTCGAAATCCAACCGGATCCGGCCTCATCACCTTTCATGCATTTGATAAACTCAAAGAAACCCGGTACCTTTCTTCTTTCCATGCTCCTCATAATATTCTTCAAAATTCTTCAAGAAATGGTTAGCATTCATGGAAGAATCATAACAAGGGGAAGGAACAGGTATAGTGAGCTCAAATTGGTAAGGGGCTTGTGGAGGAAAAGGCAAAGCAGAAACATTTGTAATATTTGCTGTGGAACTGGTAGCCACTTTCATGCTTACCCCTACTAGCTCTGGTTGACCTGCTACTTCAGGTTGCTCAGCAGGCTCAGCAGTCTTTCTCGGTGCCATAGAGTTCAACTTCCAGGTGAAAATCTCGGTAGAACCTCCAAAATGTTAGCCTAAAACCTGGAATTTTAGCCTAACCTCAAAGGAATCTTAAACAAAGTGGTTAGAACCTCCAGACCACTTAGGGTGATCAATCCTTGTCATATGAAACCAGAAAATTCATTTTTTAAGTGCTAGTTTTTTCAAAATCACTAGAGTCCCTGAAACTGAAAAAACTGTCAGAGCAAAAACTGAACTTGCAGACACACCTTGAGAGATTTTGAAGGTCTGATTGGTGTTATCAGTGGTCAACAATCAGAGGAAAATGGTGGAGAAGACTTGACTTGATTTGAATAAAGGAAGGTCAAGAAAATCGAAGTCAAAGGCAGGTCAAAAAGTTGGCCAGTGCCAAAACAGAGCCAAATTTTTGCGATGGAGTTTGATGGGGAATTTTGGGTTGGGATCTGCGCGTGGCAAAACTTCAAAATAACCTCTAGATCACGTGCAAAAGGTTTGAATAGCAAAAGGATGTTTTAGTTTTTCTGTAAGTAAACAAAACCTCAAGAAAAGAACAAACTCTGTAACAGTTATGAAAAGAAATCTTTTTATATGTTTTCTCCGAATGTATAGGTGTCTAGGATTTCTATAAGGATGAGATACAACTACCTGAAGAAGATATAATCTCTGAGTAAATATTTTTGGTCTTGTTTTTGG
Source organism: Isoetes taiwanensis (assembly GCA_021234155.1). Taxonomy (NCBI): domain Eukaryota; kingdom Viridiplantae; phylum Streptophyta; class Lycopodiopsida; order Isoetales; family Isoetaceae; genus Isoetes; species Isoetes taiwanensis. The sequence continues at coordinate 145,039 of JAJEKV010000079.1, forward strand.
TTTTTTTTTTTTTGCTCTTTTTTTCTTTTAAAAGGACAATGCAGAACTACAAAAAAAAGGATGTACAATGAAGACAATGATTTTTCAGGCAAAGACTATGCATTATAGCAATGTGATACAGAAGGTATGACAATGTCAACAGGGTATTACCAAAGTTTTGAAAATAATAATGCTTGAGAGAAAATTCAAGACTGCTTGAGCCTTTCGAGAGCTTCAAAAATACCAATGAAGTAATATGGAGTGATTATTTAAGTTTGCAAACGAGGTGCTTCGATGCTGAACAAGTCACAACGAACAGGGACTTCAATCTCGAACGAAATGGAGCTGGAATCCGAGCGGAGCAGAGCAAAAAGATATCAAAAATTCAATGCGCCAAAATCACAGAGGTATGTCTCTGAGGGGCGTGTCGATTTGATCTGTGATGCTGGTTTAAGAACTGTTCTTCCCAAAAGCTAGCTCGGTTGAGTGATTTGAGGCCCAAATTGAGCAATTTCCATCGAATCAAATGCCACAAAGGATCCCCATGGTTTCGGAAAAGGTTTAGGAGCTAATTTCGGGCGGAAATTGGCGGGATTCAATCAAGTTTAGGTACGAATTGGCCGGATTTAGCATGTTCCCCTATTTCTTAGGGTTCATCGAAAATTCTTAAGGGTGATATATCCCACAGGCGAAGTGGTTCCGGAGGCTAAGGTATATAAGGAAAAATGCAGACCCACTATTAAATTTGCGTGCCACGCAGAGGGGGACACCCACCCGTGTCCGCCCCCACCCTGCCGCCACGGAAAAAAAAGGGGGGAGGTGACACGAACTATCAAATAAATAGATAGGGTAGATAGGCTAGAATAGGTTTTTTATTTTTGGCACGCATCCCAAGAATCCAATTTTGAAGGTCTTTCCAAAGGTTTTTTTGAATTTTAAAAGACCAAGTCAGCTCTTTTTTTCCAAGCTTTCCATCTAGAGGGTTTTTAGGTCAAACTAAAACATTTGAATTTTTGGTCCCTTTTGACCCATGGTCAATGAATATTGGAACATAAGGATGGTGAAAAAGTCATAGGAAAAAAAGATGGGAAAAGGGTGTAAATAGGCTATACTAGGGTTTAGGAAGATGAAATGAGAATGAGAAAGAAGCCTTTTGCCTTTGAAGGTTTTCAAGATCACTAGGGGACAATTCTCAAATGAAGGTGGGATTCATAAAAGATAAGTAGTAGAATGATGAGAAAAGGTCTCAAAAGTGGAAACAATGGTGAAGGAAAAGTTTTGAAGGCTCTTGGGATATAGAAAGGGGATGTAAGATGAATGGAATGAAGAAGAGATGGGTACCTCTGTAGCACTTGATCTTATCTCAAATTGTTTCTAGGGCTCAATTCATACCTCCTAGTGAAGATAGATTTGCTCAAAGCCTAAGGTCTTCCAAACTTCTATAAGGGTCTTCCAAACTTCAAGGCTAGAATAAGAGCAAATTTCACTTCTAGGGTAGCATCCTCATGTGTGTGACTTCAAACTTCTCAAGCAAGCTTCATAAGGTTTTGAGCTTTGGTAAAATGTCTTGTGCCTCCTTGATAAACTTGCTATAGCCTTTGCCTGGTCTTCAAATCAAAGGAAAATGTTAAGCTAATAGGAATGTGTCTAGAAAGGTGTTTTACCTCAAGGAAAAGACTAGGCCATAATAGGAGATCCCCAATGTCTTCCAATCTTGGTCAAATGTCTTCCAAACTCTGATGGGATCACAATAGCCTGGAACTTTTCCTTAAAGGAAATGTAAATGGAATGAAGGTTTTGAAACATAGATGCTGGTCCATGTTGCCAAAAATGGGCAACAATACTCCTCTGGAGTTGTTCTCTTCTGCAGTTGTTCTTTGAATCGTCCATCCTTGGGTTCACCAAGTTGCATGCAAGTCCGTGTGCAAGTCATCGACTCGTCTCACCTAATTGCTTCTCCATCGAGCTTCCAATCTTCCTTGTTTGATCCCCTCAATCACATGGCTTGGATGTCACGTTGCGCAGTGCTATGCCGTCTTCTTGTCTTGAGGTACCCTCCGGTGACTTTGATTGTGCTCGTCAGTTTTGATCCTCCTGTTGCCTCTAGGGAGCTCGTGGAAGAAGTCGGTTGCTAGCACTTCTCCAGCTTTCAGTTCTTGACTTTTGTCTCTCTATGCATGTCGGCCTCTCTGGCAAGTAAAGCTTCATGGCTCTTCTCCCTGCTGGCGATGTTGTCGGGATGATGGATCCTTATATCTGCGCAGCTTGACCCTTGAGTTGAAGAAGTACCTGCCTTAGATATGCTCTTGTCGTTGAATAGCCTGGCTATTATCTTGAACTCTCTTTTTGCCGAAGGTGCTTTAGTTGCTATCCTTGTCGTTAAGGTGTCGAATGCTTCTACCTTGGGCGTTTGACGTGCCACATGTCGGAGATATGATCGGCTTCTTCTCTTCTAATTACTGGTAGGAGTACCTGACGAAGCCATCACCTAGTTGTTGAAGGCATATCTCCTCGTCGCGGTGCCTTTCGTAAGTGCAACTCCATCTAATCCACGTGTCATAGCGCATTCCCCTATATTACCACAAGGTGGAATTATGGTCGTCGAGATGTTGTCTTCTTAGTTGGCTCGTTGATGTCGGGGCGTTCCTCCTTCTATTGTTGAGGCCACTTTCGTGTCATAAGTTAGTCAAGTGTTGTTGCCGCTACCACAAGATGTAGTGTTGCGTCCCGGACGATGTCACAGTGCGGCGTATGATCTTGACATGACCCCAGTATTATCTCTTATTCGACATTGGGTGGACGAGTTGTCTTCTACTTCGGGCCACTTCCTAAGTGTTTGGAGTCGAAGGTTTGCTTGGCCTCCCACGTCGTTTCTCCCTCGTACTTGCTCTTCCATTTTGATCTTGGGCTATAGTTGTGCTTCTATGCTTCCTCTTTTGGTAGTCGAAGTGAAGGAGCTTCCGATCTAAAAGCGCTAAATCCATAAAACATGACTCTAAACTCATGTTTCTCCAATTTATCTCTGTGAGCACCGAGATATACAATAGACGATATGCATTTACATTGGGATTTTAATTCATCGACTTTTTCAAAACAACTACGAAGATCTACTTAATTGTTTATACTCCTTTAGGGTTTCCCCTCCTCCTATCGCATTTGACCCTTTGGTTTTGCTGCATCTTCTTTGTTCTGGTTGACTCCAGGATTCCTTTGAGATGCTGCTACTATTGTTGAGCTTCATGTCTGATCCGAGCTCGTCACGCCAGTTGCGAAGAGTGTTCGTTGATGTGATCCCTTGAGAAAGATGCTCCTCCTTAATGTGTATATTCATCATGAGGGATGCGGTGACCGCTCAACGTCCCTACATGCAGTGTGTCATTGCAGGGTTGCCGATGTGCGGTGCCATTAGTCGCTTGAGTAGGATCACCTAGCTGTTGCAGTTGGGCATTCTTGGATGTCTTCGAAGCTCTGAGATCATGGTCGGTAGGCAGGCATTGGCATTCCTCCGCAGGTTGAATTTCTGAGTCGACTCACATTTGCTTGGGCTTTGCTTCATTCCGGTGCCTCTCTGTGCACGGAAGTGTGGTCATCTCTATTGTCCCTACCATGGCTCCTTCTGGTCGCCTTTGCATGATTTGTATCTGCTGGCTAGGTCGTCTCCTCCGTCCTTTGGGTCCTATCCATTCGAATCTCGCACTCCTTGGCTGACGTAGTAAGGTCGTCCTTCCTTTGGTTTCTAGGTGTTTCTGGGTCCCGAATTCTTTGTTAAACACGAAATATTCTCCTCCTTGATCTTGCCCCTAATGCTGATATAGGCCTTCAAGTTGGAGATGTTCCCGATATCGTCTCCTCCCTCGTGGTCTCCTGCGGTGCAAGGGAGCTAGAAGCTCATCTTGGTCAGCCTTACTAGGTGCTTTGTGGTTGCCTAGCTTGGTTACTCCTTTCGTTGGCGTTGCATGACATTCGCTTGAGCTGTTGGGCTGCAATGTCGCGGGTTGTCTTCCCTCCGGTTTTTATACGCTCCTGTGTTGCCATGACTTCTCCCCTCGACGGAAGATTATGCCTTCTGACCCTAGCTCGTGATGCTAACGCGGCATCGATGTCTAACGTGTTCCTGCACCTGTATTTTGCTGCCTTGCATTCTTCCATTTGAAACTTCGTGGGCGTCGAGTTGGTGAAAGCGTCGAGATCCTCTTCTGATGTGACCTCGTCGTGGTAGCCTGAGGTTGACACCTAGAAAATTCTTGATGCCGTTGGTTACCAATTATTCTTCCCATTTGATGAAGATTGATGATAGGCGGTGGTGTCTGTTCTACTCGTTTGTCGGTTGAGGTGTTTGTCGTTGTGCTTCCCTCTCTTGGAGTGCCCTTTTGGTCTCCTCTCCTTATCCATGCTGTACATGGCTGGGACCTTGATGTCTTCAAGGAGTTGCGCCTCAAGCTCTTCTGTGGCTCTGGCCCCGTACTTCGAAAGCAACGCTCGTATTTCCTAGAGTCTAAGGTCTACTTGAAGGGCTCTCCTACAACATTCTGGGCTCTATAAGCAAGCAAGGTGGCTCGAAAGACATTCTTTGAGACATATCTATAATCTACAAGTCTATGGATATTAGGACGTGTGGTATGGCATGAAATGAGGGTTGTTTTGCAAAACCTCCATGATGTTTGAGGCATACCCTAAGGTCCTAACAAAGTTGGTTTGGGGGAGTCCAATCTCTACACATGGAGCGGCTTGGGCGGTTCTAGACTCTAGCTTCTTTCTAGGTATCCTGGCAATAGGGAGTGTCAATGTGGCGGCTATATAAGTCAAACTCTATTAGAAGGACACATAATTAGGTCAAGGTTTATGCCTTTGGCATGAGCAGAGGTGATGTACCGACAGTTGGACTTGGGTTGCTATGCTGAGGTCTAGATGACTATAACAAAGGGGTGTTCTTGGGCACTTCTATCTAGGAGTAAGGTATCAGCTTCGAGCTGAGAGCAATACTTGCGAGCTACTAATGGGGTAGGCTTCTATCTACAAACAAACTACAGTTGGAAAAACAATTCAAGGGTTTGGGCAATTTTGGTCAATTTGGGCTAGGGTTTGACATTTCTAGCCTAATTTGAGGTCATAAATGGATTCTAGGCTGTCTAACGGTCCTATTGCAACAAATTTCAGGCGATTTGGAGCTCTGTAGCTCAAGTTATAGAGGTTCAAAGTTTGGAGGTCTCACAGGTTGCGCCCTGCTCAAAAACTAAAGTTTAGTTCTTTGACCAGGCGCGAGCTGTGAGACATTGGCTGTAAATTGGGTTAAACTTGTCCAATTTGGGTGATCTAAGGATCAAATCATGCTAGTCTCATCGAGTTAGGCAGAATGGACCCCTTACTTGGTCAATTTGGAGGTGTTTTGGTCTAGTTTGGACATGGTCTAGGTATGAAGGTCTCACAGGTTGCGCCTCGTTCAAAAACTAAACTTTAGTTTCTTGACAAGGCGCGAGCTGTGAGACATCACACTTTTTGGTCTGAGAGTATCCTATTTTACTAAAATAAAAACTACTACTTGCTAACTCGTCCTAATTAAGCAAGATTTGACACATAAACTACTCAAAATTATCATGTATTAACAAAATTATTGATTATTTACAACATATCTACTTGGGGATCTCCTTAATTAAACTAGCTAATTACATGCCTTCCCTCATGAGGGTTACTAAAACCAAGCATGAACAACGCAGTCGCTTGAGTCTTCAAAATGTTGGACCAGGCTTACTACTTTCTGCTTGCTTTTTTGAGCCTTGGCCTCCCGCTCTCGTTCGTCCTCTCCTCTTCTTGTTTCCTTGACCTCCTTGGCCTCAGGCTGTTCGCCTTGTCGAGAAAGTCGAGCGGTCTGTTTGGTGCGCATCATGTCGATCGGAGTCCTGGTGTCTATTGAGATGCTGTCTCTATCTAGCTTAAGGGCCTTGGTTCTAAATCTAAGGCTTAGCCATTAATATTATCTAACATTATTAAAGCTTAAATCTAATTAAGAATTATAATTTAAATACAAACGATGCCCGCCTTCAGTGGTTGGCACGGGGGGGTTTGGGGGGGTTCAATCCTGTGGGTGGGAGGTTCAATTCTCGCTACCGCGGGAATTCTTTTAAGATGAGGTTCAAAGAGATTGAAAAACTAGACTAATCTAGCTAGATCCTAGGCTAAGATTCGAATTACCAAGTTACTTTTTTAAATTTTATAACTTTTCAAGCTGTTGTCATCAATGTCTTACAGCTTGCACCTCGTCACAAAACTAAACTTTAGTTATTGAAAGTTTAGTTATTGTTGTCATCAATGTCTCACAGCTTGCGCCTCGTCGCAAAACTAAAGTTTAGTTATTGAACCAGGCGCCAAAACTAAACTCACAGCTTGCGCCTCGTCGCAAAACTAAAGTTTAGTTATTGAACCAGGCGCCAAAACTAAAGTTTAGTTATTGAAAGTTTAGTTATTGAACCAGGCGCGAGCTGTGAGACCACCTTACCTGGCTCATTTTTTTTAGTGTGAGACCACCTTACCTGGCTCATTCTTTTTAGTTTTATTAAGTTCCGGTATGGTGTGAGACCACCTTACCTGGCTCATTCTTTTTAGTGTGAGACCACCTTACCTGGCTCATTCTTTTTAGTTTTATTAAGTTCCAATTCACCTAACTGTGCTAATATTAAATTCCAATCCACTTAACTGTTACTAGCTTAGCATAAACTACAAAAATGAGAAAAAAATTTCCCACTTTTCGAGGTTCGAGGATCCTATCAAGTTAGTACTCTTTGGGAGCATGGCGGTGCTTTGCTCTTGGTCTCCAAGAACATTGCTCGATACCCTTTGTGGCGTCCCCTACTCATATCACGGTTGCACTCACCGGTATACAAACAAGTTCATCCCCATACCAGCTCCATGCTAATATAGGGCCCTCCACTTATCACTTTGCAACCTTGAAGAGTTCCGGTGGGAAGAATGAAGGGGTCCTTTACCTGTCTCCCCTCGGGGCCTACCTAGGCTGAAGCGTAAACATACATGTTAGTAGTACATACATCAACATCATATGACCATCACGAAGGATGGTCCTCCACATATCTGCATAGACAAAGATCAGCACATCACATAGGGAATCCTACCCAAGGCTCGGACTCAAAGGGATGGCCCGGCGGCTTGGGTCTCGAGTTCATTGCGAGGCGAATTCATGGCAATGGATTTGGCATAAGAACATGGCATAGGGTTGTCCACTCCATCCGCCCCTCCACAGTGTACACTTTGCGGAGTAGGCTGAAAAGTGTCGGGACTGGATCAGAGTCCGCCGGGATGCATAGCCAAAGGGGCTACTCACGGGGTCATCATCCCGGTTCGATGGGGCGGTGGGGATCACTCCCTCCAGATCTCTACATCTTGACTCAAGGTGACTAGAGGGCCCTTTGCCCGTGATTCCGAACCCCCACCGGAAAGTGTACACCACTTCACGGTGTCGAGCCCATGCCTTACCCTTTTCGGTGGTAAGCCATTAGGCCTAGTCACAATGATCCCCAGGTAGGCCTTACACACCCGAGGGATCGTTCAAGAGTCGGGACATGAACCTCCTTCTTAGCCGGTCGGCCCCTTCACCCACAACCAGGTGTGGTTCTTGTACCTGGCCGAATCTATGGTGTGCTAGAGGCTAATCTAGGAGCATCTACTACCAAGCTTGAAGTCTCTACCCCCTTCCCAATACAAGGAGTTCACGAGATACATCATCCATATACATCACGGAAGAACTAAAGAACATAGATCTAATCTATATCATAGAGTTAGGTTCTTTAGTTAGAGTCTGGTATCTACTCATCTAGAGATCTAGATAGCTGCTAAAAAGCGATTTAATAGGCTAAACCTCACGATACAATGACCGAAAATGGTTTAGACCATTAAATCGACTACATCCCCCAATCCATGAGTTGCTCCTCGACACGAGTTCGACCATCCTCTTTTGAACTTTCCGAATCAAGGGAAACTAATGGTGCCATTCTCTCGAGCCAGTGCAGGGAGGCTGTTTTGACTCATAGAGCAGCCAAAACGAGCTCTAAAACCCTAGGAACGAAAATGGGCAAGTTAGGGTTCTTCTACTTAAATAGGCAAGGGTTGGGGCTTAGGGTTTCCAATTATCCCTTTAGGCATGTGGGATAATTGGAAATGGGCCCACTTGCCTTTAATGGCTAGGTGGCCAAATGTGCCTACATGGAAATGTGTGCACCTTAATAAATGTGCATGTGCACATTAATAAGAAGTGCACATACCTAGCAAGTTGCCCCCTAGGGCTACTCACCTGGCTACACGTCGGCGTACACGTCAGTTGGAGTGGCGTGTATGCGGCGTGACAAACAAGATGCGGTATCGTCACGGGACCGTTATCTTTGTCTTTGGAACGATCACTGCAACTTCTACCCGATTTTAGAAATAATTTTGGGCCCAGTTGCTACCCCTGCATGATACCGAAATCGATGATATGCAGCTCTGCCGATTTCAGAAAGGGAAAAACTACAGAATACCCTTATGTTTTGACATATTTTTCTACATACCCCTAACTTTTCAAAAATTTATGGAATGCCCCTGGCCAATGTATTTGGCCTTGTATAATTTCGTATATCACATGATGCCCTCGTATTTTTGCGTATTTTAGTGAATGCCCTTGTGCAAGCAGTTCGTTTCCGCTCTTGCCTTTTTCTAGAAAAAGCTTTTTCGGTGCTACAGACCAACAAATTTTTGTTTGATGGTTGCTTTTTCGGTAATCCTCTACAGACCAACAAATTTTCAGTGGCACAGAGTTCGATTGGAGGGTGCACCAGCAGCAGCAATTCTGATTTCGAGCTTATCAGCCAATTCTGATTTCGCACCAGCAACATGACACTTATTTCGCATCAGCCAATTCCTTTTGTAGCGAAGCCACTGGAACAAGGATCCGATTCTTGCAAACCCAGCTAACCCATCATCGATTCTTAAGCTCCAGCCACAGTAAGGATCAGATATTTTCCACAGATCAGGAATTTACCACAGATCAGGTATCAAGGGTATTTTGTGAATTTGAAGGAAACATAAGGGCATTTGAGGAATTATGTCAAAACATAAGGGTATTTCAACAATTATCAAAACTACAAAATACATTGTACATTAACCAGGGGCATTCCATAAATTTTTGAAAAGTTAAGGGTATGTGGGAAAATATGTCAAAACATAAGGGTATTCTATAGTTTTTCCCTTTCAGAAATAATTTGAAGATGTTTGTGGTTCGAAGGAGAATGCTCTGCTCTGCCCTATGTTTTGTTTCACAGGGATACTGGGTGCTTGAATCCCAACCCCTTAAGATTTTGTATTAAAGCTTCACCTTATTAATTTAATACACTTTGATTTAAAAAACCTGGCATTAGATTTAAACTTGTTCCTTAATATTAGGGCGAGCAGATATAAAGTTTCCTTATCCAAATTTAAAACTTTAGGAGAAACCTAATGTAGTTTCCATGGAAACCTAATGTAGTTTCCTTGGAAACCTAATGTAGTTTAAGTTTCTTTGGAAACCTAATGCAGTTTCAAATTCAAAATGTTGGCGTACTCCTCAAGCTAAAAAGACGCCGTTAATGCATTTGAGAACACAATCTTCCATAAGATCTTAAACATGTGGGTAGATTACTTGAAAATGTGCCACAAGATCTAACACACGTGTCTAGATTTTTTTTTTATTATTTTAAAAATCGGAAACCTTATAGAGTTTTCCCAAAAGTAAACTATGTATAGTTTCCATAAAGGAAACCTTACAAGGTTTTCACTAGAGGAAACCTAACATAGTATCCATGGAAACTTAATATGGTTTCAATGGAAACTTGATATAGTTTCATGGAAACTACATCATGTTTCCATTGAAACCATATTAAGTTTCAATAAGAAACCCTATAAGATTTCCAGCGAACTCCAACCCAAATCGGGAGTAGAAAAAACCATCGCCACTCACCTCTATTATAGAAGAACATATGATGTCACTATTAAATATTATTTCCATGCATGTGTGCATGGAAATACCCTCCTATACTTTATCTATTATTAGCTTCATACCTCCTATACTTTATTGAAGTTATAAGAGGCTTGGAAGCTTTGGAGGAAGTAATGACGGAGAAATGATTGAAATTCATAATTAGTTATAGCAACTCGACCATACATTATGCTGATGCTATAAATATTATGTCATGCATGTGTATGTGTTTCTTTATATTTATCTATTAATGTTTTAGATCTCCTATACTTTATTGAATATAAGAAGTTTAGAAGCTTCAAGGGAAGTAATGACTGAGAAACAATTGAAATTCACCAATAGTTATAGCAACTCTACCATTAGGTGCATGGTTGAGTTGGAAGAACTCCTATATCAAAGTGAAGTTAGGGGAAGTTCATAAGCTTTGAAGGACAACCGCAAAATTAAAGGAACTTACCAATACCTCGACCATTATGGTCTTGGTCGAGTTGCAAGGGGTCATATATCTTGATTATATTGAGAGAGATAACTTCTCGAGAAATACACGAAGATTGAAAATAAGTATAGCAGCTTGGCTATTTTTATACCCCTTGAGTATTGGTACATGAAAAACTAGTATTTGCAACAAAGACTACATGATAAAGCATCGTCTCGCTTTCTCAAAGAGAAAACATATGTCCCCTTCCTTTGCACATTGCCTCTTTTAACATATAAATATCCAGGCTTCCTCTATAATCGACGCCAGTACATATGCCAATTATCGGATGACTTTTTTGGGTTGCCCCTAGGGGGGCAAACCCTTGTTTATGTGGGCTTTTGGCATATCCTAGGTATATGCTAGAATATCCCTAGGATATGCTGGTGACTGCTAAAAACTTATGATTGGCTGTAAATGCTAGGTCACTTCTGTTGGTGGGCAGCCGCTCTCGAAACCGGCTAACCGGAGAGGTCTCTTGGGCAGATGGCAAGTATTTTGAGTGTGTCTCCCGCTGGCTCGAGTTTCATCTGGCGATGGCCCTTGGAGGCACTCTTTGTGGGCGCCTTTGCTTACGTTTTTAAATTAACGGCTATTTTGAGAGGTCAGCAACCAGTGTGGGAGTTTAGCAGCTGGATTGGTGTTCTGCAACTAGAATAACGATCTTCTTGCCAGTTCTTGGCATTCGTAAGACATTTGGTGAGTTTGCAGGAGTTTTACGAGTTTGCAAGGTTCTTTTAGTGAGTTTGATGTCGGATCTTAGGCTGCAGATATGTCGGAGATGTAGCGGCAACTATGGTAGCTATGGCGGAGCTGTAGAGAAGTAGCCACAAATCTAATCGGCCCTATTTCTGGCTCACCCCGTGCCGGAAGGAAGCATTTTTCAAGTCCTTGGAGTCTTTTGGTCCATCCCTATTGCCTGCTTCACACTTTTACCTTTGCATCTTACTTCTTTCTTCATCACATTGCCCCAATGAATCGGTTATACCCTCCGTGACGTTTTCGCTTTGATCAAATGGGTTAGCTTTCCGCTTTTCGTCACATTTCTCGATTTTATTATTTAATGTAGACCTTGGGGATTAACCAGAAATGGGTTTTGACGATTTCAGGAGATTCAAGCTATCTTAAGTCTAGCCACCATGTTGCTAATAAAGGTATTACAATTACATTGGATTAAAAAAGTACAAATCTTATCTTCTTATTAATGTACGTACATCAGTACATCAGGGTATAAACCATCTTCTTTGCTATATTTCAGTATATTAATGTGCAACTTTGGAGGCATTTTTAGCAGATGCTTTCTCGTATGGAAAGGCAAGCGACTTGAGCTTGAGCTTGGACGAGACGCGCATTACGATCTAGTATAATGTAATTTATTGAACCAATTCTTAAGAAAATGCAATTCTGTGGCAGGGAATCATGTTATTGCTGGCATTTATATTGGATTACCGTTTACTCGCTTGGTACCTTGTTATCTTTGCAAGTAATTTTTTTTCTTACAATAATGCATATTGACCTCTATCTTAACTCAAGATGGTGACTTTGACTTGGTTTGTTTTCAGTATTGTTTCTTATCCGCCTTCACCTTCATATAGTGGTCCGGGTATCTTTGTGAACGTTGAACTTTGAGTTGTATATCAAACTTATCATGTTCAAAGATGTATCTTTGTTCTCATCATAGTTCCAGTTATCATCTCCAAAGGACTTTTTACTTAATGCATGTGTTGCACAAAGTGCAATACCTCGATACCTCAAGCAATCGGGCATGTTGCAATGGCTTGTGAAGGTGTGAGAGGTCATTCCTATTGAATGCCTCACATGCTTATTATGCTATTTGCATTAGTTGCTTGCAGCCATAAATTTGCACACGAGGTTATCTTTCGGAGGTTCTAATCACAAGATCAAATGATGCTTGAAGTGAGTTCTCCATGGGGTTATCTAATTAGAATATTAGCCAAGATCTTGCGTTTTATCTTTGTGTGGTTCGTTTATCTTTGTGTGCTTGTTCTTATTTTATTGGTCTTAAAAGTCGGTTAATTACGTCATTGCGTAAAACATTAGTGAACTTACACCACTTGAACCGGAGAATCATCTTGTTGATGGGAATGGAAATGTGTGCTTTGGCTGGTCGATCTTGCCACTTTTCTATGTTATTAAGATGCATTCTACAATTGCTAAGTTAATGTTCTTTCATATGCTGTGTATATTCGATATGAAAGGCTAGACACCACAACAAGACTTTGCATTTGCTTCTTGTTGATTTTGTTTATTAATATAAGTTCTTTGGCTTTCATTACTTCAAAAGCAAACAGATCTGCTTAAAGGTTTAATTTCTTCCAAGAGGAAGTAAACCTATAATGAACATATACATAAAAACATGCCTGGAACGGTCGTAAATGAGATGCATTGGTGTGCTGAAGTGGAGACTAAAGTTTTGAGGTCTTTCAGGTGGAGTTCTCATGTGCATGGTCACCGCGCTGTGCTCTTTGCAGAGCTTTCTGTGCGGTAGGTATTAGATTAAAATGTTGTTGTGAGTTTTCGCGCCTCCTATAAATCAAATGGGATAGAAATGGGATAGCAACAATAAGACACGTTTTCTTGTTCCTGCTTTGCAACTAAGTACGATATTGAAAAAGAATTACCAGTATTTTGCTTAGTTTTAGAGGCTTGGCATTGTAGAGACATCATGTTCCTGCAGATCATGTTCCTGCAGATGTGAGCCCAACAAGTGCACAAACTATTTGTGCTATCCTCAAAGTTTTGGTAGTCACGTTAATGTTCCTAATAGTTTTTAATAGTTAGATATGCATTTTTGCATTATGTAGTGTGTAACGATGAGACCGTCGGGATAGAGTATGTTTTTGATATTTTCTGCAATTCTAGTAATGCACATAGTGTGTGTTCCTTATTTTTCGTCTTTGTATAATTTTACTAGCTACTCTTCTAACAGAATTCAGTTTGGGAGAATTGAATTAAGTCGATTTTCCAATGCAGCTGCAAAATATGGAATTAACTTTGGTGGTGGGTCGCTTTTTATGAGCACTTTTTATCTTTTACTTGCTATTTCTGATGTGTATTATTCTGTATTAACAGTGGTGGTAAGACAATTACCAACACTCATTTTTTTCAAAGGAGGAACTGAAATATCACACCTTCCAGAACCAGATTATGATGGAACTATGTAGAAAACTAACTTTAATAAGGTTTGCTTTCTTGCTCCAAGAAAACAAATAGAAAAGGGATGCTACAAATTTATAACTTGGCTGCGCCCTTTTTGTGTCCGCCATGCCACCATATTGAAAATCTGATTTTTGACACTTTGGTTTATGTCCTTATTTTCTTTTCTTGGGGACGTGTAGTGTCTATGGGTCTTTAGTTTATCAACATTTAGCAAAAGCAGTAATTATTGAAAGGAACATTTGCATCTGTATATCATATGTATTAGCAGTTGTTCCTTGGTTAGACTAGACTTATAAGACCTTGCAACGACAAACTGATGGTTACAAGTATCAGCCTGGCAAAGAAGTGCACAGATGCCTAAGGTGATTACATAAGTGTTCAATGGTTGCTCCTCTTTGGTTGGAGCGGCACTTGAGCATGTCATTGCAAATAATGGTGGGCAGGAGGTTGATGGTAAGGGAGTGAATAAAGATGTTGTGTAATACAAAACCTATAGTAAAGCAAGGGAAATCTGAGAGTCTTGTATGGAGGCTCATAACCATGATTCATATTGAGTTGAGAAGTCTCGAACAAGATCAGAGGAACTCAGCTTCAAGGACAGATGATGTAGCAGACTAAAGGTTGTTATTTCTTTTAGTGCATATTTGTTCTCCAGTCGGTGAACTTCTAATGATGCATTTTTTTTGCATAACATGACGCTTCTTATATATGAATTCCTGACACTACTTTGCCGACTTGTGTTGTATCCAAGTTATTGCATGAATGCTCCGTTGTCACTTACCAAGGATAGGGAAACAATGAGGCTAACGTTGAACGCTATTACGAAATTAATAAGCATGGGGGCCATCTCCGGGTGTCTAGGCAATGCGCCAGACATCCAACAAATCTTACACCCACGTTCATTCCAAATAGTTCTCCGGCATGTTATGATTTTGTTGTATTCCATGTTTTGCTGAATAACTTGAACAGATGCTGGGAGGATGCTTTCAGGCCCATATATGACTGGTTGAATCATGAAAAAGGAACATTGTAAATTACCCAAAAAAATCACAAAAAAGCAGGCTCATGGGTACCTACATTGCAGTTTGAAGCATTGTTGTAGGAAAACCGTCTAGCAACTACATGCTTGGCAACCAAGATTTGCAACACCACAGCTTTCTTTCAAGAAAAACTTGTAAATACTTCCTCCACACAATAACCAACCCCTGACAACACTGCTATTATAATTACTAGTAACAATATGTTTTTACACTGAAACCCCAGAGTCCATGTGTCCAGTTGGATCCTAGTCCAACAGGAGCTCAACATCTAAGGAGGAGTTAGTAATACAAATGGCTACCATCACCTTCGCAAAATGTCAATGTCTTAAAATAGAAACTTTGATTGATTGTAAAAACATGACTTTCAAGTATGATTTAAGCCACTTCACCCTCCGGCCATGGAGGGCACCCTCCGTGCGCAGCACCTTGTTGTTCTTGCTATGTTTAGATAGCCACAACTAATTCCAACACCATATTTGTTTTGTTGTGGACCTTTATATACCGCGTGTGTTTTTTATATTTGGTTGTGCAAAATAAATCAAGCGCTGCATTCAAATTGATCTCGATCATTTCAGTATTCTATCTATGAAATTGGACTATATTTGGAGTGGCTAGCTATCAAAAGATTGGTTAACAAAAAGGAATCTAGGACACAAATCATTTCTATATCGAATTCTTCTGTCGGCAACGTTGGGCAGGCCGATTACTGTTGTTACATACTCGACCATCTATAGCAATCAGGGAAAAAATTAAGGAACTTTTATATTCAAAGTGGTAAAATAGACTTGGCTAAAGTATGCCAAAAGTTGAGGTGAAAACTTCTAATGTTTAGCTAAACTTTCTAAATTTTGCCACCTGTATTTTCTTATATTTGGCTAAATTTTATTTAAAAAAAAAAAACTTCTATCTTTTGACTATTTTGCATTTATTCAAGACCTAAATATTAACTGACCATAAAAATAGAAAGTTTATACGATAATTTGGCTAAAGTACACTAAAATTTAACATAAAAGCTTTTAAGTTTTGGCTAAACTTTCCAAATTTTGGCAGTTACACTTTCTTACAATTAGCTAAAGTCGGACAAAATGGAGGTGGGGCATGAAATAGACTTGGCTAAAATTTTATTTTTTTTAGCCCAAAAAGGGCCATAGTTTAGCCAATTTTTTTCCAAACAAGGCCAAAATTTCGCCATTTAGCTAAGTTTAGCCACTAATTTTTTCCATGATAGCAATGATGATTGTCATTAAAATGTGCTAGAATTTGCAGGCAATGCAAGGGTATATAAGGAGCAAGGTCCAGTTTGTTGCACTAAAAACGTTTTGTTATAGATGGGATCAGAAATCCTTTAGAACTAACTTGTTATGTTGTTGTGTGAATCCTGGAAGTTGTGGGGAAGTTGTGGTTTTGGTTTGGCAGGTGGGAAGATTTTATTTTTGGCACTCTTTGCTATTCTGCTCGCTTCATGCTGCCATTCTCATCCTCTTCTTGCTCCTCCTATTCTTCATTCATTTTTTTTCCTGCTTGGGCAAACAGAGCGTCAAGTGCATCTTTATCTAGTTTCCTGAAAGATGACTAAAATGTGACAAAACTTGGCCGTTATTTATGTGCAGGCCAGGTAATAGGTCTTAACCTTTTCCAAGACCATGAATCTTTAGCTTTTTCCAAAGAATACCGACTGGCAATTAAATTTTATTTCTCTTACCCCTAAGACTAGAAAATCAGATCACTATCTCTAGTATACCCCATTAGATTATTGAGAATGAGAATGATTTTTTATCGTCCACTGAGGCCAATCGGCCTATGGGACCCACAAGGAGCGCAACAAACTTATTACTGTCCGGGTAAAAAAAACCCCCGCCCCGAAGGGTTTTTGAGGGAAAAACCGTGGCAGTAATAAGAATGTTTATCAAACCGCATAAAGTATACATCAATGTATATATACATGTCAAGTGTGTGCCTGAGGACATAGCTGATCTCGCATGTCCATAACCTCCTGAAGGTATGATCCCAAAGACCGTCTGAATCGCCGTGCTCAATGTCACATGTAATGGCTGGCGGACCAACCAAAGATCGGCATAAGCGCGTCGAATTTGATCATATCTTTGGGCAACTTTGAAGGGTATGAGATTCATCCTCAATGACTCCCATTTGGCGGCATTGATGAGCCTGTCTGGCGTGGCTCACCAATCCATCTGCCTGCCTCAAATCGAAGATGATGTGCCCCCAATGGCGAATGGAGGCAATGAGTCCGCGCCTTTTCATGGGCAAGTGGGTGCAGGGTAGCATTGCGGGCCTCGTTCCAATGTGGGATTTATGTGGCGGCCGATAGTGTCTTTGTCTTGACATGTTCAAGGGCATTGGCATCCCAAAGCTTGCCGAGGAAGCAAGCGTCAAGATATTGCCTCAAGCTATGGCGATGCCTCCGCTTTGCATATGCATGCATCCGCCCCCCGCACATTCCATCTAGCCAACCATTGAGCTCTCTTTTCCCTCCAAAGAAGCCTTGAGGGCTGCGGCCCCATTGCCATGATATAAGCTAGTTTAGGGAGACGAGCATCGTCCATATTGACCACCTTCGAAAATAGGCAATGTGGCGATCAAGGGCCGCCCTCACGAAGAGGCAAGAATCCTCTCTCCCCGCAGTAGAATTTGATATGGGACCGTGGACTTCACCCCTAGTGCTCGTTACTAAGAAGGCTTTCTCGACTGCTCCAAGTCATTCCAAGTAGCGGTGATACTACTGGGCCCCATACTTCCACCCCGTATAAAAAGGACGGACTCTACTAAGATCTTGAAATCAGTGTGTGACTGATGGGCCCAATCATACAACTCCGCTCTATGACTATTGTTTTGCATTGCATATAGTGCCTTCCGGCTACTTAGTCACTGTGAGCCGTGTATGGATGTGTCCTAGTGCATAGTAGAAGGAAACTCCACTCCCAAATACTTGTATGTGGATGCAACTTCCACATTCTGGCCTTGGTAACTGAAGGAGGGGACCCTCGGACGGCGAAGATGATATGAAAACCACCTTAGTCTTGGCTAGGTTGACGCCAATCGATCGGGCCGCCATGAATGTGTCGAGGGCATCGAGATATCGTTGCATGTCTGGCCGGTGTGTAAGCTAGGAGGTCCACATCATCGGCATATATTAACCGCCCGATGATCCGATAGAGAAGGTGAGCTCCATCGCCCCCATTATCGCAAAACCCGACTCTCCAATTGATCAATGTAAAGCCCAAACAATGTTGGGGAGAGAGGGCATCCCCGACGAACCCCCGATACTACTATCAAATGGTTGGCTTGTCTCACGCAACCAATTCGCATCTTTCTATACACCGCATTCTCGCAAATCTACAGAACCCCCAAATACATTGCGCCCTTGCCCATAGTTTTTCCCGAGGCACAGTGTCAAACGCCTTCAAAAAATCCACAAAGCAACAATATAGATCCCGACGGCGGTTCCTGCTGTCTTCAATCAGAGTTCGCAACGTGAAGATGTGGTCAATGGTTGAGTGCCTGCTAGTGTGCACAATCCATTTACACAATTTCAAATGTTCTTTAAGCAATTGGCCATTATCTTTGGCTTTAGAGTACTCTAATCACTAAGTGATTCAACCCTCCAACATTCCTTCAAGAAGAGATAATATGACACCACATGTTATTCTAGTATTACTCTAAAAAAATTTCAAGGATTAAAGCAACCCCACACTAACAAAGAATGCACCATAGGTGAGGCCCACATATTTATTAAGCCCCCCTCCAAAAAAAAAAATTACAAAAGAAACCCATGTCCATTCTTGCAAGCGTCAACCTATAGTGTTGTCGAAGTTGCACATACAGATGTTAATGGCCAAGGCATAACACAACCTCAGACATTAGCCCGGCAACTCCGGGCACACGTTTACTAGTGTTATTCTAGTACTACTCTAAAAAAATTTCAAGGATTAAAGCAACGCCATACTAACAAAGAATATACCATAGGTGAGGCCCACATATATTGATTAAGCACCCCTCCAAAAGTTAGGCATGACCTTGAATATATGCAAGCTTGGTATTTTCTTGATTAGTGTTTAATTTTTTTATTGGAAGGAATAATCTAGAATCTATAATGCTAGAATAATCTAGGCAAAACCTATTAGAATATTACAGGCATCCGAACACAAGGCATGCTCAAGAACTTTATCTACACCATTCGGACCATCACAAATCCATTACGCGGGCAATGCATTATCAAATGCCGAACCTTATAGTGGGTCCAACCGCACAGGATGTTTGGGGCGGCCTTGGCGAGATGTCTCGTTTTATTGTGTGTATTACTATTGTGCGATGATGTCTATATGTACAACCACCAACAAAAGAATATTAGTTGGTGCTTTGATGGCTCCTCTCATTATCCCTTCACTATGCAATGAATGGATGGCAAGACAAAGAGATTCATCATCTTCATCTCTTTTGAGCTTAGATTGAAAGAATTCTTTAGAGTATAGGACTAGCAAATTCTAATCCTTATTATCCCTTTACACTTGTATGGAAGGGAAGGGATGGACTTGTATAGCGATTGATACATGTCTTGCTCAAAGAACATTTACCCTCGATCAGATAGCAGACAGGCCACATTAAAATACTCGAGAAACATGGTTAAATTATTAGATTAGATTCCAATAATCTCTTAGGTCGGAATGGGACAGTAAAAGATCCAAGGGAAGTACAAGACACCATCAAACGAACAAAATGGAGAAATCTTAAAGGAATTATATTGCTGATGCAAGGGGCTGATCCAACATCCGTTTTGTGTGTGTGTGTGTGATATATTAATCTTATGGCCATGACCTTAAAGAAATAATATACAACACAGATCCAAGTGCACAAAGAAATAATATACAAGGAAATATGGATCCAAGTGCACAAAGGAACCTGGGCTTTATATGCCTGATGGCCTGGCAAGATTCTTACCAGCCTTTAGGACCATAGAGTACAAAATATCCCATATTTCTAGTAATTTTTCTTTTTTGCCCTTAGGTTAGGTCTGCAGTTCACACAAAATTCACACAGAAAACACCTCAAAGAAGTGCCTCATGCTTCCAGGCTGATCTACCCGATCGTCTATGGCTATGATGGGCAGGGTATTCTTCCCCAGCTCTTACACGAAACAGGTTGGTCAATACATCTCAATCCGGTGGTTGGTGCATGGGCCCATTGCCGTTCAGCTTTCAGTATCCCTCGCCGGATCCCTTTGTCTTCACGTTTTCAACTCATGTTAGCCTTTGTTTAATACTCAGTGGACCTAATCATAAATTTATTACGGAAAAACTTGATAGATGCTTGGATTAGGAGTTTCAACAACAGCCAGAATCGGTAGCGACATAGCTCTAGTTAGCTGGTTTCTGAATGCGAATTCTTAACCTATCAGAAGTCAAATCTTTGCGACAAAATGCCCGCATGGCCAACTGCACCAAGTTAGCTGGATGTATTCCTCTGTCATGGATCGCTTAAAGGTGCGTCGGAAGGTCAGAAATTTCAGTTGCCTATCATTTAATGTCTGTCGACGAAAATGGCAGTTTTTAACACTCGCACATTTGCATGCATTGCGATTTTAATGCAGGTACGTGCCATTAAAACAGGAGGAAAATGCTTAGCTTGGAGATTGATATCTTCCTGTATTTTGTATGGCGGAGCAGATTTGGAATAAAATGACCAGCTCCAAAGAAGAGTTTAGTCCCAATTCGCTCCTTTTTGCAGATCGGACTTTCTTATGCAAGAGGCCATTTTTTTATAAAAATATCATTGTATTCTGGGTTTTGATCGTGCTGCTTCCTTTGGCAGCTATCAGGCTCTGTTTACTGTATGCTTTTCCTCAATGGACAAGCAATGGCGCTTATTTTTCTTCTGAGATTCCCTTCTCTTCATGTCTAGATTCTAAGACAGGGCAATCGGTGGACTATTATCAAAATGTTTCAAACTGCAGAACAGGTAAGCTTCCCTGCAGTAAATGATTTTGACGATTCTAATGTAGATACCCTGAAGCTAGAAAGCATCTGACCGTATATTAATTATTGCTAACCATACAAATTGATATTTCGCAGCTTTGAGATAAGATCTACTTTTCATTTTATTAGGCATGTTTTCTTTGTCTTTCTATATATATCTACTATTGACGAAGCACAAGTTTCTTTCAGGGGAATGTGATATCTCCAAAGGTGAGTGGGTGTATGAGAGTGCAGGATCTACTTATACAAATTCCACATGTTGGTACATTCAAGATCATCAAAACTGCATGAGAAATGGGAGGCCAGATACAACCTACCTGCATTGGAGATGGAAACCAGCCGAGTGTGAGTTACCCCGCTTCAATGCTTCATCCTTCTTTGATAAGATGAAAGGCAAGACTGTAGCATTTGTTGGGGATTCTATAGCCAGGAATCATATGCAATCACTCCTTTGTGCTCTTTCACAGGTAATTGTCTCATGATTTGTCTATGGTACCATGATCTGCATGAGTGCATCTTAGTGCCATGTGAAACTGAGCAACAATTAAAGGCAGTAGCTGGAACAGTAGTCGATTTGGTCTTAATAGGCTCATATCAATCAATTTACCACTGGTCCTAGAAAAGCAGCGGAGCTGCAGAAACCATTTAATTCACATGAAATTGTAGAGCTGTATGGGAGGAAGAAGCTATTTTGTTTTTGTCTTAAGAAGCACTTCTTGCAGTAAAGGAGGACATTAGAATCAATACTAATAAAGATCTATCCAAGATAAGAACTGCTAACTTGCAAAGATTTTGGGATAATGCAGGTGGAGGTTCCTAGGAGGGAATATTCTGACGAGAAGGACAGATTTGTACGATGGAGTTTTCCATCATATTCTTTTAAGCTATCAACGTTTTGGTCACCTTACCTAGTCCAGCAAACAGAAGAACAATTTAAGGAGATCCCTAAGGGAGTTAGCAAACTCTTTTTGGATGCTTTAGATACATCATGGCTAGCAAACCTGACACAGTTTGATGTTATTATACTCTCATCTGGACAATGGTATCTCAAGTCCAACATATACTATATGAAGAACAAACCTGTTGGATGCCATTATTGTGATAGAAAGAATGTCACTGAGGTTGGCTTTTATGCGGCATATAAAACAGTCATCCGCCAAGTTTTGAGTTATTTGGAATCAGCCCCAGAATTCAAGGGTCTCACAGTGTTAAGGACATTTTCACCTGATCATTTTGAGAACGGAAGATGGGACAATGGGGGATCTTGTCAAAGAACTGCACCTTTTGGGGATCAGACAGTCCAATTGACTGGATTGAATTCGGAGATGCACAGAATCCAGCTTGAGGAGTATCGACGAATCAAGAAGAAGGAAACCACAAATGGATCAAAGGTCAGGCTACTAGATGTGACTCGTTTATCTTATCTAAGACCTGATGGCCATCCAGGTGCATATAGGGAATCATATCCCTTGGCACGTAATGATTCAGCTACATTACAACATGATTGCTTGCATTGGTGTATACCAGGTCCAGTAGACTCATGGAATGACATTCTCTTGGAGATGCTAAAACAAGAGATGTAATAGATGCCATTGTCAAATACAATACTTTGAATTTATGGAATTGTTAATATATAATACTTCTTGGACAGTCATACAGGATGGTTCTGACGTAATTTATAAAGGGGAGCAAGGGCTCTTGTTATTGTAAGGAGATTTGTTAATAGACACAGCAAGCCATTGTTTGAACAAATGTACAAATTCAAGAGAAGCTGTGCATCTATGCTTCAGCTTGACCATGTAACATTCCACTTAGATGCTTATGTCATATATTGCAGCATAAAGAATAAAGTCGTAGCATCTATGCATCAGCTTGACCATGTGACTTTCCACTTACATGCTCATGTTATGTCAGCATAAAAATTACCTTATGGGGAATTCACATGCACAAATGGCCATGGGCCAGCTGGAGTTTTGCTGACCCCGTGCTGAAACTAGTATTTTCAGCCCCATTGAGGGGCCTCAGCCCTTGTGCCATGCACCATGCGCTGCTTGCTGAGGCCATGCTTCAACTATGTCCCCTTGCTTGGTCAATCGATTTTTAGAGCTGAAGCAAAATCGCGCATTAAAGTTGTGGCGCTTATAAAAAATTTGCAATTTGACATGGAAATATAAGCTTGCTCACACTATATAGTTCTCTATAGAAGAACCCTTTCATAGCAATTTGTTTTTTTAATATTGTTGTCATTATTTCTTAATGATTTAGATGGGTAATGATTTTAAAGGGGTGAAGTTATATGGATGTTGTGATCACTTTGCGAAGGGATTATGTCCCATGGAATCACCTTAGAAATATTCCATTCGACGGAATCATTGAGTGTGATCGCGCAGTCAACCGATTACTGCACAATTTTGGGGCAAAGCCAATTACTGCACAATTTTGGGGCAAAGCCGATTGGAACTGCTCGGAACCAAAGTTGTGCCTCTAGTCCGCCTCATTCCGATCAAAGTGGAAGTGATCCCAGGTGATTTATTGGAGCAGAAATAATCTTTTAAAAATTTCCTTCAAAGGACCCGGCGTAGTCATCCATATTGCGCAGTTTTGGGCCAACAACATTTGGTGGAATCACCTCAAGGTAGACATAACTTCAGATCCATTTAGAAAAGGAAGAGGAAGAGGAATAGCAAGAAGAAGAGGAAATTCTTATGTCATGTTACATTGGCAACATCCAATTGGACATATGACACACGCACACACACCACACCAACACCTATTTTAGAAGAAAAAGAAGAAGCAGCTTCTAAGTAGAAGCAATCTTTACATCATGCCACATTGGCAGAATTCAATTGAACCAAGAATAGGTTCTATGCATAGGAATAGAAACTTCTGGACATTTAAAGTTAGGGGAAAAAAAATTAAAATATGTCAGACAAACTTTTTACCCTCCCAAGTTCTTTTTCAAAGGCCATTTTCGGTCAATTTGCAGTCTTAGATAAAAAATAGGTGTATTTCCAATCTAAGCCTTAAAATGGTTACCATTTTCTTTTCCAAAACATTTCTCAAGTTATAAAAAACTTTTTCCTATTAAACTTTCAATGTATCATCTGAAACATTTACACCGAATCTAACATGCCACTTTTAACCATAAGCATTTAAAAGATTAGAATACACTATTTTCTTCAAAAAAATTATTGTATCGTCTTGCCTGGCTTCATCCATCTTGTTCATATGTGTATGTCATCCATGCCTTGAATAGTGCTTAACAAAATTATTTGGGAAAACAAATCAAGGAGCAAGAAATCCCCTTACCTGCAGCAAACCATAGGATAGTTAGCCTTAGAAGGGTAAAGCCCTAAGCACTAGCAGGTAAGCATTGGATCTCTTGGGCTCATCGCCCTTCACCTTGCTTGTTAACAAATAAGCAAAGTAGAAATTATACAACTATTGCTACCTATACCATGCACCAATCACATCTTTCATAAATTTAAGATCAAAATACGATAGAATATTTGGTCAGACACTAGCAAACCTTCTAGGTTATTGAAACATGTTATTTCATTAGCAATCAGCTACATAGTTGGACAGGTTCGTATGGCCTATTTATACAAGTGCTGCATTGTCCCATGTTCTTTTCTAGCCTTACAGACTGGTGGATCTTCCTGCTTATCCTCTAGATCTAGTACCATTTTACCAGGTTTCAATTCTTTCTTAAAATAGATTAAACAACCTGTGGTAAATATCATCCTAATTGGTTATATATCAAATTTGGCAAAGTCATTATAATCTTGCTAATATGATAATACATTCACATCCATTATACCCAACTCATCCTGCCAATGTAATTTGTAAGTAGACCACTTATTTGAGCACTTTGTTCTATCTTTCCCAAAGATAAGTCCATAAACTATTTTATAATGACCTTATCCATTAGATTCAGTAGGAAACCATCTAAAGACTTTTTCTAAATTCACAATCCTAAGAAATAGTCAGTTATCTCCACTAAATCCTTAAATACCATGTAATTTGAAATTATAGCAGCCAAACTTGCTTAGCTTGATGTTGACTTGCCATTTCTTGTACATGCCTCTTTCCTTTTTTACTGGGAGGAATATATTTGATGCTAGCTTCTCCACCATTAGGATGGATCTATAATTCTCAGCAACATCTTGTGCCACACTGGCTAGATCTATGCATTGGACAACCTCCTGTGCTGATTTGACCACAATCCAATGTTCATTACAGCTAAAGCTGGATCTATCGTTGCAGCAGGGGCAACCACTTTCTTGTGATATTGAAAAAATTTGTTCCTCTGTGCAGACTTGACCTTCTCCTCTTCGATCTATTTCCTTGGGTTTTTTTTTTTTTTATTATAAGTAATGATGGGAAGCATTTACACTATATGTAGATAATACTTTGTGATGCTCTAACAATGTTGTAGGCATCAAAACTGAAGGTACGTGGCACAATATGAATATGCTGTTGCTAGCTAGAAATACTTGAATAATGTTGCACAAATGACTATGGTAGGCATGATAAAGCATGCCAGAAATGACTATGGTAGGCATGTGGTGAGAATGCATGTGGTTATATAGGAGGCTATTGTGAGAATGAAAAAGCATGTTAAAAATAATTTCGAAATTGATGATATGGTAAAGCAAAAGGCTAACAGGGATATAGGTGAAGCATATAGTACTTATTAAGGTGTAAAAAGCTTGTAAAATGCAAACTATGCTTGATTGAGCTAGCCGGAAATATATTAATGGGCATAGCTGGATAAAGCAAAAACCATAGGCAAATATGACTTATGGTGTACCGAATTGTTTGAAAATGTAACCTAATATCGTAAGATTTTAGGGCAAACGAAAAACTTCTGACATTCGGCTGGTTTTCTCCACTAATCCGGGCAGAGAGAAAAGCTCTGGCCACATCATTGCTACAGCTAACACACAAAAGGTAAGTACTGGTTGTTGATAAGTCTTTGGGATCGTAAAGCCATATAAAAACAGTCTAGATTAAGGACACCGCCCCTACCGGGTTATATATACAGAGTATGGGCTTTGTGACAGACTGCAAAATCCGCATTGCCTGGTGCGGATTCCCCTTATTTTGTGTTTACATTGCAAAATCCGCATTGCCTGTGCGGATTCCCCTTATTTTGTGTCTACGCTGCCCGCAGATGAGCGTAGATATCGTAAACGTAAATGCGTAAAAGGAGATGAACAAGGGTCTAGCAATGACCAAAGCTTGTGGATCTACAAGCCTAAAAAGCAAGTTGTCGATTTAAAAATTCTAGCAAATCCAAAGTGGACCGGAGCGCTTCTCGTGTTCTAATAATTTAGTTCAATTTTTACATGGTGAATATAGATGGGGATATCTTCATGAATTGGAGTTGTTATAATGCAACTTGTTTTATCATAGTTATTTAGATAATATAACGACCAGGGTCGCTCATTATAATTCTTTACCGAAATAGATATTGCTATGGCCTTATGCTTATGTCCTTCAAACCGTTAGCATATCTAGAAAATGGTGTAAGCTTAATGCATGATGATAATGCTCTTGCACTAGAAATTAACACAAATCAGTGATGTACAGGGGTACTAAGTGAATGTAGAGTAATAAGGCTGGATTTGATTTATCCTTCAAAGAAGAGATAAGATAGATCCGATAGCATTTTAGCCATCGATATTATGATCTTTTAACAAATGAAAGGCACCTCACCTGGGTCCTAAGTTCTAGGCTTGTAAATAATGTAAAATAAGACCTAGTAATATTGTTTAAGTTGTTAAGCAAACCAAATGGCTTTCTTTACCAAATTAATGGTAATCGGGATAGTCTGATAGGTGTTGAGTCTATTGGTAAGAGACTAACCAGAAATTGCTTACCATCATAGAGACATATCTGGATCAGAAATAAGGGGCAGTTCTTGTATAGACTAAGAGATAAAATGAACATAAGTTCAGCTAGAATGTATCCTTATGGAGATAAAAGTTCTGATTATTTAGGCAGCATAAAGTATTACAAATAATCTTGTTATATTGCAGATCGGATGCATAGGCTGATGACTTAAAATAGGCTCTCTACTTTACTGAGGCAAATTTGAGCTATAAATACTTGTTGTTAAATAGTAGACATTTGTGAACTGTTGATAACAGTTTTTAATGATTCTAAATGTCCTTACCCCATGATATGTTTGTGAAACAAGCAGGGTGAAGGGGCATAAACCTAAAAAGTCCCATGACACCTGTTACCCTCAGCATGGCAACCATTCTAATGCTTGTTTTTGTTGTTTTGGGTGCAGGTAACAGGACTTTTTACTCCCTGCTATGTTTTGTTTAAAAGATGGAAGATGGACAAAAAGCAAAAATTCTTTCTCACGAATTGGTCATGAAGACTCTTGCATACAATATGAACTTGGAATTGCTGTTCCTGTGACTCTTTCTCTTATGTTTATTACTGCATACTTATAAGATTTGTTTTACGTCTGATGTATTTGAAAATATTTTGAGTTACAATAAAGTACTGCCGTTAGTTTATATGGGAAAACGTAACCAGATCATGGCCTTGTTGTTTAAAGTCACCTACTTAAATACAAGGGCTGCTTATTGAATCGAAATTTAGTCCTTGAAAAGGTCTGAACTAGATTGAAATCTGTCTTTTGACAGGTCTAAGGTTTTTTGTTTTAATTCCAGCTTCTTGGTTATACCAAGTTCCCTGATCTTGGTTACATAATATGTAGGTGAATTGCTATTTGGCTTACTATGACATTCTAACAATGTACAGAGTTTATTATAGGTGAGGAATCTGGAACATGAGTCAATCAATGGCAATGTATGGATCAAGGAGCAATAGCTTATGGCTTTACAATATGACAAATGCGGTATTGACGAAAGCTCTGATACAAATAAGCAATCAAAAATCAGGTAATCCATTCAGAAATAAAGGTAATTGGTTGTTGATGAAATTATCACAATGGAAATTTACATGGAAACTGAATTATAGAATGAGTTTTGGCTCTTTGAGCTAGTCTATTGGCATTGGCCCACTCTTACCAAGGGTACATTTTGATCCTTTGATAAGAAAGATGATATTTTGAAAAAACCAAGTGACGATTATCTTGTCCACTTGTTAGCCATTTGGCTCTTTTAAAGAAAAATAAATATTTGTTGCTTATGGCATGCAATAAGAGTTGGCAGTATAGGTAGGGTAGGGCTTTGGCAACAAGGTCCTACTCTCCTTGTTGCTAACCTTATTATTAATTGGGCCCACCCTAACCTACGGTAGGAGGCAGGCTTTTTTTATTATAAGTAATGATGGGAAGCATTTACACTATATGTAGATAATACTTTGTGATGCTCTAACAATGTTGTAGGCATCAAAACTGAAGGTACGTGGCACAATATGAATATGCTGTTGCTAGCTAGAAATACTTGAATAATGTTGCACAAATGACTATGGTAGGCACTTATGCCAGAAATGACTATGGTAGGCATGTGGTGAGAATGCATGTGGTTATATAGGAGGCTATTGTGAGAATGAAAAAGCATGTTAAAAATAATTTTGAAATTGATGATATGGTAAAGCAAAAGGCTAACAGGGATATAGGTGAAGCATATAGTACTTATTAAGGTGTAAAAAGCTTGTAAAATGCAAACTATGCTTGATTGAGCTAGCTGGAAATATATTAATGGGCATAGCTGGATAAAGCAAAAACCATAGGCAAATATGACTTATGGTGTACCGAATTGTTTGAAAATGTAACCTAATATCGTAAGATTTTAGGGCAAACGAAAAACTTCTGACATTCGGCTGGTTTTCTCCACTAATCCGGGCAGAGAGAAAAGCTCTGGCCACATCATTGCTACAGCTAACACACAAAAGGTAAGTACTGGTTGTTGATAAGTGCTGGGATCGTAAGCCATATAAAACAGGTCTAGATTAAGGACAGCCGGCTGGGTTATATATACAGAGTATGGGCTTTGTGACAGACTGCAAAATCCGCATTGCCTGGTGCGGATTCCCCTTATTTTGTGTTTACATTGCAAAATCCGCATTGCCTGGTGCGGATTCCCCTTATTTTGTGTCTACGTTGCCACAGATGAGCAGAGATACAGAAACAGAAATGCAGAAAAGGAGATGAACAAGGGTCTAGCAATGACCAAAGCTTGTGGATCTACAAGCCTAAAGCAAGTTGCTGACGAAAATTCTAGCAAATCCAGTGGACTGGAGCGCACTTCTCAGGTTCTAATAATTTAGTTCAATTTTTTACATGGTGAATATAGATGGGGATATCTTCATGAATTGGAGTTGTTATAATGCAACTTGTTTTATCATAGTTATTTAGATAATAACGACCAGAGGCTGCTCATTATAATTCTTTACTGAAATAGATATTGCTATGGCCTTATGCTTATGTCCTTCAAACCGTTAGCATATCTAGAAAATGGTGTAAGCTTAATGCATGATGATAATGCTCTTGCACTAGAAATTAACACAAATCTGTGATGTACAGGGGTACTAAGTGAATGTAGAGTAATAAGGCTGGATTTGATTTATCCTTCAGCAAGAGATAAGATAGATCTGGATAGCATTTTAGCCATCAGGATATTATGATCTTTTAACAAATGAAAGGCACCTGCCTGGGTCCTAAGTTCTAGGCTTGTAAATAATGTAAAATAAGACCTAGTAATATTGTTTAAGTTGTTAAGCAAACTGAAATGGCTTTCTTACTGAAATTAATGGTAATCAGGATAGTTGCATAGGTGTTGAGTCTATTGGTAAGAGACTAACCAGAAATTGCTTACCATCATAGAGACATATCTGGATCAGAAATAAGGGGCAGTTCTTGTATAGACTAAGAGATAAAATGAACATAAGTTCAGCTAGAATGTATCCTTATGGAGATAAAAGTTCTGATTATTTAGGCAGCATAAAGTATTACAAATAATCTTGTTATATTGCAGATCGGATGCATAGGCTGATGATTTAAAATAGGCTCTCTACTTTACTGAGGCAAATTTGAGCTATAAATACTTGTTGTTAAATAGTAGACATTTGTGAACTGTTGATAACAGTTTTTAATGATTCTAAATGTCCTTACCCCATGATATGTTTGTGAAACAAGCAGGGTGAAGGGGCATAAACCTAAAAAGTCCCATGACACCTGCTACCCTCAGCATGGCAACCATTCTAATGCTTGTTTTTGTTGTTTTGGGTGCAGGTAACAGGACTTTTTACTCCCTGCTATGTTTTGTTTAAAAGATGGAAGATGGACAAAAAGCAAAAATTCTTTCTCACGAATTGGTCATGAAGACTCTTGCATACAATATGAACTTGGAATTGCTGTTCCTGTGACTCTTTCTCTTATGTTTATTACTGCATACTTATAAGATTTGTTTTACGTCTGATGTATTTGAAAATATTTTGAGTTACAATAAAGTACTGCCGTTAGTTTATATGGGAAAACGTAACCAGATCATGGCCTTGTTGTTTAAAGTCACCTACTTAAATACAAGGGCTGCTTATTGAATCGAAATTTAGTCCTTGAAAAGGTCTGAACTAGATTGAAATCTGTCTTTTGACAGGTCTAAGGTTTTTTTTTTTTTGTTTAATGAACGTTGATCTTTATTACTCAAAAGAATACAACGAGTACATGGGGGACTCAAAACCCAGTAGCGAAGATGATGTTTGGGTCTCAGGCTGAAAATGGAACTCATACTTAAAAAAAAAATTGAATTGAATGCTTGAATAGAATTACACATCATACATCAAGAACTGGGTCACTTGTTTTCCTCATAAATTTTACAAACCACGAGTTGCGAAAGTTTTCAAGCTTCTCAATATTATCTACCCTCATACAATGCTATAGCATGGCGGTTGCTCATGGCTTTGTCCATCTCCTTTTTGGGGATCTTATTGGTCTTGTCCTTCGAAATGTGACAAGTCGGATATGACTATACCACACACTCCACCAATTTCCTCGTTTGAGGATCAACATGGTTTGCCCTTCTTCTCCCAACAATCGGTGTATTGCTCTTTCAAGTTGCCCTTCTTGTGCCTTCCAATGGGCTCCCAATATTGAATTTGGAATCCAGGACGCAACTCCTCTCCATCAGGTATGGTGGTCGTAACATCAGAGAGTGCCACCTCTAACTATATTGGACAATCGTCATCGTCAGGCCTTACTAGCACAAGGTATCCTTCCTTGATGTCCTCAAAAGGATCCCACTCAGGAAGATCAATCCACTTTGGCTTTGAGGCCTTGCTTCCCATAAACCACTTGGAGCTATTGTTAGGACCCAAGTCAACTTTTCCCTCCCGCTTATAAGCATGTCACGACTTTCTCCCAATAATTGATTAGGGAGTCCATGTGATTTTTCTTCAGGGTGGAGGTGTGCTTTCCATTTCGAACATCCTCCCAGTGCGTTATATAATCCTTGATGCCCTTCACTATGTAGCTAGAGTCTTTAATATTCTTGAAGGGAGGAAGTGGTTTTGGCTGCCTCTAGGAATAAGAACTTCATCTGTAGTCCCCTTTTGCCACAACTCGATTCCTTGTACAGGCATCCACAACCTTATCACATGATCTCCACTTATATTGCATGATCAGTATTCCATCCCTGACCCAAAACTTGAACTGAAGTGGCTTTGTGTGTCCTGTCAAATGATCCTTACCATCTAGCAAGTATCCCTCGACAAATAATTTTCAATCTGCAACCTCATCCATCAAGAAAGCCATTGGGTTAGAGTCAATGCAGCTCTCAAACACATCCATTAGTTCAGAGAGACTAGTCACGTTTTCTCTCTTGAGCTTGGTAGAGAAAGTTTTGAAGAATGCATCTATATCATCATGCGTATGCCCAACCATCATGAACCCCACCTTCACAATCTTGAATACTCCCACTGCTGTCAAGTACGACATTGCCCCAAACATCCATCCATTCTTGTTTTCTTTTCAACAGTTGTCCAATTGAACACATAGCTCCTCTGACAGTTGTTTCTCAAGTAAGGGAAACTCATCCCAAGTCCTCCTTGTTTCTTTCGACACCTTGGATGTGAGCTCCTTTATCTGCCTTTGGTAACAGAGCGGTTGATCATCCATCAAAGCCTCAAAAATGGGGGCTGAGGGAGAATACCTCCTCCCTTCTATCGATCCTCTCTCTAGTGTTCTCAAGCACTTGAAAATAGAACTCACATGGAAATTTGGATCATCCCTCCATAGATCAAGCACAAAATGACCATAGGTGCCAGTTCCATGCCCATGTGTCAAGACACCCGCCAGACTTACTTTCATCTGAAAAGCGTTTTGACAACGCTTGGGAAAAGGATCTATATTTGGCAAGAAAGTCTCGTGTTGGTCCATCTTATCATGAATTATACACAAACATCTGTCAGGCTGCATCTGGAAAAATGTCCTCCACTGCCAATACAACTGTCTACATGGTATTTGGTCCCTTTGGTGATCTGCAAATTGCTCCCTGATTGCCATTCTTTCTTTCTCTATTGCAATTGATGCAAGTGTATCCTTCAATTGAATGCAAATGTTGCACATTGAGAATGACATGTGTTGCAAGACACACACGTTTGAGAAGTGAGTTTTCCATAACCTGCTAAAATGTGATTGAGAAAGAGGCCGACCTTCAGTAGTTTCTAGAATGGAGTTGACCTCTTTAAGGCACTTTTTCTGGATGTAATGTTGTGTCAACACCCTTTGGACCACTCATACACCGTGCTCGTTCACCTTCGACTTATGCGGCATAGATTGAAACATGTATCTCACAAAGCTCTCGAAGACTGCAATGGCCTTCGAAGTGTTTGCTCTAGGTTTTAAAGTCAGTGCATTGCCATGCTGGAACAACCTGTGCCCTTTTCTGACCTGCACCCAGAGTATCTGTAAAATGAAGTCTTGCTCAGGCCAAGAATCCATCTCCATGCTCTCATACATACCTTCAGGCCCCTCAATTGATAAAGTAATATTCCTGTGTTTTCATCATAGCAGGAATTTCTATTCAAGGAGTAGATGAAATTAATCCTGTCTTTCTGAAGCTGTCCAATGTATTAGGACCTTATTTTTACGAGGTCATCTATACTGTGCAATCTAGAGTGCAACACTCTTGTCCCTTAATTGCTTCTAGGTTTTCTTTGGTTGGTACTATACTTTCCATCCTTTGTAAATATCTGTCACTTCTAGCCTTTTTGGGCACTCTTGGCTGCCTTTTATGGAACATGTAGCGCCTCTTCCTCATGATCATGGATGCTCATCCATACCAAACCTTCCACATTGCCTGGGCTGGGCCTTGGGTTATCTACTTTAGTTGGGCCTTCTAGGTTCTCACCATTCTTGTGTGTAATAGGTCTAATTGGCCATCTTGACTGAGTTTGAGACTCGAGCAACCTAGAGCACATAATGCAGGGTAAAATGGACTGAGATCTGGGCTCTCTGGACAAGAGGCAAGCTTAAGGACAGCAATGGAGAATTGCCAACAAGGCCAGTTCGACAAGAAGTTCATGAAAGGATACAAGGCCTCATGGACAAAGAAATGCTTGACCTACAGGGCAAAATCCTAGATGGGACAATCCTGCTAAGGAAGACTAGGAGTTCGAAAATGCAGAATGCAGAGGATTATGCCACAGTTCTAAAGAGACAACGTGCGTTAAAAGAAGGCATCATAGAATTCTGCAATGTTGCATCCAACGCATGCCATGATTTTGATTACTATAAGGAGAAGGCCATGCTTGATGAGGATGACATGAAGGAGTTGAACTGGCTATGCCAACCCTACATCAACATGAAGTTTAAACGGAACGTCAAAACTACCCCCTTTCCTGAACGTGCTATGACACTTCTGAAGCGGAAGCGTAGATTCGGGGTGGTGCCATTTAAGACGGACGATAGCTCCTCTCCCTTCTTGGTAACCTTGGGTCACAAGGGATTCGGTGGTCTGGAGCTGGCAACTGGGCCTATGGCACTATTTGCCATGAATATGTTCAAAGACCCCACCCTATTTTATGAAAAAATCGACATTGAGCAGTGGTATAAGACGTGTCTCGATATGACCGAGCTAGATACTTTTAGTCTTCTTATCTTCTGCATGTCGGGCAATCAGACAACTGCTGTCTCACAGTGGGCAGCGGATATTAATTTCAGCAACAAAGTCTTGTATTCCATATACGACCTGGAACATGAGTGTGGACTTGGCCTGCCAACGGTACCAAGTTTTGCCAACATAATTTTGGTTCTGGTTTCAAGGTCGAATGCAGACTTGGACAAGTAGTGGTCAAGCGAGCACCACTATGTCGATAAGTTCATGATTTCTCAGGATCATATGAAACCCGAGAAGGGCGGCAGGTTTATGGAGGATGTGCCATCGCTTGACAAAGTCAGCACTGATGGTGCGACATGTCCAATATATAGAATTCCTATCCGGCCGAGAGTTATCAAGTACTTCATTACAAGCTTGGTCGAGGGAGATCAGATTGTATGCGAGTGGTATATGAATGGCCTGTTCTCTCAAAGGGCTATGTCCTATGAAATGAAACCAATATCTGTGGTTGGGAATAAGGACCTGGTTGAGACCATTACGTCATACCTGGATCTGCTTCATTACCATTTTCAAGACAGGAAGACTGTTGGAAGTAGTAAGGACAAAGATGACGGAGATAAAGATGACAGCTAGGATGAACCCTTACATATCAAAAGTTTAGACGAACTCGCAGCAGAACAAATAATGGAGAATCCTCGACTGAGGTGAGTTTATTTTCCTTGTCGAGAAACCATCCAAGTCTTAACATTTTTCCGATTTCTCACATGAATCCTTTCTCGACTCGTGAGTCAAGAACCTCCTTTCGTAAGTGATGGCCTTCATCATTCCAAGGACATCGAGCGAAATCAATCAGGATCATTGTCACGATCACAGGGAAATACTGGTGATTCAATTGCACAGGAGGACACTGCATCCAAAAAAGATAGTCTAGTAAAAGACAGTGGGAACATTGAGAAAGAACCTGAAAGAATAAGGATCTCGGCTCTGGATCCCAATCAAGAAATCTGTCAGAGCCAAACTCAAACTGGGATCCAGACGGGCCCATCAAACTTGTAGTTTTTGATGCCAATGGAGTCTTGGCTGCAGTATACCACGTTGGTGATGTCCCTGAGCTTAGCACCTCACAGAAGCAGACAAAGGTAGGGTCTAAGATTGTCTATCCTCGGCCTCAAGCAAAAGAGATTGTTCAATGGTGCCTGGAACGGAGATTCGAAGTGGCCATATGGTCTTGTATGGCAAAGAAAAATGTTGTCAATATCCTTGCTGTACTCGGTCTGCCCGTTTTGGAGTTCAAGTTTGTTTGGAAAAATGAAAAGGTCGAGCATGTGTCAGACCTCGATCCGCCCATCACGAAGGGGAAGCCTATTATGGTGAAAAGGCTGGAAAGAGTTTATGAAGCATACCAGGATTTTAACAAACATAACACGCTGATCAAGACGATTTCGCCTACAAGTGCTATCATAACTCAGACAATACAATCATTGCAAAGAGTTATCGACCAGAAGAGCATGAAACAATAAGTGGTTGTCTTATAATCTCATTCCGGTGTTGGCGGAATCCCTGTTTTTCGTTCTTGTGGCCGATGTGATTAGGAACTATCCGAATCTCAAGCAGGTTGATCCAGAGAGCAGCGCGATCATGAGGGCTATGGACGGGAAATATTATGGTGATCAAGATCAGTGACCTCTTATTTCAGATAGCAAAATTCTGTGAAGTTTTGAAAGAAACATGAACAATTGTACTATATTCTGTAATGAAAATACTTGTACATTGATTTCCTAGGGGCTTTCTCGAAAGGCACTGCTTGTCCCAATGATGAGACCCTTTGTATGCTTCTTTGTGTGATTGAATGCAGCTATATGGAATGAATGCTCTATAATCTATTTTGAATTCTGCATCCTTTTCTTTGTTACTCATGACTAATGGCACCGTAATTGTTAATCATGGACTCTCTTTGTTCTAGGTGGCTCGACACATGGCACATATCCCGCTCAGGCTACACTCTTACCAGGGCTTTGGGATAAGCTTGCTCATGATTGCAGACGCTATGGGACCTCAAAGGATGAGGAAGAGAGGAAGAACATTTCACAAGTCCAGAAAACTCAAAGGATCTTGCAAGCATTGCATGACATCCACGGAGGTTCGGGAACGAGCATATTCGACCCGGTGATTGATGAAAAGATGCGTGAGGAGGGTGAAGAAATATGTTGAACAGCCAGCGGGTGGCTCACGAGACACCTCCTCGTGGGGCATTTCACGTTCTTCAGGTGGACCACCTACCATGATGATGTAACTATAGTGACAGTAAGACCGCCATGGTCTCTGCGTCTGATATATAATACGTTGTAACTATTTAATTTATTAATAAAAATTCGTTTTCAACTACAACTTTGTTTTCAATGTGTAATGAAATTCCTTTGTTTGAGTTGTATTTTTGGTGTTCTCGACTCGCAATCCGAGAAAACAGGGGGAAAGATATGGGATACTTGGACCCAACCCGTGTTGGTCGTGTGGTTAGTCCACTCGTCTAGCACATTGAGGTGTCGTGTTCGAACCTCACTAGGATCTTGGCATCCTAGGACCTTTGGCCCCTGGTATCCTTGTAGGGGGTGGTGCTCCTTGAAGGGGGATTGCAAGAACATGCCATGTGCCGTCGTATGTCCTAAGGGATGCTGGCTTGTGCTACGACGTAAAAATACACCTTCCTTCCTTCCTTCTTTCCTTCCTAATACAGAAATACTCACATTTTGGATAGTTATAGAGGCCAAAAACTTTTCCCTCGTCCTTTTCGTATAAAATAACAGGGTTCTAAAAAAAGTGGGAAATGGCATGTGACCCACTTTAATTAAATGCGAGTTAGTGTTTACCCGCACACATCTATGAATGATCTGCTACCATAAGGTAGATAGCTTAGGATGGAGCAATTTGTCCCATACCCATTGCTAGACTGCTTTCCGATGAGGCTCAGGGATAACTAAAGACCACTTCGGCGAAGGGGGCAATACTACAGGATGAAGCAGGACCACATACATCGAGTGCACCAGGTGCTCCTCCTTAACACTGCCACGAACCACCCAGAGCTGGGGAGCCATGTCTTGTGGATGTGGAGGAAGAGTAGTAGCTACTTTTTCCCGAATGCCATGGTCCAGGGATAGGTTCTGTACGTACATAATTATTTTTCTGGATGTATAAAGTCCAAAAATACATATTTTTAGGTAAAAAACATATTTCCCGTATTTTTCCCTCGTTGGACGAAAAAAAAAGTTCGCGTTCAGTTTCGCTTACGCGAAACTTTTTTCCTGTAAGCGAAACAGAGGTTTTTTTTTTTTTTTTTTTTTTAGTTTAAATAGTCGTTTAATTTACTTATCGCGAAACTATTTTCAAGGTAGCGAAAACATTCGCTTTCTAGAAAAAAATAAAAAAAAAATCAAAATTTTTTAGGATAAGCGAAATAGCTATTTCGCTTACGCGATTTTTTATTATTATTTTTTTTTTTTTGAATTTTCGCGTAAGCGAAACCTCTGTTTCGCTTACGCAAAAACAGTTTCACGTAAGCAAACTGCTAGTTCGCTTGCGTGGAAAAAAAAAATTTAAATTTCCGTGTAAGCGAAACCTCTGTTTCGTTTATGCGAAAAACGTTTTGCGTAAGCGAAGCTGAGGTTTCGCTTACGTGAAAAAATTCCGACGCCGGAATTTTTTTTTGTCCTATTTTTTACGTACTATACTTCAAATTTGTGCCGTATCATTCGATTAATACGTATTGAGTATAAAATGTATACAGTATTGAAGCTATCCCTGCCATGGTCCCAATGAAGGAGGAGGTACTTCAATTTGAACTCAATCCACGTCAACAGTCTGGAACCTGTAACTCAATTGGAAAGTCCTCCAATGCAAACTAGCAGGGCACACGACGTGCACCAGACTTATTAGGAAGAAATCTATTGGTGTATACCTGATACAAGAGATAATGCCCCCACAAAGGATCCACTCCATGTTGCACTGGTTTATCAACAACAATAAGCACGCTTTTTATAATGGGAAAATTTTTAGAAAATTGGATTTTTTTTTTGCTAGACCTTATGCAGGGGTTGTATACATGTGTGCAGTAGCCCTGTATCATACATATGTTGTGTACACCATGAAATATTTAGAAAACATATTTACATAGAGTCATATACCTTTTGCCGGTGTTAGGTACACGGGTATGACACCCATGTATCATACATATGTTTTTAAGATACGTGAATAGATTTATAGACCTTCTGTGGGTGTATGATACACATGAGTGGTACACGTATATCATACATATGTTTGTAGCATGCATGCCTCAACCAGTCTTACATCCTTCTTTGGCAACTGAATAAATGTACCTACTGCTTCACCAATGTTATCTGCACCCCAACATATGATTGGAAGATCAGTAGATGGCACCAAAGATTTCGTGACCTCTATTGCTACATTCAATGGATCAACATCCTTGTCGTGAAGAGTGGCTCTCTTTGACATGTATGATTGCTCCTGTTGGCACTCCCCAAATGGCTCCATGTATACCTGGGCCTCCACCCCTCCCCCTTCTCGGCACCTCCCAAATGGCACCATGGCACTTCCCAAATGGCTCCATGGTGTTGGGGGGACGGGGAGCAAGTACACCCCAACCCCAAATGGCGCCATTTGGGTGGTGCCAGGGGGGCAAGTATACCCCCATTTTAAGCACAATGTCATTAAAATGAGAAATTTCGTGATTCCAATTAGGGACAAAAATCCTTTTTAGTCCATTTTATGACGATTTTTTGAGCAATTATGGCGCCATTTAGTAAAAAAATGCATCTAAAGTGCCATTTATTGGCGCCATGAAAAATACTAACAGTGCATATAATGAAGCTAAAGAAACATGAGATCACAAAATCAGTAAAAATTTCCATATTCATAGATTTGCATATCCATAAATTTGCCACAACAGGCAAGGACTTGGAAGAGATAGTCTGTTTACAAAAGTATTATTGTACAATTTACATTATATTCTGGAGAGAATTCAGGCTATTCAGCAGGATCAGGTTCCGCAGCGCCAGTGCCATGGCTAGAAGAAGCACCTATAGGATCTCCTTGAAAGGTCTCGAACGCTGTGGCAGTGAAATTGTGATCATCAAGAATGTCCAGATTGAATTGTGTATTCTTGATCAGATCATATCAGGTTGAGCTTCAGGTAGCACTGGACTTGGTGGATCTACAGCTTCTTCAACAACATCACCTTGTCTCTCTATCACAGGAACTGCTGCGATGATAGGATTCAGGAGGCGGTCAAGCCTACCAAGAATGCCCTGTAGGCACTGCTGCTTAGCCGGGTCACTTTTGAACACAATACAAAATCTCTTATTGATCAATGAAGCTCGGCCAAATGAACCACAGGAGAAGTAATCAAACACTCCTGTTCCTGGCAGTACCATTTTCTGCACGAGATAAGAGCATGTGGCAGGCCCCAGCTGGTCTCTCATGATTAAGTCCCCTGGCAAGCCTTGCCAGCTGTACCTGAATCTGCTGTTGAAGAGCTTCTGGGCCATAGCCTCGCTCTCTCCGTCTGCCTCTTCTTCATTACGTGCCAGAACTGGTGGCAGTTCTTGAGGATGACTGGCATACGAGAATCTGAGGTCAATGTCATCGACAGGTTCACCAGCAGTGGCCTGAATCTTTATGGCGTACACTAGTGCATGTGGCTCCTGAATTCCTGTGGTAGGTGGATTCTTGTATTCGTCCTCATACATGCCAATAAAAACTCTAGATCTGGAATCCAGGTTATCCAAAACAGATGAAATCAAAACATTATGCTCTGGTCTTGCAAAGCACACTATCCAGAAAAAATCAGCTATGGTGTTCTTTACAGCTGTATTTGTGTCCCACATTGGATTTATGCCTCTAGTGTCTAGGAACAAACAACTTGCCCTCTGCTGTCTGTTAGTTCAACTTCACAACGGAAGTCTTTAGTATCCTCTCTCTGCAAGACAGCATTACGTATAAATCTTGACAAGGCAGATGGCACGTTACCAAAAATTCCTTCCTTGGTCACTCCAACTTCAATCCACTTACTATGCAAGGTGGCCATGGAAATCAAGTCGGCATCGTCGAAGCCCGCCACGGCAGTACTGAGATCAGTGAAGGATGTGAACTTCTTCGGAAAATTATCCTTCACATATTCAAAAATCTCCTTCTTCAAGAAAGATATAGATCGTATTGTCTTTGCCCTTGTCTTGAAGAATTGCTTACCTGTATAATCACTGGTGACCTTCACGTAGGTCTTTCCATCCAGCACTTCCTGGAACAAAACCCGACAGTCTTCATAATCGAGACCCCTCATGCACCTCAGGTAGGTCTGACTGAAGTAGTCACACTCTTTTGCCCAGTTACAGGTAATAGTTTGTCCCTTGTTATCTTTTAGCTTGCAAGATTTCCACAAGTTCCATAGGGACATGAATAGCTGAAAAACATCTTCGGGCATGAAGGCCCACTGGTTGAAATCTTTTGGTTGCTTATCACGCATGGTAACTTCAGCCAAAGCCAGATAATGCTGGAAACAACAAGAAGTTAGTCTTGAATGCAAATGATTATCAAATGGCACCACGGCGCCATTTCTTCACCAACCAACAATTAAAACACTATGTACCTTGTAGGGTTCTGAACGTGATTGCCCACGTCCCAATGGATCAGGCTTCCCGCAGAGAGCATATTGGTGCCGCAGTTGGGTTATTTTATCAATGAAAGGCTCCTTGAAGATAGTCTTGGCAGTGATATCATTGACTTCACAGCTAAGCTGCAGGCATTCTTGCTCGTTGACTGTGCCAGATAAGACTCGGCAATTCCGTTCCAGATAAATCTTTGACATTTGCTCTTGGGACTTTGCGGTGCCGAGTCTTCTACATACAAGCTGAGCAGCCATAACTGAGTGATTGCCATTCACTATATAATAGTGCATCCCCATGAGGTCATCCTCGGTTTTCCAAGGGGCCAGTTTGTTTATGATGGGATTGAATGGAATCACATCAGCGGGAGTGAACACTGGATGTGGGTCTCTCTGAAAGGACTCCACTAACGTTTTGACGTGCTCCATATTCCTTGGCCTAGATGTCAGATTTGGTGGCCCTTGATATAGTTTGAACACGTTTATCTTTTTTATGAATGTGATGCCTAGAGGAAAAAGATGCCGGTGGTCAAAGATTTTTTGTAGTGTTATCTCTGCCATTTTTTCCTCTTCTGACCTTTCCACCTTAAGATTTGCAGGCACCTCGAGCAAGTGCTGAGCTATTCTTAATGTAAGCTTACACTCTGGCTTCTGAATGGTTTGGCCGGTGTGCCCGCAGAATCCTTTGTATGTGATGGGCTTGCAGGAATGGCAACCACCACTTCTGGTTTCCTGGGCGTCGTTCCTCTCCGTCCGCCTAGAACTTGCATCAGGGCTAGGAGTCCGAGTCTGTCTCCTTTGTTTTTTAGGTGTCCTATCATTCTCAGAGATCTCTAGCATGTGCTTCTTCTTCTTCTTTTTCCCTTCGATTTCCTCTATCTCCCCTTCCTTTCCCTCTACCTGTCCTGCCTTTCCTTCCTTCTGCCCTGTCCCGTCCCTTTCCTTGTCTTTCCTTCTCTTATCCTTCTTTTCTTTCTTTTCCTTCTCAGGATCTTTGTGATCCTTTCTCCTACCCTTACCCTTGCCCGCCGCTCTTCCTTCCTCAGTTTCACGGCCAACGTCTTCAGTAGCAGATGAGGAGTCTTTTTCGGCTGCAGTTGCCTCCTTAGTTTGTCTTGTCTTCTTCCTGCCAAATGTCCGAAGCCAGGCCGTGTCCACATTGCCCGGTAGTTTCTGAGAGGCTAATGCCTTGACAACGAATGAAGGCGAGTTTTTCGACTCGTTCATACGATTGCAAAGAATATGATAGCCCCTCAAGATTTCTTGTGGACCTTGGATGTCAGCTTCTTCAAAGTTGATGTACGATGGCAGCGCCCAGCCTTGCTTCTTCACCGAACCAGGTACATTTGCAATACTAGCAGACATCATAGTGGGATCATAAAACTTCCAGTCCACATAGTAGACAATATTCTTTGCTGAATAGTGTCCTCAAGGACCACCCGGATTCAATCATCGCGACCGCTCTTGGTAACCCTCTTCATGTTGACCAAGATACCCGGCTGGTAAATTCCTTCTGATTCTCCAGACATCTCCTTTATAAGCAGGCAGAGCTCTCTTCTGCAGTCTCCTTTCGAGCCTGTAGGAGCAGAGGTGCTCACCCGCATTACTTCCATGCACCAGCTCCTGTCTGTCAGCATGATTGTCTGGTCGGATTGAAATTGTGGTTCCACGCGTAATGTAGCTACAACAAAGGCAAACCAAACGAGTAGGCAAATGGCATGGCGCCATTTGCATCTGAGTCCAATGCATAACCACATGGAAGCAGTTCGAATGCATTTCCCTGTGTTTGGTCGCAGAGGCCTCCACCCAGCCCGAGCCCCTCCCCTTCGCAATATTCGAGGAAGATGGTTCGAAGGAGAGTGGCTCTGATTGGGTAGAGGCACCTGCGACCCATAATAGGAGAATGCACTAGAGAACGCAACACAATAAGAAGCAATCTACCAAGCAAATGGCGCGATGCTTCTTATTGCTAATGCATATGCGAATGCTTCCATTAGTATTTATGCACTGGACTCAGATGCAAATGACTTCTCGTCTGGTTTGAACAAAAACCCATGGTGAACAAAAACACAATAATAAGAAATTTATAAGCAAATGGCGCCATGCCATTTGCTGGTAGATTGCTTATCCATGGGTTTCAATATGACCCATCCCAATAAGAAGCAATCTACCAAGCAAATGGCGCCATGGCGCCATTTGCCAAAGAGTTGCTCGATTTGTCCTAATTAGCAAATGGCTTGACCATAGTCGCCACTATAACCAGTTCACAATCAAGTGGCGCCGTGGCGCCATTTGGTTGGTGAGACGGGATTTACCGGGTTGCTGAGACGGGGCAAATCGAGCAAAACTTAGGCAAATGGCGCCATGGCGCCATTTGCCAACAACAAGACTCCCTAAAGAAAGCTAACAGGCATCCAAACATGGCGCCATTTGCCAACAACAAGACTCCCTAAAGAAAGCTAACAGGCATCCAAATGGCGCTATGGCGCCATTTGCCAACAACAAGACTCCCTAAAGTAAGCTAACAGGTGCCATTTGACTCCCTAAAGTAAGCTAACAGGCATCCAAATGGCGCCATTTGCCAACAATAAGACTCCCTAAAGTAAGCTAAAAGGCATCCAAATGGCGCGGTGGCGCCATTCGCCAACAACAAGACTCCCTAAAGTAAGCTAACAGGCATCCAAATGGCGCGGTGGCACCATTTGAAACAAACAAACAAACAAGAAACCATGCAAGTAGATGTCATACCTGTGCCTGGCAGGGTGCTAGCCACTGTCTCCATAGCCTGAGGAGCTCCAGAATTGTCGATTTCCATTTCGAGCGCCTTGATTTTTGCCCGAAAACTGGTGTCCTGCTCGAAGAGGTAAGGCGCTGAACTCTAGAGATTAGGTGCCAGAAAAAACTGAATAAGGAGGCCAAAAAAGGGTTGCACGAGGCGCTGGGTGCTGGCGCTAGGTTCGAGACGCTGAGAGATGGAATAGCTTGCGACCAAAGCAAATGAGGTCCTCCAGAAACAATGACGTAACTAACTTTGGCCGCTGGCTGTCTGCTGTACAACAGGCGGCCAACTAGGGCCCGTGGCGGTCCAGCCGCCCATGCCCGCCCATGCCCGTGGCGGTCCAGGCGCCCATGCCCGCCCAAATTTGAACTTTCAGATTCGAATATTTCCCGCCCTTCCGCCCGCCCGCCCAAATTTGAACATAAAATTTAAAAATCCCGCCCGTAATTTGAAACTTGAACTTGCCGCCTGTGCAAATTTTAACATAAAATTCAAAATTCCCACCCGTAATTTGAAATTTGACTGCCACCTGCGCAAATTTGAATCGTCCGCTTATTTTAAAATTGTACTTGCATTTAAAGCTTTGTCTTTGTCGTCGTTCTCCCTCTTAAAGCGGCCATGGTACGACGCAGACGTTTTCGTGCACGATTCAGGCGCTTTCGAATCCGCCTGCTCGTTTCAGCTGCCGCTCGCATAAGGCGCGCGGCTTTTCTCAGGCGCCTAGGCAGAAACTTTGCAAGGCGCATGCGTGCTGTCAGGCGCTTTCTTCTTGGGGCTCACAGAAATCCCAGGTGATTCTTGGCGCTTTCTTCTTGGCGCTCAGTTCTCAGCGACTCCCAGTTATTCAAGGCGTAGTGTGAATTCATATCTGCTGAGATAAGCTTGTTTTTCTTGTTCCATCTACTGCTCCAGTACAACATACCACTATGGATCTATCTAATATCAAGTAAGTCCCCTATTTCTGGTAGGAATTATGTTCTATTGCTGCCATGTACTAAGAACCTTGGTTTCAATTGCAAAGTTGGCATGGGGTGCTCGTGTTATGCATGCCTGCTCTTATTGACACATATACGTCAATGGGAGCAAGAATGCATAACATAGACACCTCGTGTAGATTTTGTGATGGAGCTGAGCCAAATCGCGCCATGGCTTCAAAAACACATTCATAAATAGAAGAGCATTAAAATCTTATTGAGTTAGTTTAGCAAAATCTTCACAAATGGATAACTTAAGTGTTCGGGGTAATTTACGAAATAAATACCATAGAGTCTGCATTGCAAATGTATCCAGTTTCGAACCCACTACCCAGAATAGATTTTGAAAATTCAAGCTTCACAGTGACAGAAGTATTAAAGTGGGCTAGGCCTCAAATCATGCCAGTTCAGATTAGTTTGTTTAATAGAGCCATGCAATAAGGCTTCCCCATGCATTGGACTAGTAAACTAGTTCCATTATATAAAGCAGGGATCGACATTGTCCTGCAATGACCACCACCATCCCAAAAAGTGAACCACACTTGAATGCAACAGGAAAAAAGATACTATGTTCTTATTACATGCCATGTGCCAAAATATCATTATCTCATCTACTATCCCTCTACCCTACACTCTTAGTATGAGCTTCTACTTATCCTTTGCACTTGCTATGCTTGAACTTTTGAAAAATCAAAGGGATTGTGTTTTGTGCTTCTAAACCTTCAGAAGTGTGTCAAATTGGCATGGAGTCTAAGAGAATTCTCGCAATTTTGTAATCTAATTGTGGACCACAGAAAGAAATTTCGATATGACACT
Source organism: Isoetes taiwanensis (assembly GCA_021234155.1). Taxonomy (NCBI): domain Eukaryota; kingdom Viridiplantae; phylum Streptophyta; class Lycopodiopsida; order Isoetales; family Isoetaceae; genus Isoetes; species Isoetes taiwanensis. The sequence continues at coordinate 189,979 of JAJEKV010000079.1, forward strand.
CAAACAACATTGGATCAATTCCTTTTATAGATGGAGAAGTCCTATCCTAATACACATTATGGAGCTTGTAAAAGTCAAGGAATCTTCCAAGAGCTTGAGTTCAAAAGGGGATGGCATAATTAGTTCTTTAGCAAGAGAATTGGGATAGAAGTCGACTTTGTAAACACCTCAATTTGCGCTCCAAGATGGTTGTCAAATGATGATCATGCAATGGATTTAGCTTAAGCCTTCGCGATTTTGGTCTAAATGCATACTCTTACTAAAAGATGCCAGTTTCTATTTTCATCTCGTAAAACATTTAAATTCAATATATACAAGAATCTTTGTATTGTAAACGTTATAGACAACCTATCTGATTACCTTGGAACGGAAAAAGTTTTAAGATTTGAGAATTTCGAAGGTCATAGAGGACAAAGGTATGGATTAAAATATCATGTTTCGACTTGTTTTAAGATCTAGCAATACTACGGCTTGATTTGCAAAATGCATAAAATGGCACTTTCAATACAAATTAAACATTGAAAGCAATTACATTTAAAATAGTAGTAATGTCAAATTTTCTTGGAATAGAAAGGAAATAGGGATTTCTACACACTCACACATTTGGCAAATGGTTGGGACTGCTGTAATGCGTGACCCCTTTCTATTTCCAGGCGCTCCGGGATTTATTACATAATTGGGGCTATGGGAATGTCTGAAAAAGGCCACTTTCAATTCTGGATCAAGAATAGCAAATGCACATCTAAGAACCCATAACCAATCTGGTTCAAAATTTTCAGGATAAAATAGGGAAAATTACCAAAATACCATTAAAGTTTGCGTAAGTTAACGTATTCTCAGTACGAAGCGATATTATACAAGAAGCATAACTTGCATAATAATATAAGATTCTTTAGTATAAAATTAGCATGACATTAGCAAATTTTGATAAATAATGAAGTCGTCAAGCGACAATCTTGATTTCTTTCAAGCTCTTGATAAGACCTTGGGGAGCCTCATTATCTAGATTCTGGAAGGAACTTTCTAGCCATATTTTGCACATCTTCAAAGCAACATGCAGAATGAGGTATATTACGGAGCTCTAACTTGCATCACATTTGATGAGCACCTACCTTAGTCTTCAACATTCTCTTTAGGCCCATCATAGAATTGAACAATCATAAAAGACACTCTTGCTTTCTTTTCTCGAAGGAACTTGGGTAACGTTACAAACTTTCTTACCCTCTTTTGCAGTTTTATCAATCAAATCGCCTGCCAAATATAAAAAACCTAATTAAACTGACAAGCATTTCCTTCGCAAAATTAAGCGCTCTCAACAGACCTTGTAGTTGTAGACACTTTGGAATGTAACTTGCATGGTTGTCTCTTTGGAGATACAGCTCTGCCAAATATTCAAAGACTACAAAGCCACAAAGTGGGGAATCATTGACATGAAGGAAAAGTAAGCTAGTGATTGAAGGTTCTTACCATCAAAGACATAAAGGTTTTGCTTTACACATGTCCTATAAAAGCGCAGTCCTAATTGTTCTGCCAGTGCCTCGGCCTCTTGCCTGGAGTACAAGCAATCATAGTTCTTACCATTCTCTTGCTAATCATCACTCAATTTGCAAATTAAGTATGAGAAACAAATTTCATTTTGCATGTCCTTATGCAATTATGCCTGGAAGGCTACACGATTATTCCTACTACAACCAAAACACAGTTTAAGCTTTGTGAGGCACAGATATTTAATTATACCTGTCAACCACGGCATCATCCAACAAGTCAACCTTATTTTGCACCAAGACCATAGGAATTGGGCCACATTCTTCTTCTATCTGCAAAGAATTCAAATGATGTGCTAAAGAATATAAATTACCAGAATTTGTTGCTAAATATGAACCTTCTTCTTCCAAGACTTGATGGCTTCGAAGGAAGCCCTGTCATCAGTAGAAAAACATAGAACCGCTGCTTTTGCCCCTAATCAGAATTCTAACAATATTAATCGGATCCACATATATCAGGCTACAAAATTATAATTTAGCATGCAAGCTTAAAGTATAAAACCTCGATAGTATGCTCGTGTCATGGAATGAAAAACTTCTTGTCCAGCAGTATCCCATAGCATTAATTTCACTTCCTCATGAAATGATTTGATATACCTGATAAAATGCAGATTGTGATTAGAATATTCAACATCCAGGACTTCCCATTATAAGATTCCAAATCCTCTTTAAGTATTCTTCATACGCACTGTCTCTTTTCAAGAAAATCAACACCAATTGTCTTCTTATATGAGACTGGGTAATGGCCTTTGCAAAATTGATGTATCATACTGGTCTTCCCAACACTACCATTTCCAACAACTACAACCTTCATCTCCTCTGCAGATTAAACAAAAGTATTGTAATGTGTGTAATGAATCAAAACATTTATATATTACAATTATAGTTATCTTCAGCTTACTTTCAAAGTCTTCCTCCTGCATAGTAAACATTGTATCATACGCACTACCAGTGTAATTTCCCTGCACCAGAACTTTGCCAACTCCGTCATTGAAAGTGAACAGGTTTTTGCTAAATTAAAGTTATAACATTTTCTAAAGAAAATTTAGCCGCTATAACGTCTGAATTTCTTTGTGCAGATAAAAATGTTTGAACTGGAAAAGGATAGTTTCATAATTCAGGTCCATTATGGCAACAAAAAGCATCCATTGTATCTAAATTCACAATGAAGGCCAGACCATGTCAAACCCTAAAACAAAGTATTGTTCATTATGATATAAACCAAAACCACATGACTTTGTCTGCCACCATATATCTCCATTATATAACACCTAGCATACATTATATGGTATGTTGAAAACATGCCCAAGAGGAATTGAACCTCCACTTCCAAAGTAGAAGGCATGATCCTCAAGAGGACATAAATGCACTTTGGCTGGAATAGAACTGGGACCCACGAATACATCAGTGTTTTGCTGTGTAGTCCTACTATATAGTAAGTTTACAGTGGTTTTGGTTTTGCATGTAGATGAATTATTATTGCACAATAATCAAATATAAAGAAATTCTAGAAACATGAAAGCTTGGCTAATGCTGGAAGGATTTCCTCTAAAATAAAAATAGATTATCTATTGCATTTGATCACTCCTGCCAAAGGACATATGATACTATATTTTCTTGAGCAAAATAGATGGTCAAGCTTTTAACTACATTAACATAAACGGGAAAGGCCTTATTTTGAGAGAAATATATGATACATGCATTCCAATAAGGACCTAGCAGTTCAGAATTAGAGCTCAAGATTAGAACGTGAGGATCTAAGTTCAGAATTAGAGCTCAAGATTAGAACGTGAGGATCTAATCTCGTAGTTGCTACTTTCATAACTTCTCTTTTCTTTTCGAATTCTATACAACTATGTGAAAGCAAGCATCTGAATAGTTGCCAGTCTAAATGCCTGAACCTGAACCTGTTAGGAGGGCTTGGTCTACACGCAGCTGATTACTCAGAATTTCGACTATCCTCATGTTTGCTGGAATTTTGCAGCCCACTATGACATAGAAAGAAATACTATTTTGTTAGGCTACATATGTATTCTTTTTATTTTAACAATATCTCCAGGTATAGAGTGGTGGCAAAAATTACTAATAAAAGACCTGTAAATTGCTTATTCAGTATCCCATGATTTGTCTCAGAAAACTGATTATTCAATCTCTTATAATTTGTCTCAACGGATAAAATGGACCTGTGTTAGCTAGCTAAGGCTATTAAGGTACTTACACACCCACAACTATATTCTATTAGATATAGAAGATTTACACACTTCAATTATGTTGATGATAATTTAATGGTTCTTGCACACATACCGTTATGTTAATATTTAATATAACACAAACTGTTAAAAATGCTTTCGCACTTGATTGTTACACATTCTGTTACATTAACAATTAACATAACATAATTGCAATTCACACATGATGGTTCCGCTATTTAACACATGAACTGTGAGGCTTTTTGTTATGTTCACATTTAAAAAGCAAAAATGCCATCTTACTTTTATTCAGGAACAAGCCTAGTAACAATTTTTACATCCCAAGCTAGCAACAACACAACACATGCCAAGCTAACCTTTTCAGATTTTGCCCTTTTGCTTGAAAACTCTTAGACAACTTTTCCTCCCATTTTTTCAACAATCCTTGTTTTCTTCAACAGTTTTTATCTGGTCTTCATCTGGTCATATCTTCAATGACATGCATAGCTTCTAACAAGGGACTTGTTGGGATTTTCCTGCAGTGATAGAAGCAGAGTACTTTTTAGACAGGATGTCGCCTATTTTGATTGTTTCTATCTTCACCTTTATTACTGTAATATATATATTGGGATGTTATTAAGGAATTGCCCACAAATACTTAGTCACCCAGTACATCAACCTACAAAGTATTGCTTGCTTGCACTGATTCCAAATCTTACCATTAGCAATGAAAGCTATAGCTATCCCTTCGTGCCATGAAAATACCATCTTCGTTTTTTGTTAGAACAAGCAACGCCAATATAATATAAGTGGTCACTTGTTGAGTATGGTCCCTTACAGTTTAGATTAAATTGGAGAGAAAAAATCAACTGCACTGCCAGACTTGAGAGAGTGCATCACTATCAATTGTCCTGTTTCAGAGCCTACATTTGGAAGGCATCTTCTTTTACTTTCTAATCCTGCCACTTTGATTCTCTTCTTGCTGAAATTTTTCCTTCCCCGTCATTTCTATGGCAAAGGGAACTCTTATCCAGCAGCAAGATTGGAACTGAATTCACCACACATGTCTACCATCAGAGCTTGGAAAATCCAAGTAGAACATGGCGAGGTAGAGGAATGATTTGTTTTAACTTAAAAAGGAAACAAACCACTTTGTTGACAAAAGGGTGTTGAAGCAAGTGGGAACTTGTCCCCCTATCTCGTGAATTTTGCTGCAAACATATATGAAGAAAATCCTCACCAATTGGAGACAAAGAAGATGGGGTCTCATGGACCATATTACTGCATTCAATGTGATAGAGAGCTACAAGGCGATGAGACGATGGAGGCTTTTAGTTAATCATTTCAACAATGTGCACGTAAGCAAACAGATAGCAGAAGAGGGACCCTGTTCTTCTTGCCTGGCAACCTCATGAGCTATCCAAAGAGGAGTCCTTTTGAAGCCATTGTATGTGCAATCTCTATTCTCATTAATTTTCGCAGCCCCAATATCTGCAAGCTTGACCCCTGCAGCTCCGACTAAAACGATCTTTTCTTTGATACCACAGTGCACAATCTCTCTGCTATGGAGATAATTGATTTCTTGCAGAATTCCTTGTGTATATGTGTGAGTCAAATGTTCCTCATGTATATGTGCGAGTCAAATGCTCATCTAGGCGACCACCAAAGCATCAATTACTTCCAAGGCTCCAAAATGATCTCTTTTAGCTGTTCATATATTTACTTCTCCCTTTTATGAAATGCACAACAAGCTAAAAAAAAGACATGATAGAAAAAAATGGCAAGAAACCACCATACCCAGCCCTGGCGGATCTAATTCTGCCTGGGCGACCTGCAATCGCCATGGTCGAATTCTGCTTAGGCGCACTCTTGGCCGCTACTAACGGCGCTAACCGTGCTCCTGACCTGGGTATAAACTTTCAACTACGCTTGTTAAACTTTTAACAAACTGAAACTGTTAAGTTTTAACCTAACGAAATTTCAACCACCTTAAAATTATCGCCCTTTTCAACTAGTTTTTAAAACACGAAATCTTCACTTGACAGCCGCCTAAGTCTCTCCTTCTTGCCTCAGATCTCTATTTCTTGCCCGAATTACTGGCTATGAGAACAAATAAATATTTGGCTTCCTAAATTTACTCTGGCCACTGTTTTGTCATGCCATTTGCTAAGAAATCAGAAACCGAGAGAAGAAATCCGGACAGGAGAAGTTATCATGCTTGATCTCCTCTGTGCCAGTTGCTAATCATCTACAAAGAAATCTGAAGAAGGGGAAACTAGAAGGAAAACTCAGAGGTCTGCCATAGCTTTTTACCTGGTTGCCGCACCGGGAAGGAAAAGTTCAATCCCTAACCTAAATGCTGCTGCACTGCCCTTGAAGAATAGGTGCGAATCGTGGTTAAATCAAAGTTTATCATAACGAGGGGGTTAAAAGTTAACCCCCCAATTTTTAACAAAAATTGTTAACGGAACGAGTGTGAACACCGTTAACGGAACGAGTGTGAACGCCAACGTAATGACCACTAGGCTTAAATTATGGCATTATTCTGTTAAAATTATATGACATAAATTTTCTCCTGAGTTTACTGGAGACGGGCGCTTATGCCCGTTTCTACGATTTTTTTTTTAGGATTTCCCTTCCTCTGTTCGAGTTTATTTTTCTTCGAGAGGCGTTTTTTTTTTTGCAGGTCTTGGCGGGAACTTGCGGAGAGGAGCTTGCTTGTCCTGGTTCGAGTTTGTTTTGCGGAGGAGCTTGCACAAGGAAGCTCTCTTCCCGTGGTACAAAGATTTTTTGCGAGAAAAGCTTTACCGGAGCTTCGCGAGCAGTGCAGAGAATGATTGAAGGCGACTCCTTCCTTGATGCGCAAATGAGCATGTTTCGAAGGCTTCGGTTATAACCCGGTTATGCAACCTTGGCGATTCTTCAAAAATCCATGTTCTTCCTGCGGCCGCTTCTTGGCGTGAAGATCACATAAATCTACCATGTTTTTTGAAGACTTAATAAGACATTTCATCTCAGCTCTAAAACCGATCAAAATCAGAAAGAACCTGTCCTCAACTCAAGCTTCTATTCACGCAAAGATCCGCCAGAACAGAGAAGAGTGGTGGAAATTTAAGCCTAGTGGTCATTACGTCCGGGAAAATTCACCTCTCGAAAAATTCTCTCTGAATATTCCCTCGGCGGGCCTCGCAGGCGTGGCTATGCGGCTTCGCCGCCTGGGGCAGCCCCTGTGCAGCAACAAATTCCCTCGAGGAATTTTCTCGAGGTGAATTTTCCCTAGTACATATAATTACCCTTACATTCCTTAATATTCCTTGAATGCCCAACCACTAGTTTTTAGGGGTTTATCATGGGATCAAGCTATAGATCATAATAGTTACAAGCAGCTAAGGGAATATTAAACACACCCCGTACAGACGGACTTGGTTTTGACCACAGTTGGTTAAGATATGGAATAGGGCTTACTTTAGATCATAAATTCGATATGCTGGAATAGTGTGTATTTCCAAATATGATAAAACCATAGAAAGGGAGGGACAGTCCTGGAACACAGGTAAAATATTCTATGAAAATGTAAGGATAATATCAGACCATAAAACGCTCTGAAATAAAATATGAAGTTAACCGAATTCATGCTACAATGGCCGGAATTAATGCTACAGTGGTCGAATGCTACTGTTTCTTGTTCTTCAGTGCAAGAACAAACGACAGGTAAAATCCTCCTATTCTTCATGATGGATGCTGGAGCATATTCTGCGATGGCCAGAATTAATGCTACATTGGCCGGAATTAATGTTACAATGGCTGGCTGCTACATTTTTTGTTCTTCAGTATACAAGAACTTCCCTTTTGTTGCAATTCTGTTGTGGAAGATGTGCAATCACTCATCATGCCATCACTCATTTTTGGGTTGCAAGAAGGGGCAAACTTTGTTTGATGGTGAGTTTGAAATATTCTCTTGATTCTCAACTCATATGCAGGTCATTTAGTGTATAAATATTGGTGTTCACTATTAATTTTATACGATTCAATTATAGTATTGTTTTTGTGTATTTATTGTCTTTGCTCATTGGGTTTGATTATTGTTTGTTTTTTAGCTGGGTGATAGCAGGTGACCATGCCTGAGGTTCTATTCATGCTTATCTTCCATTGTTATGCCAATCATGATGATCTTTTACCTTCTATGACATCGCTAAGAAGCTCTATACAGCAATCCTGCGAGATACAGGCCTTTTCTATAAAACCTTATATGCCCATTTTGCATTTAGGGAATTGAAATCAATGTATGTTATTTATACTTGCACCAAATTTGGTATATGCTGAAATGCATGCAGATCTTATGAAATCCTTTATGAAACATGCAAATAATATGGTTGCCCAATGCAACATTAGAATTGAGTCCATTCTGAGCATAAAAGGCCCATACAAAAGCATAGGTTCCACTAGCACTTTGAATAGGTGCGACTGGTGGGCCGAATCATACAACTCCGCCTTGTGGCTATTGTTCTGCATTGCATAGAGTGCCTTCCAACCTGCTGCGGCTCGTAACCGGATGGAATCGTCCCAGTTCATGGTAGACAGGAACTCCACCCCCAAATATTTGTAACTAAGTATTACTTCAATATTTTGCCACGATTAATGAGGGTTGGGGACCTTGGTTGGCGTGCGGACGATATGAGGACCACCTTGGTTTTGGCTAAGTTGACGCGCATGTCGGTCACCTGGCAAAATGTGTCCCAGACATCGAGATGGCATTGCATGTCTACCTGAGTGAGAGCCAAGAGGTCCACATCATCAGCATAGATCAGCTGCCTGGTGATCTGGTGTAGAAGTTGAGCCCCATTGCCTCCATTTGTCAGCAAGCCATCTCTCCAAGTGATCAGTGTACAGGCCAAACAGTGTGGGAGAGGGAGGGCATTCCTGGCAGACCCTGATACTACTCTTGAATGGTTGGCCTGCTGGTTGTAGCCGTCCTGAGCATGTCTCATACAACCTGTACACCTCGTTCTGCAGTTCCGTAGGGACGTCTAACTGTTGCAATCTTGTCCACAGCTTTTGCCCAGGCACCTGCCCACTTGAGTAACTCCGCCTGCATGCCATTCTGTTCTGGCACTTTTCCATTGACGCTGCAGCCCCTGCGACACCTCTGCCTCTGTGATTTCCAGCTGCTGTAAGCATTCCCCCCCACTGTTCAGGGGTGATATTTCCTGTGGGTGGCATTGGCCTCCTGAGCACTCTTCGCCAGAAGGTCCTGGGATGGCGTTCCAGGAGGAAGAACATTTCCTGTTGATGGGCCGCAATGTACCTGGCCTTTCTAGCCTTACGGAAAGTGCGGTATTGCCTGACCACATCCGGGCGTAGAGCAGGATCTGTGACTTGGCAGAGCCAGCATTTGCGTTCCTTGCACTCAGCATCAAACCACTGGTTATAGGGCAAGGTCATGGCTCCGAGGTTCGTCGGGAGCGGCTTCTCCCAAAGCATCTTTCTGCAACAGCCCCGAGGACATCAATGAGTCTGTCCCCCTGTTGCTCCAGTATTGAGCACTGTGAGATGCTTGCTAGGTCCACAGTAAGCATCTGGGAGTAAGTATGAGCGTGCTCATAGTCTAATGTGACGAGCCTGCCGAGTTGACCCTCCGGGCAACTCGGGATCTTGTCTGACTTACAACTAGATTTATGCACAGGTGAATTCAGGCTAGAGTTATGTAAATATGAATTCAGGTGAAGAATTAAATCTTCCTTTGCAATTTAAATCCACCGTTCATGCTCAACAGACAACACTGCTCATGCATTCAACATATTCATAAGCTTAATATATTATAATCTCGAGTTGAGCAAATCAAACAGCTCAAATATTTACAATGTGTTATAAATATACATGCACAATAGCACTAAGCAAATCAACAGAAACTGCTAGCTCTAGAACTCAGGCACGATTCCCGGCCACATTGCCACCATCAACTTGTCCACCACCTTGCGGGTTCACTGCACATGCACTCACTGGGGTTAGTCCTCGTGACTAAGTGGGGATCCCGTAGCTGCTACTGCGTACATAGGAACACTCTGGCATCTTGGATAACATACACATGAACATTTCCAACTAAACAAGAGACTATGGTGCAGTGCTAGACAATGACAACAAAAGAAATATCATAAGAGTCAAGAGCAAAGAACACAAAGCCAAAGTACCAAAACAACATAACAAAGCTCCGGGACAATGGGAAGCTCGGCCCGACCTACAAAGCGGGCCCCCGTTAGCGAGAAAATGCCCGGCCAGCTCACATTCCAGAGCCCCGCTGGCGGAGTTGGTGGGGTGAACCTGTTATCGCATACCCTTCCCGGCCCGCGTCCTCCCGGAGGACCTCTTACCATGGAGTCACGGGAGTTGGCGTACAACCTCACCAGGAAGCTAAGCCCATGAGGAAGCCACGCCCGTGTCCGCGAGCATAGATACAAAGAACCACGGATGACATGAGAATGCGGGAACTACCCGGGCCCGCGAACACGGAAGTCCGGCCGGAGGTTCAAGTACATACATAATATCAAGAACGACAGTGGAACAATTCAAAGACCATAACATGTGTGTTCGTTAAAGAATTTGCTATAAATGTGCCTAGATCACACTCTTAGCCCTTGTCGAGGTTGCCCATACAACCTAACCATGCCGATGTAGCTAAATCGATGATGAAAACCATAATGAATACTCAAACGTTGATGTAGCGTGCTCAAACCACCCACAGCAGGTCGATCAAGATACTCACTTCGCCATATTATTTACTTAGGCTCCCTTAGATATGGTTTCAAGGTTTTAATATTTAAAGTTCCACTTCTTAGCTAATGAATTTATTGAAACAAGTAATGCGGAGTCTCGTAATTACATGCATACAGCTTTAAAATCTGCAGGGTCTAACTGCTTGTAACTTCTGCCAACTAGTCCCTAGGCTACTCCAGTCTCTAGGAGCCAAATGTATCACTGTTATTAACCTTAGAATTATTAAGCTCAAGTATTATTATTTCCTAGTTTTCTTAGTTGAATTATCACTCTTCCATAGAATACAAGCTCTTTACTGATTATTACACCCAGGTCTATGGCAATTGGGTCGACTCTCCTCCAGCCCACCATTAAACTTTACTCCGGCCTACCCAATGCCAATATTACACTTGTAATTTACTTGTAACATTGTAACGTAGAGATAAAAATAGAGATAAAAGGTAAAGACAATGAAAAACAGCAAAAAGGCAGAAAGGCAAGAACATTGAAGCTGCTGGACGATGTTGATTTGCATCAGATCGTACAAATCGATCCTTCTGACCCAAAATCGGCCCCTTTCAGGTGGTCTTGGCTTGACCCATCACGATTTCATGCGCAGATTCTTCCCCTTTCAATCCTGTTACTGACGTAAAGTTGCTGATCCAAATACTTCGCAATTCTTCTCTGATTCATGCATCTCTTGATCAAATTACCCCTTTCTTAGGCCAAATCGGGCCTTCTAGACCCCAAATCGGCCTGTTCCATGCCGTTTCCAGGTGGGTCCAACAGTTCTAATTCCAACTGTGACGGTTTTGTTGCAGATCCAATCAATCCCTACAGCCCATAATTTCTATGTTAGTTCCATCCTGGATCAATTTCGGCTGATTCTAGTGGATTTGAGGTCCGTTTGGAGCAGTGAGATCATCTTCGAGTATTATCGAATGGCCATATCAACCTCTGATTCATTCGATTTAGCTCTTGATTCATCCATATCAGCCCCTTATTAATCCAAATCGATCTGTTTTAAATCATTTCAAGGCGTTTCCAGAAGTCAAATTCCAACTTTGAAGACTGTAATCTATAACTGGTTACTTCTAGTTTACTCCAGGCCCTATCATGCCAAGCTCTTAATCATAGCATGCCAAGCTTTTAATCATAGCGTCTTAATACAAGGTCCTCAATTCACCTGTACTAATTAAACTCATAACTCATGATAATCTACGCCTCACAGCCTCTTACCAAAGCATGGATAATTCATAGCAACATATGCAAATCTCGAATTAATCCAACAAAACCCCACCTGGAAAGGAAGAACGATTTGATGCCGTCTATTCCAGCTCTTGCCTCCAGATAGCCTCCTCCGACTCCTCTGCAACCCAAATCCCTTCTGGAGCTCCTCTCTTGCAAAAGAAACCTCACGTACCACCAAAAGCCCTCTTCTATAATTTTTCCCTTTTTATAGTTTTGCTTATGTGGCTTTGCTTATGTGGATATATGCCATGCATATATCCCAATCTATTAGATATATGCTTTATGTGCAGTACCAATTCTGCAGTCTTAGGGCCTAGGACCGTTACAATCTCCCCTTCTAAAATTCAACCCATGTCCTCATGGGTCGATCCTAGGAGCTGTCATGCTTATTGACATACAGACTGCTACAACAATGAAACAAAAGCAAAACCATCCTGAACCTTACCTGGAATCTGCACTACAGAAGCTCCTTGAGCTCCATCACGTGGAGCTTCGGCGGCGTACACAACCATTTGATGTTGCGGAAGATCCATCACTGCGGCAGCTCTAGCTTCACCACTCGGCTGCCTTCGCTCAATGATTCTATCGTCTGTACCCCATCTTTCCTCAGACTGGCGCTCTCTTTGATTCGATCGAGGTTCTCCACGACCTCTGCCTCTACCAGCATTTGGATATGGATTGGATCGTTCTGGTCCCATGGCACTTCTATCTAGCTGTTGTGAATCCATGGGCATTGAGGAGCTACGTCCTCAATGCGCCAAATCTTGGGCAATTGTTTCTTGTGTGGCTGTTGCCCTCAATGGAAACAACGTCCCTCTTCAAAGCGATCTTTGCCTTTCCTCGTCGATGAGCCGTGGGGGGTAACTTACTACCCTCAATCACAGCTGCTACTTGCCCGATTTCTCATGTTGTTGCTCACGACCTCCCACGGATGGACTAGCGGATGGCTCCCCTCTAAATGATGCGTCTTGGCCATCACGAGCTCTCAAGCGGCCAAGAGGAAGGTGCACATCTCTTTCTTTGGGTTTCTAATGTAGCTTTCTCGCCAAATGTTTCTCGGCTTTTGGCAATCCGAACAACCTCCTCAAGGTCCTTATAAGCAACTCCTGACATCGTACTCTTGATATCCACATGAAGACCCTTCACAAATCTAGAACACAGCTTGACTTTATCCATAACAGGACAATGAGGCTGCAACCTTCTAAACCTCTCATTATAATCTGCTACTGTGCCAGTCTGTACACAATCGAAGAACTCGTTCATCTTCTCAACCTTGTACCCTGGAGGTGTGAAATGACCCTCAAAAGCGGTCTTAAAATCAGCCCATGTAGCCTGCACTGGAGTCTTCCCTAGATCAATCAGGCATGTCTCCCACCAAACTCTCGCAAAGCCTCCTAACATTGCCTGAGCAAGCAAAGCCTTCACAGAATCCTGTGCTTTGATTAGATCGAAATAAAATTCTACCCCACGGAGCCAGGCATCAGCATCATCCCCTGTTGTGTTCTCACCTGTGAACACTTCTCTTTTGGTGTCCTTTAACACCTTATCAATGGCTTTCTCAGCCTCACTCTTCTGCTGCGATGCACTCTGCTGCAAGGCTTGCTGAATAGCTTGCAGGATACTAGTTACATCTGGAGCTCCATCGGCTCCGTCTCCCCCTGCACTACTAGCACACCAGCATCCATGATCTCTTACTAGTCTGCACATAGACAATGGAAACATTAACAACCCACTTCAAGAGCATGAACCATTCTCAAACTCCCACTAAGATCCAACATGCTCTGATACCAATTGTGACGAGCCTGCCGAGTTGACCCTCCGGGCAACTCGGGATCTTGTCTGACTTACAACTAGATTTATGCACAGGTGAATTCAGGCTAGAGTTATGTAAATATGAATTCAGGTGAAGAATTAAATCTTCCTTTGCAATTTAAATCCACCGTTCATGCTCAACAGACAACACTGCTCATGCATTCAACATATTCATAAGCTTAATATATTATAATCTCGAGTTGAGCAAATCAAACAGCTCAAATATTTACAATGTGTTATAAATATACATGCACAATAGCACTAAGCAAATCAACAGAAACTGCTAGCTCTAGAACTCAGGCACGATTCCCGGCCACATTGCCACCATCAACTTGTCCACCACCTTGCGGGTTCACTGCACATGCACTCACTGGGGTTAGTCCTCGTGACTAAGTGGGGATCCCGTAGCTGCTACTGCGTACATAGGAACACTCTGGCATCTTGGATAACATACACATGAACATTTCCAACTAAACAAGAGACTATGGTGCAGTGCTAGACAATGACAACAAAAGAAATATCATAAGCAAAGAACACAAAGCCAAAGTACCAAAACAACATAACAAAGCTCCGGGACAATGGGAAGCTCAGCCAGCCTACAAGCAGGCCCTGTTAGCAGAGAAATGCCCGGCCAGCTCACATTCCGAGCCCCGTTGGCGGAGTTGGTGGGGTGAACCTGCATTATACCCTTCCCTTCCGTCGCCCGGGCCCGGAGGACCTCTTACCATGGAGTCACGGGGAGTTGACGTGCAACCTCACCGGGAAGCTACGCCCATGAGGAAGCCACGCCCGGTGTCACAGAGCATAGATACAAAGAACACAGATGACATGAGAATGCCGGAACTACCCAGGCCACCGAACCTGGAAGTCCGACCCCGGAGGTTCCAAGTACATACATAATATCAAGAACGACAGTGGAACAATTCAAAGACCATAACATGTGTGTTCGTTAAAGAATTTGCTATAAATGTGCCTAGATCACACTCTTAGCCCTTGTCGAGGTTGCCCATACAACCTAACCATGCCGATGTAGCTAAATCGATGATGAAAACCATAATGACTACTCAAACGTTGATGTAGCGTGCTCAAACCACCCCCAAAAGGTCGATCACGATACTCACTTAGCCATATTATTTACTTAGGCTCCCTTAGATATGGTTTCAAGGTTTTAATATTTAAAGTTCCACTTCTTAGCTAATGAATTTATTGAAACAAGTAATGCGGAGTCTCGTAATTACATGCATCTGACTTTAAAATCTGCGGTCTAACCGCTTGTAACTTCGCCAACTAGTCCCTAGGCTACTCCAGGTCTCTAGGAGCCAAATGTATCAACTTTATTATTAACCTTAGAATTATTAAGCTCAAGTATTATTATTTCCTAGTTTTCTTAGTTGAATTATCACTCTTCCATAGAATACAAGCTCTTTTTACTGATTATTACACCCGGTCTATGGCAATTGGGTCGACTCTCCTCCAGCCCACCATTAAACTTTACTCCGCCTACCCAATGCCAATATTACACTTGTAATTTACTTGTAACATTGTAACGTAGAGATAAAAATAGAGATAAAAGGTAAAGACAATGAAAAACAGCAAAAAGCAGAAAGGCAAGAACATTGAAGCTGGCTGGGCGATGTTGATTTGCATCAGATCGCATACAAATCGATCCTTCTGACCCAAAATCGGCCCCTTTCGGTGGTCTTGGCTTGACCCATCACGATTTCATGCGCAGATTCTTCCCCTTTCAATCCTGTTTCTTGTAAAGTTGCTGATCCAAATACTTCGCAATTCTTCTCTGATTCATGCATCTCTTGATCAAATTACCCCTTTCTTAGGCCAAATCGGGCCTTCTAGACTAAATCGGCATGTTCCATGCCGTTTCCAGGTGGGTCCAACAGTTCTAATTCCAACTGTGGACGGTTTTGTTGCAGATCAATCAATCCCTACAGCCCATAATTTCTATGTTAGTTCCATCCTGGATCAATTTCGGCCTGATTCTAGTGGATTTGAGGTCCGTTTGGGCAGTGAGATCATCTTCGAGTATTATCGAATGGCCATATCAACCTCTGATTCATTCGATTTAGCTCTTGATTCATCCATATCAGCCCCTTATTAATCCAAATCGATCTGTTTTAAATCATTTCAAGGCGTTCCCAGAAGTCAAATTCCAACTTTGAAGACTGTAATCTATAACTGGTTATTTCTAGTTTACTCGGGCCCTATCATGCCAAGCTCTTAATCATAGCATGCCAAGCTTTTAATCATAGCGTCTTAATACAAGGTCCTCAATTCACCTGTACTAATTAAACTCATAACTCATGATAATCTACGCCTCACAGCCTCTTACCAAAGCATGGATAATTCATAGCAACATATGCAAATCTCGAATTAATCCAACAAAACCCCACCTGGAAAGGAAGAACGATTTGATGCCGTCTATTCCAGCTCTTGCCTCCAGATAGCCTCCTCCGACTCCTCTGCAACCCAAATCCCTTCTGGAGCTCCTCTCTTGCAAAAGAAACCTCACGTACCACCAAAAGCCCTCTTCTATAATTTTTCCCTTTTTATAGTTTTGCTTATGTGGCTTTGCTTATGTGGATATATGCCATGCATATATCCCAATCTATTAGATATATGCTTTATGTGCAGTACCAATGCTGCAGTCTTAGGGCCTAGGACCGTTACATCTAATCTAAGCTGGGGCATGCGAGGAGGTGTTGTACAGGTATCTATCCACATCTAAGGGAGTGTGATAGAAGTTGCTCTCGGCATGTGGGAAGTAGAAGGCCGCCACAAAGAGAGGGCTACCACTGCAATTTTGCATGCGCACCCACATGTACCTGTTATGCTTGTCTGTCTTGCACAGGGAAACTGACTGTGCCAAGGTTGTCCGGTAGTAGTAGTAGGTGACCCCTCCATGTCCCCGATCATTGAAGACAACGTTGGTATCCTGGCAAGTTGGGTAGCCTATGTCCAGCATGCTCCCATGTTTCCATGAGGAATATGAGGTCCATATCGGAGGCGGCCGAGTTGAGACTGTCTCCCCTCTGTCTCCCCTCTGCCATGAAAAGCCCCGACAATTCTCATGCGAAGGCACAATCCCTACTTGCTGGCAGGAACTACAGCTGTAGGTTTGGTGGTGGCAGCACAAGGGATGGTGGTGGAGGTGGAGGCGGCGTGTGGCGTCTCTGCAAGATCGCGTGGCGAGGCTGGCCCATTGGGCGGGGATGTGCGGCTTGGGGTGCTAGCAGAAGGACCTCGAGAGTTCAAGGTGCCTGCATCATCGTGCATGCATCATCGTTTGATGGCCAGAAGATTTGCATCTGTTGGGGTGGTATAGGAGACGTATACCGTATATGGAGGATATATGCACATGCACGCATGGAGGATATATGTACGTAGGCATTGTGGTGTGTGCTATCCATCATGGTGCTATCCTATCAGAGAGGGAGATATCAGAGAGAGAGAGAGAGAGTGTATTGAGAGGGGTTATTTTTGCTTGATCTAGCTATGGAGATTATGAATCTTTATGTTGTGCATTGCATAGATATAGTAGATTGAAGCTTGGATTGCATTCAGTTATGGTCTCTTGGTCATCGCCTAAGGCAGTCAAGTGAAAGGCATTCAGATCTTTCGTGTTGCTTGCCTAAATGCCGTTTGTAGGTATTTCTTCTCTCCTTTATCCCAGCTAGAGGGGGGAGGCCTGGATGTCCAGGCAGAGTAGGAAAGACGGTTGATGATAGCAGGATTAGAGGACGGGAGGCTTGTGATCTTGTATAGCTCTTGTTTAATCTGTGATGGGGCTATCATGGCTTCTTTGGGGCTTCAGTATCGTGCTTGAATCTATCTTATATAATGTTCTCTAGGAACACAAGAAGCACTTTCCTATAGTACTTATATGATTGCGGGAAAAGTGAATATCTTCCTCTTTGTTTTGTTCATTGAAATATGGTTGTGGTCTATAGTACTTCTGTTG
Organism: Isoetes taiwanensis; assembly: GCA_021234155.1. Taxonomy (NCBI): domain Eukaryota; kingdom Viridiplantae; phylum Streptophyta; class Lycopodiopsida; order Isoetales; family Isoetaceae; genus Isoetes; species Isoetes taiwanensis. The sequence goes on from JAJEKV010000079.1 coordinate 207,501, forward strand.
CAAGGAAGAAGTTGAGGCGATTGTAGAAATGGAGTGGTGGACACTTTGAAATTTGAAGTACACCTTTGAAGAACCACTCATAGTACCTCATTTATGGGAAGATGGAGAGTAGTTCTCCTTAGTACATACATGTTTGTTTCCTTTGGGGTCATGCTTCAAGGTAGCATGAATTTAGTGACGGAAAGGGCTTACACCTCTTATAGTACTATGGATGGGTGAAGAGAGTGGAATCTAAAGAATGCACTTCAACGCATTGTCTCCATGTTGAAAAATCTATGCTTCTAGGTATATATTTCGGGAGTGTGCTTCACGCTCTAAAAGTATTTTCCTAGTACATGCTATAGATGGAAGAGGGCCATGCCCTTTAGTAGTAGATAAGACAAGAAGAGAGACTCGGGTCCTGCTGTTATGATAGGGAAGAGGTTGGGCATGCTTCAACCAAAGTGCTATAGATGGAAGAGGGCCATGCCCTTTAGTAGTAGATAAGACAAGAAGAGAGCTCACGTCCTGTTGTCATGATAGGGAAAAGGTTGTGCATGCTTCAACCAAAGTACAGAGGCATTATTGTATGGTAGTTTCTTAGCTTGATAACTGCTGTTTATTATGGAACCAATTCTGCCTATTATGGAACCAATTCTGCCTATCTAACGACCATGGAACTTTATACTTCCCGTATGAGCTATTGTGGAGCCTTTGATAAGGTCACAACAAATTGTGTTCTTTCGACATTAATGAGACCAACAAGCACACTTGCCCTACCATCAGGTTTAATTTCATTGATCTTAGAAAGTCTGAACTGTTGAAGCTGGAGTAACTTGTTCATTACCATATACTTGTCTAATTTCCAAGTTTAACTTGTCAAATCCCAACTTATCCCCTATGACGAGATCCCACAACCTCATAGTGAAATTTAAAAATGCACATTGCACCGAGTTTGGCATGCAAACAATCTCAGTTACTTGAAAGCCCCTGGAGGTGAAGCGTTTTCAAATAGATTGTTTGCATCCCCCCAAAAAAATAAGGGTTCTTGAGAACTCTCCAGGTTGAGTCCAAGCTTTTGCTCATTGATCCTCATGCAACAGCCTGAGATGTTACAAGAGACCATTAATCTCCCTTCAAAAGTTTGGGTTCGTCACGTCGGTATTGAAGCAACATGCAAGGGCTTCAAACTTCCGACATCAAGAAAACTAGAAAGACCACACACTTGGATATTTCAAAAGGTATTGGCAACACTCCAGTGGACGTTCAGTTTGTACTTCTTGGTGACAGCTCTGGCAGCACGGCACTAGAACATTTGGCAAGCAACAATCGCCTTATCCACCTTAAGTTCAACAATCTACAATCCATTTAATCCCTGAACCAATTCCTCTCAGACGATAAAACTCGCAAAACTGATCAAGATGATTAGCAACAACCACCCCTGCCTTCAGAGATGGGAAGTAAAAGTATGACACCTAGCTTATTATATGATATATATACTAGCAGACCGTGTCCCCAGAGGTGGCACTTGGGACAAATTAATTTCATTCCTTGACACCTACGATTCAGTGGACACCGGGTGAATTCAATATTCTTAAAACAAAAGGCAAAGGATTTTCAATTTGTAATAAATAATTCTAAATTAACCTCCAATTCCATATCCGAAAAACAGGGCTCTCCCCCTTACTGGTGGAGAGGATAGTGAGTATTGAGGTCCTTTTCAAGTCTGACGTGCTGCTAATTTCGCAAGGCTGCCACGGAAATTTTCTATTCCTGCTCCAGTTTTGGCACTAACCATCATCTGAAAATCAACAATGGAAAAAATTACTTTGCAAGCCTTCGCATTGTATACAGACATTAAAAGACATACCACTGGTTGAAGAAACCCCCTATTCTTCTTAAACGTCTGTAAAGATATTGAAAAAACATGTGAACAAGTCAAGGTGGTAAGGTCATTAACACATTTTGCATATCATCATATTCTTATTTGCTCGGAAAAGATCTCTTAGAATCCTGGTGTTCAGGAGATTGATAATCTGTTTATGCCTGACTACGTATAGAAGCTACCTTTGGGAAAGCTCTTCCTAAGAACCATATGTTCTGCTATAGTTTTTTGGCTAAACAGAAAGCCATGACAGAAAAAGCGCTTCTACAGCTTCTGCTTGCAGGAGGAATGGAGACCAGGTTGTCAAGAAGTACCTTACTTCCTGGAAACCAATTCCAAGAGGACTGTTTGCTCATGCTAGAATTCAGAATGGGCGTTACATTGTTGAAATATATGATACATGAAAGTGGACTTATTTCATTTTGTTCGTATCCTATATGATACATGAAAGTGGACATATTTCATTTTGTTCTTATCCATTTGCATTACGGTTGGGGAGAGAAAGCTGCTAACCTCCTGCACTTGTTTTACCCTCCGAGCAAGATCCACGGGAGACACAAGATCTGTCTTTGTCAATACAATCTGGTGCTTGATATGATTCCTACAGTCATCCATGGTTGTAATGACAGTGTTTCCTAGCTATTAACAATAATGCAATTTAAAAACTCACTTTTCCAGAAGCAGCAAAAACTCTTCATCAGTGAGTTTCAGGCCCCATTTTGCATCAACTAAGATGCAAACTCTTTTTAAACTCGAGCGCGTAGCAATGAAATCCTTTACCTGAAGAAATGACGTTAGTAATATAATTGATCATTAGAAGCACATTACATCATACAAATTCTCTACTTACAAATTCTCTCCACGATTCTTGTTTCTCCTCTTTGGCATATGCAAACCCATATCCAGGCAAATCCACCACACACATTCTCTTCCCCAACTTAAAGAAGTTCACAGTCTGCAAGTAAATGATTGCAAAACAAAAATAAACATTCATACAGTCCCTTTTCAACAAACAATTAGAAAGTGTAAGGCATAGGATGATCCAATTAAAGCTATGTAGCTTATTCTAGATTAGTTCGTGTAAGCATAAAGATGGTTACTTGACTCATAGCATCGTTTAGTGAAGTGGCACCTCTCCTCCCTAAACCGCCATCTCAGACCTGATCTGCCAACTAGTTCCTACTTTGTTGTCTCCCCAGGGAAAAACTGTCATAGGATGAGCTCAACTGACATCATTCAAACCAAGTGTAGCAACTCCTATTATGGGGCCCTTTTGTTTGTAGCACATGCCTATTTCCTTCCTAAATAAGACTCCTAACTAGCTAATATAAACTTGGATCCAATGTTATTTCATTCTGACTAAAAATTAAAGGTTAGATACCATGTCACTGCACCTGAGTATAACCTGGTTTGTCTGATGTCCGAGCTGCACCCCACTGTCTAGTAAGTGCATTGATCAGAGAGGACTTACCCACGTTTGACCTACCTGCAGCAAATCAACAAAAATAGCAACATGAACATGTAAGTCACGTGTAGTAAGACTGGAGGTTGACATACAATACCTGCAAATGCAACCTCCGGTAATTCAGGTGGTGGCAGGGAAGGTGGTTGGGATGCAGCAGCAATAAACTTAAGCTTGTTATTCCGGAATATCTGAAAACTTCTATGAATCAGTTTGCTAAGGCACAAAAACATAAGCAAATAGCATCTAGAAGAGGGACAAACCTACACTCGATTGAATTTCGGCACGATCACCTTCATTGAAGGGGATATCATCAAGAGGAGCATGATCTTTTGTTTTGTAACCAGCTTTTTTCCATTCTGTCGAACGCCTACGCCCCAACATCTGCCAACACAGCCCTCTTGCTGTCAGAAAGCATGATCAGCAATCAAAGAGAAAACCTAAACCATCTTCTCACATTTTGGTTAATATAGTCCACAACTTCAGGATCTGGGATGATTGCCCGAAATTGAGCATTTGATGAAGGTTCATCTTGTTCATGTTCATCTGCCACATATACTTGCTATGAGAAAAGCTATTGACGACGCTTAACCTTTCTGAGGAGTATTGCATCAACAAGGGTTATTACATACATAACGTTTTAAGCATGTATGCAGTCCTCCCAATGTCTTTGCACGTTCCAAGGCTTTTAAAGTTTCTACTCACCTATTATAGGTTGGTGCTCAACATCAACTTTACGTTTAAGAGTTTCATCTCGAGAATCTGTTCGCATCCGTTTTCTAACATTCTTCTCCACCTCGTCCTTGACGCCCACAAATTTCCTTTTCTCCACGTTTGAGCATTGATCTTCTGAATTAATCCTTTTAACGTCCGTTTTCATATGCTGGATGTTTTGAGCTGGCTTTACTTTTGATTTGAGAGCTGGATCTGCACATCAAGGATTGTCTTAAAAAGTATACAGCATTTGTAATTTAATCAGTCCTGCAAGATAAAATTGCACTACATCTGGGATAGAACAAAATCAGCAGTATCGGGATAGAGCAAACAATGTCCCAAACCCCAAACATATGAGACACATTTTAGTCGGCCTTGTGGGTCTCGGAAAATGGTATATATGAGAGATCTTAGGCCTAATGGACATAAAATGCATCGACAAGTATTATCAAGAATGGCATTGAGGCATGAAATTTATCTATTGTGACCTCGTTACAATGCACGTTCTTATGCAAATGGGCCATCTTGAACAGCCACAGTATTTCGAAATCTTCCCTGTACCTCCTTGACGAGTTCTATAGATGGGGGTCATGCAAATGACATTTACATTCTTGCATCACAAATATTTTTGCCAAGTATATACACATTTTCTATACTGAGCAGAGAACCAACCTCACCTTTTCTGCTAGTTGCAGAAGGACAGGATATGGTTCTCCGTTTGAACGTATTATCTTGAGGATCAACCACCATCCGTTTTCTCACAAAGCTCATATTACTTCTTAACGTAGCTTGTTCTTCAAATTCGACATTTTTGTCCCTGTCAAACTTCTCAGTTTGGTCCTTCCTGATGCCAAATGAACTTATACTCACTTTCGAATTCCAAAGCATGCCTGCATGTTATAATATAAGCTTTACATACATATAACATTCTAATAGCTTCTCAAACGAATGCCTTCTATTTGTAGTTTACTAAAGACAGTATGATCATGCAAAAGAACATGGCAGACAATAAGAAAATATCAAAATCCTGATTTAAGCATCCCGACCATCGTGATATATTATACGTAAGTGCATATTGCCGGTCCGTGATAAGTTTAATGATTGTCAATTACTCAGGAAGAAACGTCAATGACCAATTTAGAACTGCAATGCATTACGATGTGATGTTTGAATGATGAACCACATACTGTAGCTGTTTGTAAAACAGGTTCAGCATAGAAGTACCTTTCTTCACTTGAGAAGGACGTTGTTCCAAACTTGACGATGTCACTTTATAATTTGCTGAATCCTTGTTTCGCATTTCTGTCATTTGTGAAATGCTTCCAGATTGACCAATATGATCATTCCGGCTTTTGCCAATGCCAAATGAACTAGCCTGTCTAAACTTCACAGCCACCTTTCCACATTTGGTCCCAGAACCTTGATTCTTATTAGTGGAAGACCATACTGCCTTAAGCAACTGACTTTTCGACCTTGAGGTTGGTGATTTTGCTTTGGACTGTTTAGATTTGACAGCATCTTTCTTTTTTACTAGCCCAAACCTTCTGCCCACTTTCTCAACTGAATCCACCGTCAATGAGTTGCTGCTATGTTTTAATGCCTTCAGCTTCTTCTCCTTATTGGGCTTAATGGCAGAAGCACTGCTACTGAATCCCTTGATTCCCATAAAAGATTCGTGGCTCCAATTCTGTGTGAATGAGGCATGAAGCTGATTGAAATAATAGCAATATTGGCGTTTATGTTGTCCAAAGTGCAGAAAAGAATGTTGTGAGCCGTCGATGACGTGCTCAGCCAAGCAAGAGGTCAGATATCTACGTGCTGCAGCGGCGACTGCAGGCCTCAACATCTACACGGCTAGACCAAAGAGGCTAAACCCCCTCGCTCTTAAACCCTGAGCCTCCCAGTACAATTTTCTCGTCAATGTCTATTGCATGATTTTGCATAGGTAGGTTGGAAAGAAGCATTTGAGTTTACTGTTACCAACAACCCTAAAGTTCCAACCTCTTATGAATCACCGTGCGTTAGGAACTATTGTTCACTCCTTAAATTGTTCACTCGTTATTGTTTTTTTTGGATCATTGGATCCAAGCACAATTCTACGAATATGCTAAATAAAGGGCTATGGAATTTCCACATCAGACCCGTGTATAAGTTTGTGCTCCTCATACACGTATTCATACGCATATACATACGTCAGTTACATAAGTGCATACACATGATTAATAAATAGAATACCATTGCATTGACACAAGAAATAACGGTCAACCACAAAACTAGGCTGCTTGCAAGTGTTTTATATCTTGCAGACACAATCACAGCACTTCCCAGTACTTAAAATAATTTAAGCTATAGGTGTTCATCTATAACACCGTTGAATGAGTCACACTATACAATAAACAATCTTTCGGGCGATGTTCCACTTGAAAGACATTGAGAGAAGTTTTATTATAATTCTGATCTTATTTCAATCATATTCTGTCTATTAGTATCATCTTTGTGTTATGATATCTAGGTATAAAATATGACTCGTAAATGTGTGCCCAGTGTTACTCCGCATAAGTAGGGGTGTGAGATTATATGCTATTTTGATATATGATTGATGCATATAAACCACCCGCGCAGGAGCAATTATTTGATTATGCTAGAAAGCATTACCACTTTTAGATATAAATTTTTGTTGTTACTTTTCATGAGATATGGCACATGGTAAGCATATAGATGGTCATGTTGTCAATGCAAAACTTGTATCATGGAGTCTTGTTGTAAATACGCTTCTCAGCATGTGTATGTACTATTGTAGATATGCAAGATTTGAGGATGCAAACTGTGTATTTAACAGGATATTTAAACAAGTCATAATTTCATGGAATGCAGTGATAGATATCAAAATGCAGGTACGTCAAGTTGAACGAGGACAAAGACACAGAAGGATGGGCGTACGAACGACTTCTGCTACACGTCCACTTCAGGATGAAACACGATCTTCTCGACGGACAAGGCAGCCCAAATGACAGACCTCCAGTTCAAGTTGTAACACATTTTAAGCAGGCTTTGAAGTATTTAGATGTCCTTCAATAGTCATATTGGTACTAGAATACTATCACTAGAGTTCAACAGAAAAAATAGCTTCTCAAAAGACAAAATAAAATAGCCAATTTCGAAAAATATGAATAGATGGTGGAACATACCTTTTTAATTCGCTATATTTGTGTGAGAAAAAATTTTCAAGTTCATGTAGTTGGCAAAGTGGATAAGAAGGCCTTCCCAAAAAAATGTCTAAATAATTTCATATTTTTATTGAAAATTCCAACCAAGCTATAATGATAAGATTTCCAGACATTCAACTATATAGCGACTTTGCAAAATATAGCCTGTAAAATCAACTCTAATTTGATAGGTCTAGAAAATCCACTTCAGGGTATTTAACCTTCTTAGGAGGTGCTCCTATTTCTTGGAAATGTAAAAAGCAAAACTCAATAGCACTGTCTAGTGCTGAAGCAGAATATGCTTCTGCTGTGTTGGCAACCAAGGAACTGATATGGGAAAGAAGATTACTAATCGAGCTGGGGTACAGTCAAAATGAAGCCACAAGGCTATACTGTGACAGCACAAGCTGCATTGCCATGACTAAGGACCCAGTATTCCATGAAAGATCAAAGCATATCGATTTAGAACTGCATTTCATCAGGGATGTTGTAGGGAAGAACTTGGTGAAGTTAATCTATGTTCACACTTCAAAACAGCTGGCAGACCTGTTAACAAAAGCATTACCAGGTTCTCGATGGCACTCGGTTTGGACGTGGACATGGAGCTCACTTCCCCCACCGAAGGTTAAGGTGCTTCTGTGGCAGGTGGTGCATCGTTGTATCAGGGTGAATGCCCTTGTGAGTCAGTTTAGGCCGGGTGTGAGCCCTCTGTGCCCTTGTTGTGGCCTTCATCGTGAGACTGTGGAGCATTGTCTGGTTTTATGCCCTCACTTGCAGCCTGCCTGGGATTGGGTCAGGGCTCTGTTTCAGGTGAGATTGACTAGCCAGCAGTTGCTGCTTCATGTGTATCCTGGTGCTTGGCCGCTCTTGCGGCAGCAAGCCTTGCATCTGTGCGTGGCTTGGTTGGTGTGGCTGATTTGGAAGCGGCGGCGGTTGTGGATCTTTCAGGGGATTCAGCATCCTGCAGCCTCTCTGATTCCTCGACTCAGGTACAAGATATTTCAAAGCTTTCTGGTGTTCCCGGGATTAGTAGAGCAGAAGTTTGCTATTTGGCGGGACTTCTTGGGTGTTGTAGATGGTGATGGTCGGTTTGTACAGCAGTAGAGTTGCAGTTTTTCTGTGAGTTTGTTGTGGAGTGTCGAGGTATCGCTGTCTCTTTGGGGCAGTTCTCCTTCCTCCTCACTTGCTTTGTAACATTACCATTCTTTTAATATATTGATGACACAGTTCTTCAAAAAAAAAAATATTATCCTTTTATAGTCTTCTAGATGTACCTGCTATTGTCCTCCCATATTTATTAACGTAAAGATCTTTAAGTCCTTCTTTAATTTCTCAACCTCAAAACTCTTTTTCTTCTCACAATGACATCATCACAGTGCTCGCCTTCATTGTTGTTTGCACATCAACTTCACCATCATCATCCTTATTCACTAGTGTTTTAGATTTTGATAATTTAATAATACTCCCATATGTGACACCTTGCTATGTGCAAACAAATCCAACCTATTGCCAACCTCTTTTCTATCTTTGTAGAGTATAAGTTCATTGAACCTAACATCTCTATTAGCAATAACTTTTCTCTCCTGTGGATTAAATATGTTATATCCCTTTGACTTTTTGTCATAACCAAACATGAAGCCGTTTATGGCTCTCTTATTTAGTTTCTTTCTAATCTCTTTAGTGCTTTCAGGTTTTAATGTATAATACCTTGTGTGTGTTTTGCTCCAAACCTTTTCAGCTATTTGCCCATTTAATCTTGAAAAAGTAATCTATATTCAATGAATGTTGCAGTGCTTACTACCTCCTCTCGCAGAAACTTAGGTAACCCAGATTGTTTTAGCATAGATCGCACTGCATCTAGAATGTACCCGTTCTTTCTCTCTGCAACTCCATTCTGTTGTAGACTATGGCTACACGTCACCTATCTTTTTATTTCCTTTTATTTACAATATGTTTTCAAGATGTCATTGATATTTCTCACTACATCTAGAATGTTTTTCTTTTTTTTCTTTTTTTTATGAACGTGGACCTTTATTACTCAAAAGAATACAAAGAGTACATGGGAGACTCAAAACCCAGTGGAGAAGATGTCCACTAGAGCACACACTACCCACCACATACATAACACAGAAAAACAGAGAATACATATCATCACGAGCACAACTGTTTGCTATGAGTAAGTCTGAATCTAAAGATATCGTTCCCAAATGACCCTCTTTGGCGTCATCCTTTAAGGAAGAACACTTGTACGCCTTTACAATGCGACTACGAGCATCACTAAGCACTTGCATATCTGAAAAGACATGTCCCTTGAAGATGAGGAGATTTCGTCTCTTCCAGATTGACCAGATGATCCAAGCAGATACCAAGTGGAAAGCCCTCTTTGCGAACTTGTCCCAAGAACTAGGATAGACTGACAATAGGACCTGCTGACTATTCAAGTCACAATGGAAAAGGCTCAAAAGCCATTGCCAAACAAGTCGAACATGGTGACACAAGAAAAAGCAGTGCTCAATTGTCTCATTCCTCTGCATGCAAAGAGGGCAGATCACAGAGAATTCTGGACAAAATCTATGAACAACAGTGTTTACCCACACGCATCTATAAATGATCTGCCACCATAAGATAGATAGCTTAGGATGGAGCAATTTATCCCATATCCATCGCCAGACTGCTTTCCGATGAGGCTCAGGGATAACTAAAGGCCATTTTGGCGATGGAGGCAATACTTCAGGATGAAGCAGGATCACATACATCGAGTGCACCAGGTGTTCCTACTTAACATTGTCATGAACCACCCAGAGCTGGGGAGCCACGTCTTGTGGATGTGGAGGAAAAGTAGCAGCTATTTTTTTTTCCCAAATGCCACGGTCCCAATGAAGCACAGTTTCATTAAAGTTGGAAATTTCGTGATTCCATTTTCGCTCGAAATGAAATTGTTCGTTGTTTTTTCACACAGTCAGCAATCAAATCTGCGCTATTTACTTAAAAATGCACAAGGATTAACATGAAAACCGCTCTATTTGACACGAAATGGGGCGGAAATCGACGGGCGCAACAACCTGGTTGCGCCATTTGAATAAAAATTGTGGAAAAAAAGCAATAAAATCGCTGCATTTGAAATGAATCATGAGGACAATACACGTTAAAAAGCAAACAAATAGCGCGGCCGCGCAGTCTGTTGCAATATATTCATATTGCAAATGGTGCTGATGCGCTATTTGCTTTACTAAAATCGTTATTCTTACAGAGTAGACAACACATCGTCATAGAATACAGCATCATTTTTCACATAAAGCTAAGGCATAAGGACAAGCATCGTATTATTATATAACAAGTAAGATATACAAAAGGGGCAAAATAAAAGATAAGATCATTATGTCCCATCCCTAGTATTCAAAAGATTAATCGATCTGATAATCATTAATACCAAATAGGTAAATCTTATATACAAGTATGATATGCAAATCAGTTTTCAATATTCCTCACCAAAAATAGTATCATCTGCTTTATCAATATCATTCCGGTTAATCTTACTTCGGTCAATCTGCGTTTCTGTGTCTTGTACCACTTGTTCCCCGGATCCTGTGGCCTCTCCTTCACCAGCCTGTGACGTCTCGCCTCCACCACCATGTGATGTCTCTCCTCCACCACCATGTGATGTCTCTCCTGGAGTAAGCCCAGGCAGTGTCAAAAGTCGACGAGTGTCTATGGCGGATGGATCAAGCAAGGGATTAATGACGTTGTCAATTCTTCCAAGAATCCCTAGCATACATTGGATCTTTTTTGCATCATGCTCATAGGCCACACGATTCCTTTTTAACTGCAATGATGCCCTAGTAAAAGCCCGGCCAGAAAAAAAAAGTCGAACAAAGTTACGGAGGGCGAGCTTATCGACAAGGTATCTTTGTTGTAGCGGACCAACTTTGCTTGTGAACCAAGTATTCCCCTTCCATACCTTGCCACCCGTATTTGAACACGTCCCTCGGGGAGCTTGTTAGCCAGATTCTCTAGTTCGACACCAACCGCATCTTTAGGGGTCTTAGGAACATCGTGCTTTCCCGGGGATGTTCACCATAAAACACGAGATCGGTGTTTTCATCGGTGAGCTTGGGCTGAGATCACGGTGGCTAGAACCACAATTTGTTGGCTCCTTTATGCCACCACCGGTGACCACCCACTTTCCTCTTCATACATGCCTAAGTAAACTCTAGATCTGGATTCTAGGCTCTCAAGGGCAGTACCGAAGAGACTCGTATGTTCTGGCCTAGCAAAACATACTATCCAGTATGTCTCTACATCTGTCATCCTAGAAGTAGCATCTAAGAATTTGGCCAGAGTGGCGGGATCCCAAATCGAGATGGTTTGCCTCGCGCATCCAAACGGATCATCTTTGGCGAGGCAACACTTTGTCGGATCTGGACAATCCCACCACTAGAAACGCACTCCACATAAAATCTTTTCAACTCGTTCTCGGCCTCGGGCTTAATAATCTTACAAATGGATCTGCCTAATGAAAAGGGCACATGACCATGGACGCCCTCTTTCAGTATTCCGTCTGAGACCCAAGTATGATGTACCACACCCCAAGATAGGAGGGTTGAATCTGAGAATCCGTCGGACACCTTTCTCAAGTCCTCGAACTTTCTGTACTTGATTCCAAGTTCATCATGGATGTAGTTGAGAATCTCCTTCTTCATGTAGGCAATAATCCTCAAGTTCTGTGCTCTTGTCTTAAAAAAATTTTCACCCTTATAATCGGATGTGACCTTTACATAGATGTCCCCCCCGATGGCTTCACGGAGAACGGTTACGCAATCTTCATAATCCAGGGCCTCTCATGCATCTGAGGTAGTTTTCGCTGAAATAGTCACTATCCTTTGCCCAATTGACTGCTATAGGTTGGCCCCTGTTATCTTTCAGCTCTCCCTTTTTCCATTTATTCCACATTTGGCGAAAGAGAGCGTAGATATCGTCTGGCATAAAAACAAACCTGTTGACATCTTTGGTATGCTTTCCCCTGAGAATCTTGTCAACCATTTCCGTGTAATCTTTGAAAGGCAAAACGAAATATGTTAGAGGTTGAATGCGACAAAGCGAGGGTCAAATGGCGGCGGGGGCCCATTTGGGCGAAATATAAGCCCATTTGTCCATTTAGGGTCAAATGGCACAGCGGCCCAAATGGCGCAGCGGCGCCATTTCACCCCAAATGGCGCAGCGGCGCCATTTCATCCCAAATGGCGCAGCGGCGCCATTTAATTCATACAATGGTACATACCTTGTATTCGTCGCTTCTCGATTGCCCTTTTCCTGCTGGCGCTGGTTTGCCGCACTCCTGGTATTGCCTACGCAGGTGGTGTATTTGATCTGCGTAGGGTTCCTTAAACACCGTCCTGGCTACGATGTCATTGACATCCACACTAAGCTGAAGAAGGTCCAAGTCACTCAGTTCTCCAGAAAGAACTCTGCAGAACCTATAAGTGTAAATCTTTCTGAGTTCTACTCTGGCATCTTCTGTCCCCAACTTCTGACACACGAGCTGAGCGGCTGAGACAGAATGGTTGCCATTGATGATGTAGAACCTCCTACCCGCCAGGTCAAATTCTTGTGACCATGGTACGAGCTGCTTTGTATCTGGATCAAATGGCACGACATCTGCCGGCGTGAAGACTGGATGGGGATCTTCGGCAAATGACTTGCACAGTTTTCTAACATGTTCAGGATTTACAACTTGTGCAGTCATGTTAGGAGGGGCCTCTTCCATATCCCAGATAGATATTTTTCTTATATATGTCACACCTAGAGGAAACATGTGACCGTGCTGCTGTATTTTTTTTAGAGTTTCCTCTGCCAACTCCTCCTCGGCATCACGGTCCATCTTCAGCTCCGAAGGCACCTCCAGACTTTCCATTTTCTTTTGCTTTCTGACCCTCATCTCCTTCTTTGTTTCCCTCTTCCTTTTAGGCGGAATGCTCTCAGCCGTCGATGCACCGCCTTTACCTCTCCGATGTGGGGAGGATTTAGTGTCACTAATGGTTCTCTCTGAATCCTGCTTGGCCGGGGACCTGACAGGAGAACCGATAGGTGTCCTCATACGAGGAGACTTGGGAGGTGACTTGGGAGGAGACTTGGGAGTTTCCTCGTCTTTCTTTTGATTCTCTTCCTCATGCTCTGTCCCTTCTATATTGAGTGTTCCTTTCTTTGGTTTGGCTTGCCTAACGTTTGGCCTTCTCTTCCCATCCTTCTTTGTAATCTCCGCTAGAAGCCAGGTGCTGTCCATTACAGCAGGCATATTACCAGAGGTCTTGGCTCTAACAATATGTGACACTGAGTTCTTTGATGCGTCCATGGCTGAACGGAGTATGCCAAATCCTCTAAGGAGCTTCGACCAGTGCCATTAATAGCAGTTTGCCTCTACGCTTTCATATGAAGGCAGCGGCCACCTTTTCTTTTGGCGGTATGCGGTCCTTAATCTTTGGATTCCATCATCACGTGGATCATAGAACTGCCGAGTCCATGCGATGCAGAAAAATGGTGCAATTCACGGATCCTCCTCCACGTGCAACCAAGGAAGTCTATTCTTCCACCTTTTCACCTCCCGCATGTTGACAATGATGCCAAGGCGCATCACAGCGTCTGCTTTCGGCACTTCTTGACTTTGTGAGGAGGCAAAGTTCTCTCCTCTTGTCCCCTTTGTTGGGTGGACCCCCTTCCTCCAAAGGGAATGCATGCGACAATTTCCATGCACCATGGCCTTCCAGCCATGACCACGGTCTTCTCCGTCACAACGTTTTGGGGCTTGGACAACGAAGCTTCACAAAAAAACAACTAATCAACATTCAAATCATGAAACCCCAACCCAACCCACTGCGCCATTTGCATGTAAATGGCGCCACTGCGCCATTTGCATGTAAATGGCGCAGTGGCGCCATTTAAGGAGTTGGGTAACTGTGTGCATTCTCGACTGGCGAATCGGGAATCCCTCAACCAGCTAACAATCCAGAGTGTACACTCCCTGTTCTCGCCTCGCGAGTCGAGACATTCTCGACGCGCGAGTCGAGAATAAGGCCTGTACTTTCTAGATTGTTGGCAAGCTGATGGATTCCCGACTCGCCAGTCGAGAAATGGCGCAGTGGCGCCATTTGCATTATACTACATCTGCTCTAAACAAACTACAAAACTAACACATCCCAAAGAAATGGCGCGGACGCGCCATTTCTTTCAGACGGGACCACAGAAACTCACTATCCTAGACACCTGGATACATGAAACAGCGCGGTCGCGCTATTTATATAACCATGACCCGGAAAAAAGCAAAAAAACAGTACGAACTAACCTGAACCCGAGGCCATCATATTTGCGACCGTACAGGGATCGTACACGGACCGTAGAAATTCTACTCCACCTTTTTTCCTGGAGCTCCCGGATCAACAGGCGCTACTCGAAGGCACTAGAGAGAGAAACACAAAGGCGCTAGAGAGAGAAAGCTAAGGCGCTAGAGAGAGAAGGCGAAGGCCAAGTGAGGAGAAGGCGCTGGCGGAAGAGAAGGCGGATGAAATGAAATGAGAGAAATGAAATGAAGAGAGAAAATAAACCCGTCGAAATTAATGGCGCGAAAGGATTTGGCCCGCCAGCCCGTCCGCCCGCCACTTGAATTTCTTTGCATCTGTCAGCGTCCGTCCGTCACTTGAATTTTAAAATTTGAATTTGAATTTCCCGCCCGTCCGCCACTTGAATTCTAAAATTTGAATTCCCCGCCCGTCCGCCACTTGAATTTTAAAATTTGAATTCCCCGCCACTTTTCGCATATATTGTGCGGTCCACTGTCTCAAAGCCGTTTATAAAATCTGCGAATACGGATATGGTAAAATGAAGGCTTTTTAGTCCCTCGTATTCGCGGGTTCGCGATTTTACGCTCCCCGTCCTCGCTTCAACATTCGCAGGTACTTGCGCCTGAGAGGACTTGGCCGCCAAAGCAGGGCGCTCGTCAGACGTCTATTCCGCCTTAGGCATTGGTTCCTCAGGAGATTTATTTGAGCTGTGTTTCTTTGTCCAGCATGCGCTTCTTTGGGCTACCTTCCGGTTAGGCGCTTTAGTTGGTTCTTGCAGCTTCACTTGGTTAGCGGCTTCTTCATTTCATAGCGGGCACTTCTTCATTTGATAGCGGTAGCTTCTTCATTTGATAGCGGTTCCTCTATTTTGAAGGCGCTTACTTGATTCAAGGCTCTTCCCTTCTTTCAATGGCAGATTCTCGATCTACAATGACCCCAAGGTTAGTGACTGTTCTGTTTTAGTTTAACTGTCAGCAATTTCTCCTATAAGTGCAGAATAATGTTTCTACTCTGTAGTAATCTGTAGTAACCTGTAACAATCCAGGAAATAATCTGTAGTCTGTAGTAATCTGTAATAATCTGTAATAATCTTGTACTCTGTAGTAATCTCTACTAATGTGTAATATGTAATCTTTAGTAATCTGTAGTAGCCTGTAGTTATATGTAGTAATCTGTAGTAATCTGTAATGTAATCTGCTTTCATAAGTTTTCCTGTTTTGTTTCCTAAGGAAGCCAAATGGCGCTGGTGCGTCATTCGCCTCAAAATAGCGCAGCCGCGCCATTTGCCTCCAAATAGCGCAACCGCGCCATTAAGGCAAATGGCGCGACCGCTTATTTTGAGCAAATGGCGGTACACTATTTGAACAAATGGCGCACTCGCGCCATTTGCCTGTTTTGTCAACATTTTCTGGTCATTTCCGCGGGGTTTCTAACAATGTGTGTGTCATTGTATGCTTGCAGGAAAAGGACCTTGCAGAACTTCCTCTGTGGTGACATGGTTGTTGCCAGGGGGCATGAACTGCATAGAGGGCACCTACATGGAAAGAACATTGACTTTAGAAATGTCGTCGTGGAGGTCACTGAAGCCATAATTCCATCCCATGTGCTTCCCGTTCCATGTGCAGGCGCGGATAATGTTGCTGAAGCCGTAGGCACATTTATCGAATGGCCTCGAAATGACGTGAGAATCTGTCCAGATGCTTCACCTGTATCATCATCTGATACTGAAACCCCCAACCTGCCTAGTAGTTCCTCTACATCGTCATCACCCAGTTCTCCTTCATATCAGCCAAATAAGCAACACGGAGAACTTGGTGAACTTATGCAGTGACAATGTTGTTGTTGGCAGAGGTCATTGGCTGAATAGAAGTAGCATCCATGGGAAGGATGTGGATGCACAGAACGTAGCTGTGCAAGTTACCGAGGCTGTGGTGCCAACTCACGTGCTTCCGATTGCATGTGCGGGTGCAGATAATATTGCAGAGGCTGTGGGCACATTCATCGAATGGCCTCGAAGCGATATACGTTTTCATGGCATTGATGCAGCCCATGATGAGACACCAAGATCAGACATGGGGATACCTACCTCACACAACTCATATATAGAATCTGTGGAGGCAGTATCAGATGCAGATGAAGAGATTGATCCATCAGTGGATTTAGCTACTCGGTTTGCTCGCAGAATACCATCAGATGATGATGAGCCACCACCTAGTTACTCAAGAACAGAACTCTTGGACATGCAGTGCCACATTCTCCATTCTTGTACTAGAACTAAATATCACGTAAGCTAATTTTCTATTCAAAGATCCACGGGATCTTTGTTGATGCTGAATTCTTAGGAGACACAAAGGTTGGCCTTTGTGTTGGAAAGAATGCTTCCTAACTAATGAAAGAGGATCTGAGATGTCATGCTTGTGCAGAAAGGCCAAGTGAGAATGCACTTGTTCGGTGGGAAAATAGCGATGTGATGCTGCTGGATGGAAGGACTGTCTCACAACATCTGCAAGCTCGAGAAGCTAAAGAAAATGAGGATATAGAGCTAGAATCATTTGAGGACAACATTCAGGCTCAATTCAAACGAAAGAGGAAGTATACTTACACAAATAGGATTCCAAGAGAGCCCAAGGGAAAAAGCAAAGAGGAAAGGCTATGCTCCACAACTTCAATAAATAAGTTCATGAAGTCAAGCTGCTGCAAAAATACTTGCAACAAGAAACTTGGGTAACTTTTTCATTGACCTACCCAGTTTTTTGACCATCACAGCACATATAAACACCTTCACCAAATAATTTATGTCATCATGATTTGCATCACTAATATGGTCATTATATCCTTTATATAATAGAAAACACTCATGATTTTTTGAAAGGCAATGAAGGGCTATGGAAGGGCAATGAAGGGCAGTTTGAAGGGCAATGAAGGGCAGTCAGCACCTGTGCAGCACATGTGTCGCCCACATGCTTTTTTGAGTATGTGAATTAAAAAACCACCTACTTACCAAGCATCAAGTATGTGAATTAAGAAAATAATTTTTATCCCAACCATACAATGCAAGGGTTACGTTTTTTTTTTGACGTGCTGAGTGTGACTTACACAGGAGAAGGAGAGGACAGGATAGTGCTCAAGGGGATGGGATTCTGTCTGGCTGGGTGGCGCATGGCTTTAGGTATCAGTCAGTCAACATTTTACAATTGGAGAAAGAGATATGAAGCAGGTGGAAAGGTAGCTGAACATGGTAATACTGGCTCTAAGAAGCCTAGATCCACTACACTGGCCACCGAATGTGTGCTAGACAGATTCATTCAGGAGAATGCTGAAAGTATTCTCCATAGGAGCAAAAGAGGTAGAGATGATGTAAGAGAAAACGTACGCAAGCTTCCTTCCATTCTTAATAAGAAGCTTATACATAAAGAAGTTGGTGCAGTCGTTGAAGAGCTTACAGGAACAACTGTAGCCTTGAACTCTTTTTTATAGTATATGGAAAAGGGAATTTCCAGATGTTAGCATTGCAAAAAATACAGCCTTCTCTAAATGCAACATCTGCGTGGTAATTAAGCAAAAGCTGGAAAAAACAAAAGATACAAGAGACATCTTGCAATTCAACGTCGGGCTCATATGCTAGAGCAACGTTCTTGCAGAAGTCAATATTGGCATTGGAGAGCATTGTCACAGCGGTCTCCAGAAAATCATCTATGTATAATACATGATAAGATGGATCAGGTTAAGACTTTAGTGCCTAGAAGTCATCATCTAGCAAAATCTGTATGAGGTGATCGCTTGAAGAGAGTTTGACAGGAGCTCTGACTCATGGGCATGGTGGTCGTGCCTATGGTCATTTCTCACTTGATTTATGGAAAGATGATTCAAACTTCCACATTGGTTCACTTTCTAGGATATTCCATAACTTGGAATTGGTACAAGAGGACAAGATAGGTGACTTATGTGGAAGTAAGCCTGCAGATTGCAAATGGATGCAAGCAGTCAAGGATACCAATCCTTTGAAGAACAAACTTGCTTCTATGGCAGAAGTATTGCCAAATGCTTCAACTACAACGAATCCTGAGGTGTTCAACCCTCTCCCCCGAAATCTCTATTTGCAACTTGATAATGCATCAGGGCAAAACAAAAATAGGTATGTCTTTTCATACTTATCTTATTTGACTTGGCTTAAGGTCTTTGATGAGATCCAAGTGGGCTTTATGATGGTCGGCCACACCCATGATGATATTGATGCTTTATTTGGAAATTTTTCAACCTTGATGAGTTCATCGGATGCTTTGACACTACCAGAGCTACTTTACTTGTTCAACAAGTGCCATGCAAAATCTCCAATTCCATACTTTATTGATGAAGTTCCAAATTGGAAGGCTTTTGTGAAGGGATTCATCCCTGATAAGGGCCAACGCCAGTTGGGCATCTTGAACCATTGCTCTTCAAATTTAAGATGGCGGGGAGATTGGCCTGTTATGCAATACAAAAATCGTCCTACACATAAAGAGTGGCTTCCAAAGTGATTCTCCGGGGAGTTAGAATGTGGAAAGAGGATGAACATGGTCAGCCAATGCTACCAAGTGGTGTGCCACAAAATATTCCTCCTAGACCAACATTGAAGGATCTTCCAGGGTTGAAGGATAGCATCAACAAATACATCTCCCTATGGAAGGACATATGTAAGAATCAAGAAAGTAGCTTGTTTGCAAGGCAATACCACGGCAAGTGTTGAGTATTGGAGCCGACTTCTTATCTCTTTGGAGGATGTTGCTCCAGGCGTCCTCAAAATGATGCATTTTGGCCACAAACAAGACAAACTCCTCTAGAACAAACAAAGATTTGTTCCGCAGGTCGGCGATATCTGCCTTGGTCACACGACCTTTACCATCTTATTGTGGCCCGTCGGATGGCCAGTCCAAAGGTTGCCTCTTGAAGAGTTTGATCCTCACGCACATGTGACAAAGGGTATGTTTGTTCTAGTCGGACACGGAGATGATAACACCACTTGGTTGGTTAGGATATGCGAGGAGAATCTTTATTGATCCAGAATCTACATATTTTGGCCATATTTTTGTATCGTGGTGGAAGCCTACTGGAGGGGACTACAAAGACTGCTTGACTAAGCGTTGGCGGCCTAATCCTTCCGATCCTTCAAGGTACGAAAATTTAGATGCTATACATTATGCTTGGGATGCCAATGGCAAGAGGCCGAAAACAGTCCAAATTCCGAAATATATTGTAGACATGTGGAAAGACATAGCACATTGTTCATCTTAATACATGAGATCTTGTGCTTGTAATACATATCTTTCATCTTAATACACATCAAAAATGATGCCCACATCCTCCTTAAAATACCCCGTAAAAACCCCCTCAAAATCCCCCTTTTCGTGGAATAGCAATGATTTTTAGAAACGGGGTATTTGGCCACATTCCCCCCTTTGTGATTTTGTAGATTAGTATCCTCTTATTTGAAGTTTTTTTTTTATATCCCCCATTGCCATATGCAATGTTCATACCCCATATCCTTTTCTAGCAACAATCCCCCTTTATGATTTTGTAATTTAATATCCCCTTACTCGAAAATTTCTTCATTTATACCCCATTTCGAGATATGCAATATTTATACCCCATTTCGTGCAACTAATATTTATACCCCTTTCCTCAACAATCCCCCTTTTATGATTTTGTAGTTTCATATCCCCTTACTCAAAATTTTCTCCATTTGTACACCATTTCTACATATGCAATAATCGTACCCCCATTTCATGCAACCACTACTCATACCCCTTTCCTTAACAATCTGCCTTTATGATTTTGTAATTTGATATCCCCTTACTCAAAAATTTCTTCATTTGTACCCCATTGCATATATGCATACCCCTTTAAAACAACCAATGTTATGCGTACCCCTTTAAAACAACCAATGTTCATACCCATTATGATAACAATCCCCCTTTGTGATATATACTCTCATATAAAAAATTCTTTCAGTTGTACTGTTTCTACATGCAATGTGTTCCCCGTTTCCATATTAAACAATCCCCCATTTCCATATGCAATGTTTTAGCATGTTCCCTATTTCTGCAACCCCGCCTTTGTATTTAATAGACTAGTATCCTCTTATCATGGCATCCTCTTATCACGGCATGTTGTCAATGTCTATAACTTGTAAGATCTGTTTCTCGACTAATACCTATTGTTACCAAGATTCACTTCTCATTTGCTTAACGCTATAACATCATATATACCTAACAATTTCTCACTTTACCAAAGATTTCATCTTCCTTATTTATTGCTAGACAAATCAAGTATGCGTTAAAGCTGACCCAAGGACCTGTTACGTTGGATGTGGAAATAAGATGAATGCCTATTGTTTGGCAATAACTGTGACAAAAATGTGCAAATTGTAACTCCAAATGGAGTTGCAAATCCAATGTTGTGCATCCCACTGTTGTGTGAACATTTGAACGGATATTTAAAAGCAATTGCGACATCTGAAACTAGTATCGATATTGACACAAGAAATTAGAGCAGAGCGGCTTGAGCTCACAATTGGGAATAAGGATCGAAAATTACTATACTTTTCGAGCTTAAGACTTTCTCGGTCGAATTTGCAAATCCCAAAGAAAGTCTCTTGATTGAACCAATTTGCTCTCTCTGCGCACGAAGTTTAGCTTCAGTTTCAATACATACTCAGAATGTGAATAGTGATTGCAATTTAAGCCATAAACCAAAGTATAATTAAACTGTTAAACTTCTAAGATGCACATTGCAAAAGTATGCATACCTGCATGCAACAGGCGGATTGTAAAAGGAAGAAACAGGCAGACTGTAGAAAGAAGGAACCACAGTGAATCCAAAATTTGAGGTTTGCCATTATTACGTTAGAGCCCAGCTTGTTTGCTAAATCAAATGCATTAAATGGCATGCTAATAAATTATAATGGCTCCTATTGCAGCAAATAAGGCCAGCCCATGAGCACTACAACTGCATGAAATGAACTCTCGATCTTAGCATAAAACAATTAACTATCAAGATCTCTGTGCCAAGATCTATTGTGCAACAACAAAGAGGAACAAATTAAAGCCCTGAGAACCTGCTTGCATGATGTGGCCAAAGAAGAGAGGATGCAAAGCAGGATTCCAGAATAATTTAGTTATGGTTGCAAACTAGATGGCCATGGCATGCGAATAAATGGGCCTCGTGGCAAAGAGATTTTTCAATACAAATAACTTGTATACCTTGTTAACTAAGCCCGTACAAACACGTTACAAGGACCAGGTTTGTTAGGATTTGTACTAAGCGAACTGCCGCCAGGTGGTGTCTGGTGTAAACCATCTCGTAACTTCAGTCTTTGTCTGAGAAAGAGACATTGGAACTTGCCCAACTTGAGAAAAGCAGCTATGTAGGATCTAAAGGATGAGCAATGCATCTGCAGTGATGGTTCCCACTCAGCCCTAAGTTACCAGTGTAATTTTAAACATGCAACATAGTAACTCTTCCAGAATCGTTAAATATATAGAACCTAGTTTAATGCTAGAAAAAAAGATCAAACCTGGCACGGTGCCTTCCATGTATTTGAAGCATCAATTCGAACTGTAATTACAGGTCTTGCATCCAGCTTATCCAATAACCCTTTTATCGCCATGGCCTTGCAGCAATAAGCCATAATAGACAAATCATGTATGCCAACAGAAAATTAAAGCGACAAATTCTTATATGCCAGCATCTAGTCGATTTGCAAGGCATCTAGCCAGATCTTCTATCAGATCTCGCCATAAAACACTGGCCAACACAAATTCGGCCATCTCAGATATGGGCAACTATTTTTGTATCAGAGAATGTTGAGAACGACTTCCATAATTGAATTTAGCCATAGAAATGCATGTCATACAGCCACCTAATCTCCAAATATATGAAAAGAATGGAAAACTCTGGAGTTCGCACTGCTTCTCATTAAGATCCGGTGTTCTTAAAAGATGCCCTTCCAAAACAGAGTCTGGTCGAACAGCCGGCCACGCCAAGGTTAAGAAAGGACAAAGCCACATCATAGAAACAATACGATAATCGCCATGCGCTCTTAAGAATGGACTGCCGGAACACTGACGACAAAACCTATTCGGCAAAAGCGAGAAATAAACTCGAGCTTGCTCGGCAAAATGGCTTAAATAGAAAAAAAAAATAGAAGGCACAACATTAAAAAAAAAATAGAAGGCACAACACCAAAACCAACATAGCAATTAGAAATTAACAAATTGTTTGAAAATAAAAAGATGGAGGGTTGTTTTTCTATATGTAGTTTACTTGTCGGGTTGCCCATGGCCGCAATCCATCCGAGTCATATTAGCTAACTCCATAATTATGTCATAATTGATGGCGTGCCTTTGCCTCATGCGGCAGCCCTCCAAACATTATCTAATTAAGGCCCCTTTAGCTAAGGTTTTAATAGATTTCATATTAAAAACCACTTTCCGTAGCTAAGAGATTTATTTAGCGCCATTAAAGTGGATTCTTATAATTACGTCTTTCCAGCTTAAAAATTCATATGGTTCCTGACTGCAACTGCCTATAGCACTTATCAACTAATTCCTAGGCTAGTCCCTTCTCCAGGAACAAGCCCATATAATTATCTTAATTATTTAATTACAAAAGAGATATTTATTCTTTTTTAACATTTCTTTTCAAGCAATGCCAGTTTTATACATATATTCCGGCCTTCCACCTTTTCCCAAAAGTCCCCCTTGTGGAGATGAGATGCCGAAGGTCCAAGCGCAAAAGAATTTCAAAACATCCAGTCAAATGATGGACGACTAAGAAACCTTTTCTCGCCAAAACCCTCTTCATGGGAGAGAGGCCGATGGTCCTTATATTGCACAAAGGTCTAGGGCACTCTAGAATGTTACAAAATGACCTTCACATACATAGTCATTAACTTCTCAAAACCAATCTAGCAATTAAGAACAACAAATTGTTTGAGAATAGAAGGATAAAGAAAAAGAAAAATGCAATCCCTCCATTATGCCACCATTACTCCTACTAAACCTACTACCCCATTTCTTCTCATCCCACGTTCTAAATTGCCATCCCCCATTACTCCCTCGTTACCCCTATTAACCCTGACTAGCCCATTTCTCGTTATCCCCATTCTTCATTTTTTTAAAAGACATCCCCATGTTCTAAATTACAATCCCCCATTACTCCCTCATTACCCCTACTAACCATGACTACCCTATTTCTCGTCATCCTCCATTCTCCATTTTTTTGTAGAAATCCCCATGTTCTAAATTGCAATCCCCCTATTACTCCCTCAATTACCCATAGTACCCCTGACTACCCCATTTCTCCTCATCCTCCATTCTTCATTTTCTATAGAAAATCCCCATATTCTAAATTGCAATCCCCCTTTACTCCCTCATTACCCCTACTAACCATGACTACCCCATTTCTCCTCATCCCCCATTCTTCATTTTTTAGCAGAAATCCCCATGTTCTAAATTGCAATCCCCTTATTACTCCCCCATTACCTCTAGTACCCCTGACTACCCCATTTTTCCTCATCCCCCATTCTTCATTTTTTTACAGCAAATCCCCATGTTCGAAATTGCAATCCCCCCGTTACTCCCTCAGTACCCCTAACATAGAACTAGAATCCCCTTCTCCACAGGAAATTATCCTTTGTTCGTCAATTCCCCATTTCCAAAAGGGGGTATTTTAAGGAGGATGTGGGCATCGTTTTTGATGTGATACATAAGATCTTGTACATTACTATATTTGTGATCATATATAACTACTTACATCTTTAATATATAAATGCATACATGATTCATAGATAAGATGGTCAGAAGTGCTTATATGGTGATTCACTCATCATCATTATCTGCTGTGGTGATCCCACTTATCTCATAGCTATTGCGCTGGGGAAGCCAAATGGGGTGGATCATAACACGAATCAGCCCGGGGCAACGAATCTCAGCACCATTGGCTTTGGATTGCAGGTAGGGATCAAGAAGAATACCCCTATCACTGCAACCCACAAGATCAGTGTAGCTCATTGAGCACTTGATTGCTTCGATGTGGTGAACAGAAGAAGGCAAATAATCCATGGGAGATGAATGACCTCTAGCCCCGAATGGAGCTATTTTTATAGTGAAGTAAAATTATTGATGTGAATTATTGGGGTGGACTGTAGCGCCATCATTGAGCGTGTACAAGTATCATGTACTCGTACAGGTATGATTCTATCATGTACTCAGATTCTATACATCAACTAATATTCACTATGCTTATATTATATATATCCTTAACAGATACACAAATCATAAGTGCTTATATTATTATATCCTTAACAGGTATACAGATCATCACTGATTCACTCATCATCAACACCTGCTGAGGTGATGGCATTCAGCTCATAGATCTCCTGATCAGGAAGCCAATATAGGTGGATCACAACACGAGTGAGCTTCCTGCAAGCACTCGCAGGACCATCTGCTTTGGATTGCAGCCATGGATCCATCTTGACACTCTTTATTGCGCAATCATACAGATCATTGTAGCTCATGTAGCACTTGATGGTTCGGATGTTCTCCGGACGATCAGGCAAGGAAGCCATGGGAGATGAATGACCTCTACCACCGAATGGAGCTGCTTTTATAGTGAAGTAAAATTATTGATGTGAATTATTGATGTTCATTGCCATTATACGAGTATCATACAAGTATATATATGATCCAATAATTTCTATGTATATACCATCAATAATTTTGGTGGGTATATATATACCATCAATAATTTTGGTGGGTATAAATATACGTCAAATTGCCGAGTGCAGCAACATTAGCCTCCGTCTAACTAAGACGCATTCTGGTCCTGAACGTGATTCTATCACTTGCAAGATGAATCATGAGGACTTCAAGCGGTGCCGTGAGCGAGATATACCGCTTGAAGACTGGCTCACCACTGTTGCTTTCAATCCTCGCCATTATCCTGATCCCTTCGATGTTATCATCCATCTTATATGGAATAGAGAGCATCAAATGTTTATGATCGAAAGGATCTCTGGAGCGCCTTCTGCTGGTTCTGATGATTCAGAATAGTAAGAGTAGAAGAATAATAGTACTTATCATCTTGTTGTAATCTGGTTGTGTTAGTATACAACAGGCATATAAAACCTTTTGTAATACTCATAACCATACTATAAGTAATAGTAGAAGAATAATAGTACTTGTTATCTTATTGTAATCTGGTTGTAATCTTATTGTTATCTTATTGTAATCTTATTGTTATCAGGTATACATAACCTTTTGTAATACACATAACCATACTATATGTATTGAGGTATACTAGTATGCAACAGGTATACATAACCTTTTGTAATACACATAACCATACTATAAGTATTGAGGTATACATAACCCTCCAAGGTATACTATATAAAAATTATTCCAACTTGTCTTCAGAATTCCAAATTTAATGAAACTCTGCTTAATGAAGGAGGAGGAACTTCAAACTGAACTCATTTCACGTCAACAAATCTTGTCTCATTATACCATGCAGATACTGTGAGCACATCTGCTGCTCGCCATTGACGCTGCGTCAATGGATGGACAGAAGAGACCAGGGGACAATCCGCCTGGCCGTCACCCAAAGGGATCCATCAGCAACTGGCTGTAGGATCTGTATGGGCCATCGGGTGCAACTGAAACAAAGTGCGCACAATCTCCCAAGCAGCTAGCAACCCCTCGAGGAAAGGAGAGGCATTAGGATATGGAGAAAGTGGATAGAATAATGCCCATGGGAGGAGTGGCTTAATGGATATGGAGAGCCAAAGGAAATGCATATCTGTAAAGACTGGTGAATGAGACGCAACCCTAGGGAATTATTAGCATTATTTAGAATCTGCCATATGAACTTAGAAATTAGCATCTTGCTCTGGAGAAGAAAGTGAATCATCCTTCGCCCCCCCACAAAGTTTAGGCATAACGCACTTCGCCCAACTAATTTTAACATTATCTCCTTCTTCAGTGCCACCCCAAATAAAGTTTCTGATAATACGAACAATGAGTTGCATCTTCGTCTGTGGTGCCAGCAAGATGGATGCCATATAGACATGTGTACTACTCAAAACTGACTTTGCCACAGTTACGCCACCAGCCATGGATAACTTAGCCATGGACCACCAGAACAAATGCCTTTCTAACCCCTTAATAATAACATCCCACGCATCTCCAGA
The DNA here is from genome assembly GCA_021234155.1 of Isoetes taiwanensis. NCBI lineage: Eukaryota > Viridiplantae > Streptophyta > Lycopodiopsida > Isoetales > Isoetaceae > Isoetes > Isoetes taiwanensis. The sequence continues at coordinate 234,307 of JAJEKV010000079.1, forward strand.
TGAGAGGTGTATACCAACTGGAATGCCCAGAAGCCTAGTTTCCTTCCCATGAGAAAGAACCTTCCATGGAAATGCAACTATAAAAGACAAAACTGGAGAGTCTAGGGCCCACAAGGCAGTACACTTTTGTCATCCCACAAAGATACCAGAAGCCAAAGAGAAATTTTCCAACAAAGAAATCGCATTCTGCAAATTCTGCTCATCAGCCATTAAGAACAAGAAAGTGTCATCCGCATACTGATTACAAATCTCCTGTGAACCATTATTCATGGGAAGACCATGCAAGATGCTTTACTGCACTGCAAGAGAGAATACATGAGAAAGAACACTGACCCCAAATTTGGCTCTAGGTGTAGTTTTTTGCTGTATTTTTTGTAGAAAAACAACACTTAAAGTCCACCTGTTGTTAAATTCCGAAAATGCTAGAAACAACGTGTTGTTTTTGGCTAAAAAGTCTATGCATAGAAAATTGACAGCCTTTTGAAAAAAATTCAATGCGTTTGTTTTTATATTTTTACTAAAAAAAATAACATGTGGTTTTACAAAATATCCACATATGGTTTTTGAAAATAGTAGTTGTTTTTAAGTGTTATTTTTACTAAAAATCAACATGTGGTAGTTATTTTCAAGTGTTGTTTTTTCTAATAATACATGTGGTTTAGCAAAATATCCACATTGTAGAAAGGTGTAGTTAAGTGTAGTTATTACAGGTAGAAAACTTGTGTGGTTTTCTTAAGCGTGGTTTTTTAAGGTAAGAATTTAGTTTCTATTCTATTCTATTCTATTCTATTCTATTCTATATGTTGTTTTTAAGCAACCTAGCATTGTTTCCTAGCATTTTTTTTTAATTTCCTAACTTTGTTCCCTTCAAGCAACCAAACCTATTCCCTCTTAAAGAACATGCTGAGGTACATAAATTGTCTTTATATTGTTTTATGCATTTCCATTTTAAAGAAGAAACTAATAATGTTTCCATTGTCACATAGGGAACAAATTCTTTGACGTATAATGTATCTTTTTGGTGGTGTCTAAAAAGCATGTTTCGCTAGAGGATTGTCCTAGAAATGAACTATCTGAAGGGTACGTGTACCAAACCATGCAATGTCATTGTAGGGCAATTAAAGGATTTGGAATATAAAGGGCAATATATTATGCTTTCGGAATGATAATATCAACTGTTATACTTTCAAGCCAGATTATTTCTTCCCTCACAAATAAACTGAGCCACTAACAATTTATTCGTCGAATTCCATTAGGACTAGAAAGCATTAACGTTCATCTACGGTCTGTGTTATATTCCTATAATAAGTACTACTTATCTGTTTGATCCAAGCTTTTTCCTGTGATTTCTTGCTATCTTTTTTTTAATTTTGCAAGGTCTCTACTTAATGTTTAGAATATTTTGTGTAACGGGCCCATGGTAGACTGCTCGAGTATTCGATCCTTGAATGTGCCTGTGGAGCGTTCCCGAGACACCGGCATAAATGGGTAGAAGCGACTACTCATAAACGTCTAGACGGTTTTGCCCAGTTGGTTAAGGGCATGTCGGTTAGGAACGTTACATTTGGTATCAGAGCAGGTCTCGAGTTCGAGTTTCCATGGGTGCCTATATGCATGGGTAATTTGCAAAGACTTGGTAATCATTATGACATAGTATGACATAGATATGGTATAGCCTTGGATGCTCGAGGACGAGCATAGTTCTAGTGGGAGAGACTGTAACGGGCCCATGGTAGACTGCTCGAGTATTCGATCCTTGAATGTGCCTGTGGAGCGTTCCCGAGACACCGGCATAAATGGGTAGAAGCGACTACTCATAAACGTCTAGACGGTTTTGCCCAGTTGGTTAAGGGCATGTCGGTTAGGAACGTTACATTTTGGGCCCTGTTTTGCTCAGGGTTGCTTTTGCTTTATATGTGATTCTATTTGGAGTCCACCTATATTCACATCTGTAGGTTGTTTGTATTAGCAATTAATTGAATGGGAGGCTTGATCTCAGCAGCTGCAATATATAGGAGAATGCAATTCCTTGGCATCCGAAATTAAACATGTGATTTTCTAATGGCATCATGTCAAATTTAGTAAGGTTAGGCTTGGACATGTAAGGCATTTCTTGATGTATTTTCTCGATGCATGAACATGATGTATGAACATGTTTGGTCCTCCAATTGAGGTGTAATGTCTACGTCAAAGTGATGGTGTTGTAATAACAGTTTGTTCAAATGTTATGATACTACAATAGTACTACAGGTATTGTCATATTATGGGTCTCCATGTTCTTCCATAATTGTCATGCTTTTTCTATTCTTTGATGCAGTTTTTTCCTTCCATTTTCGATATTTTCTCAGGTGGTGTTATGCATGTGCAATCATGGAATAATCTTCCAATATGCTTGAAGAGGCATCCACAGTCTAGATCCTTAAATCCTTTTTAGGCTTGAAGAAAATAAGGTAAATTTCAATGGTAAATTCAATATTTCAATCTATAAACATTGTATTCTATAACTATATCTATTTGAATGACCATTTAAAAACAATCATGCATGGCTTGCTTTGTTGCCATTGCCATTGGGTGTATTTTCATTTGACATGTTCAAAAAAACATGTCGCGACACTAGTGCTGGTGAAGTGCTGTTCGGCCTTCTTCAACCCTTCACCAAAAACGTCACCCTTCTCGGCCACACCGCCATAGCTATTCCGGGGATGGGAGAATTCGTTGGTCTTCAAGATCAATCAAGGACCTTGATTGAAGCCAACTCAAATGATCCTGAAGGGTAGGTTGCTTTCGAAATGGAAATTGGCGGAATTAACATTTCTTTGATGCGTAATTGTGTTTCTTGCTTGGAGCAGAAAGCTATGGTTTCCGACCGGAAAAAGCTTTCCTAGCTTCATTAGCAAAGAATTCATGCAAGTTTGATGCGTGGAGACTCTATTCCTGGTTCAAGCATCAATTTGTAGAGCAATCAAAGCACTTTTCCAATTGTTTGCTCAACATTCTCAAAGAATTTTTCCGAGAACAAAGTACCACAAACCAAGGCAAATACTTCCTTACCCGGTATAAACATTCCTCAAATTTAGTGAGGGAATCCGAACCCAATTCAAAGACATGTAAAGGATCAGGCTTTGTTGTGGTGCTGAAAGATGAAATTTAACTTTCAATTTATTTGATGCGTAATCTGATTATTTGGAAGATCATGTCGATAATTACGATCTTCATGATGATTTTGGGGAGCCGCCAAATGCTTCTTGTCCAGATTTCATGCCTTCAAATGTTTTTGATGGAGATGTTGCTGAGCCTACCATGGATTCGTTTTGTTTAGAACAAGAAGGTTTGTTTCCTCTAATATGCTTTGACTTTTACATATGTATTCTATCTTGATTGACAACATTTAAGAATATTTCCACTTTCAGACTTGTTTGCATCAGATCTTGGAAGACCAGATGCTTCAAACAATTCAGGTAACACCTATGCTGACTTATTTTTCTACACATAACTATGCTGACTTATTTTTCATGCACATAACTATGCTGACTTATTTTTCTACACACTTGGTAATTAAGATTAAATTGGTTGAAGCTGAATATAAAGATGAAGCTGCTGATGGTCCTGTTTATGAGGGAGATCCTGAATGGAAGTCAGATATAATTGCAATTGGAGATAACTTTGCAGTCAATGCCGAGCCTAACAACAAAGAAAAGGTAGATTTTTATATTCTGAAATGCACACAGGTTAAACATGTCATTGAGAAAGCATACAAGGATCCTTGGGGGCAGAAGTTTGGTAGGAATGAAGTTGTTGTAACAGGAAAGTACTACAAGTTCATTGGAGGTTGCAGATACGAGTTGCTGGAGCATGATCCTGAATGTAGTGTTTACAAATTTAGTTACCAAGCAGTTGAACTTTGTCATGCATCACATGGGAAATAACCAGTATGAGCTTGATGAAGATGTGCATGATCACATCATGGACAGCTTGCCACAAAACACTACCATCTTGGCACAAGATGCAGTTGACTCAAAATCACAAACTGAAAGCAGTGCAAAGGTTGCAAGGAAAAGAAGAAGAAAGAATGGAGACAATGAAATATAAACCATTCCAACCATTACAGAAATTACAACCATTGAATTCTAAACATTGACATTGACAATGTAAAATGTAACCATTGAATTTACAGAAATTACAACCATTGAATTCTAAACATTGACATTGTAAAAATGTAACCATTATCCACTTGCAAGTAAACACAATCCAATTGCAAGTAAACACAATCCAATTGCAAGTTAAAACAGTAGATCATATATTGCAAGTTATCCAATTGCAAGTGAACTCACACAATCCAATTGTAAGTAAACACAATCCAATTGCAAGTTAAAACAGTAGATCATATATTGCAAGTTATCCAATTGCAAGTTAAAATAGTAGATCATATATTTCAAGTTATCCAATTGCAAGTTAAAATAGTAGATCATATACAATTGCAAGTTAAAATGGTAGATCATATATTGCAAGTTATCCAATTGCAAGTTAAAATAGTAGATCATATATTTCAAGTTATCCAATTGCAAGTTAAAATAGTAGATCATATACAATTGCAAGTTAAAATGGTAGATCATATATTGCAAGTTATCCAATTGCAAGTTAAAATAGTAGATCATATATTTCAAGTTATCCAATTGCAAGTTATGCAATTGCAAGTTATCCAATTGCAAGTTAAAATGGTAGATCATATATTGCAAGTTAAAACAGTAGATCATATATTAAATGGTGCTGAAGGGTTTACAAAAATAACCAAAATGTACAGCTCCATTTCACAGAAATGAGCATGTCATAGCAGCACTGTTAAGTAGTTATAACTTAAAGTTTGAAAACCATAGAAAACCACCTACATTTGAAAATTGGTGGTTTTCTTTCATAAAACCATTCACTTCTTTTCCACCATTTTGTCCTGGCAATACTTTGCCAAGGTAATATCGTGGTCTTCGAGTCGCTACTTCCTCAATCATCTTTGCTTTCGCCAAAATCTCCAAGTCTTTGGTGACTTCAAAGACTTCCTCAATATCTGCTTTGACACGAGGTTCAACCACTTGATGTTCAAAGACCGAGGTTCAAACAAAGAGATTATTCACATTTTCTCGCATTGCATTGTAAAATAAATCGAATGAAACAAATAAGTTAAGCATACAAAAAATTTCATAAATAAATAAGTTATGTTACCGTTGAACCTATTTTCTTCTTCTCAGAGTGGTAACATCACCTTTCAAAGAGGTTGTCATTCAACCTTGGTGATTTCCTTGTGCTTTTGAGAGGGCTGACATGAGCAAATTTCACTGGACTTAACTTGTCCACATCAATAAAACCTGCAAAATATTTCTACAAGCTAAAGTGCATGAAAACTTTTAAAACAAATAAAAAATAGAGTCAAAGTCATTACCTTTTTCAAGTTTGAGTTTCTTCACAGATCTGGTCTTCTTCTTTGCAACTCTTTCTGCAATGAAGTCAGGAGCAGCAGGTAGCGTGTACAGATCATCTTCTTCTTTACCTCTTTTTTTTGGTCCTCAGCACCTTGTTTTTCTTGTCTTCCTTGTTACTTTCAGTGTCACTATCATTCTCACTTTCTGTGTCACTTTCAACAGGATGGTATTCTTTATATACCAATTCTTGCAATATGCTGCCTGGAACCTCTTCATGACAGGTAGGTACAGTGCAATGCATACAGTCCAAAACAGCAGAAAAGCAAAAAACATGGTATTTGTGACCACATGTTAATTTGACATGCAATTCATAATCTTTGCAGAACAAAAGGCCACATGCTTCACATGCATCCTTATTATCCAAGAAAGGCATGTCATAGGAACCCATACCTAGGTGCATCCGATTTCTGTTGGACTCAGACTGCAGAAAAGCAACATGTTTGCATTTGGCATGCCAAATCTTCATATGCTTTTCAATAGCATCAACTTCTTGTTTGAGTTCGATGATGTCGGCCTTCAAATTCTTCAATCCATTTTTATCCAACTTATTTATGGTGCTGGCCAACAGGTCTCGCCACATTTCCTCTTGTGCTTTAAGCCTTTGAATAGCTTCTTGTTCGTCTGGCGCAGCTGTTTCTAAAGCCTCTCTGTCCTTCACTTTTTCAGATATCTGCTCTTCTATTGCAGAGATCTGAAAGTCAGCTTGAGTGAGAGCACCCTCCTTCCTCAAATAATCTTCTTCTTTCATCAAAATATCGTTTTCTTTTTCAGCTTTCATAGCAGCAAGCCTCCTAAGCTGATTGAGTATGGCATTGCTGTTGTTGCTGTAGCTACTACCCTCTTGCTTAACTGACAATTGTCGCTCAGAAGTCCTAAAAGCATCAGCAGCAAAGGAAGCCCAGTTGATAGCATATTCCTCAGGATTTGCAGCTGCTCGAGGGGAATTAGCCCAGGCAAAAGCTCTAGCAAAGGTGACTCTAACTTCATTGTTAGTGGGCTTGGATTTTTGGTAAATCCTTCCAAGAAGGTCGTTCAGCTGGGTTTCATAGGCAGGCCGAATAAATTTCAGGTTAATCTTCCCTTTCCTGAGTGGCATCTTCCAAACTCGAAGAAAATCGGCCTCTGTAACATCTTTTGCCTTAATTTCTTTGGGCTTTTTCCCTTTGTTAGAAAGAGCCCGGTTAACATGGAATTCATATTCCGTTCTCGCCATCAGCATGTCCTGCAAGCAAAAAAAAGGTCAGAACTTCATAGGCCAAAGGGAAATTTGAGAGCTCCACAAAAGAAAAGGACAGCAACCTCGCCGGAATTGAGCGCCATCACAAATCTGTTCTTGCTTGATGAATTCGGAAAACAGAGAATAGGAGAAGCTTGATCGACTGAATAGATTTGAAGCGAGGATGGTAATGATGCATTCGAAATTATGAAAAAACAGGGGATGGCTCGAAGAAAATTCGCGCTCAAAAATCGATGACGAATGATGAAGGGTGTACCCTTCACCATAATGACGGACGGCCCTGCCCTTCGCCTGACAGTCGCGATTAAAAGTGCTGATCGGGTGCTGATCGTACCAAAAAATGGGTATGTCAAGCATAAAAACACCCCATTTCGCACTGCGTTTTCTTGCACTACTTTCTTACGACAAAGTTAAAGACTTCTTCACTCATTCAGCCTGTCTTAAACTTTTATCTAGATTGCATAGACAATGCCATACTACACGTCTTCTTTTCAGGTCCATGTAGTCAAGTTTTTGTTGCGTGAAGAGGTACGGGTATCTAATATTCACATTCATCATAGAATTTTTGATCAGCTGCATTTGTTTTTAAAGTTTAAATCTCCTTGAGTTGGTATAATGAATTTTTGTTAATCTTAGGTGCATGCCAATGCAGGATGTTTGCACTTAACAGATCTCATATGATTATGTCGTAGGAATTATTTTTCTATTATGATAATGTTACAATTTGATGAGTTGATGCATATCTTTTCATTTGCAAGGGAATCTCAGCTGGGAGCATACATGTACTAGATTGTGCTTTGGCAACCTGGTGCGGAAGAAATTAGTAGCTACTAGACATCTTCTAATTTTGGACATAAAACCGTTCAATTTTAAACAATATAAAATGTTATTTTCTAAGAAATGAAGAGAAGAGTGGTGCTTATGCAAGTTTGCATTGTAGAACATCAATGAAACTCCATACTTTCTAAGCATGACGAATGGATGTACCAAGGCGCTAATGACCAAGAAGAGTTTAATACCAGGAAAGCTAGCGTGACTTTCTGCAGGATGCCAACTTTGATATTCAAGCACTGCTTCATCTTCAACTTCTACGTGATTGTTTAGTTTGTAATTATGCTGCAGCAGTGAGTTTTGATGCTACAATGATGGATGTTGTTGCCATGTACATTATTATATGTATATTCGCTAAAAACTTATTGACTTTATTTATTTTTTGATGCATCCACACATTGTCAAAGCAAACGATTTTTATTTTTCATTTGCATATGCAGTAGTTTAGCTGTCTAAAATTGATTCCAATAACATTCAGATACAAGAAGACCACAATCAAAGCTGCAACACTCTATTGCTATAAGATGTGTACACCAATGGCTTCTTGAGGGTTTTGTCTCATATACATTGTCTCAGTTAGACATTAAAAATTGTAGAATATATGAAATGGCTAATGGATGCACAAAGTAATCAAAAGGTATGTTCATAGCATGATTATTTGGATGTAAATCACATTTTCATTTATCTTAGAGAATTTAAATTGCCAAAATTTATGCACATTTTTGCTGCCTTAAAATTATACCATTTATCAATTTTATTCATCTTTTAAGCCATGCCCCTGTGACGACGTCTCAATATACACAACAGATATGTTCCTTCCGTTTTTACTCAATAACTTCAAAATTTTTGTATGTAGTTATTTATAAATAACTTCCATCTATGTTAAAATATTCAATTATGGTGGCAACATTGCAATCCATGTTATCTATGCACCATTGCTTATCCATTCCATTACTCCTACTTATTCTATGTGCCCACGGTTATGCTCGACCTCCCTACACCCTTGCACTTGACCCCCAATACATGTATGGACAAGATTACATCTATAGCTTTTTGTTCCATCTACATACTCTATTATGCCTACCCATTCCAGATGTCCATGATTAATGCCCGGCATTGCCGGGCACACGTTTCTAGTTATATAAATAAATGATGGCTTCTTATACAAACGCATATAAAATGTTCTCTCAATAGATCAATCAAACCACAAGATGACAGATATTCTTATCACATTAGGTATTGAAACATGAGATACTTCTATACAACCCCTTTTCCTTTATGTCTTGGTAACTGCCTTTCACATATGAAGCTGGATGATAGTCACCTCCCATGTACGAAATTGGATGTAACCAAATTAGAAGATGTGGAGATAAATTTCATAGATTGGAAAGAACTATCAGTATCCAAGTTCTTCTCAGACTAAATCACAATTACAGTAGTTTCTAATCACACGTTAAAGTAGACAACTACTTTAGAATTGCTCCACACGAATGTTGTACATACATTATTTATACTATCCATGCCTAACAATGCTTGGCACACCTGCCTTTTAATGCTTGGCACTGTTGTGCACCTATATTCAACAACCCTGCCTCCGAACTAAGCCCGACAATGCCGGGCAATGTTACTAGTAAAATGGGTATATTAAAATGGATATATTGAGTACCACCAGGAGTCCAGGACTGCTTTGTCCTTGGCTTGTTCCAAAGGCCTGGTTTCCAATTCGCTTACAGATGGGAACAACTTGTGCAGAAAAGGAAAGCCATTACTTCAAAAGCAATTTTATTTTGAATTTTCAGAAAGTAGCCCCGACACTTAAGTTATCCGCTTGTGAAGATTTTGCTGATCTGACTAAATAAGAGTTTAAGTAATGATCTTCTACTTATAAAAATGTTTTTGAAGACCCAGTAGAAAGTTTTGTCGGTAGCCTCACTGAATTGGCATATGCATAAGAGTAGTAAGGATGCTATTGCATAACTATAAGAGAGTTACATCTGGGTCTTCGCCGATTTGAATTTAACAATACAGAATTGTTGAAAGAGCATATTGGATATTTGTAATAGCAATTAGAATGGCATTTGCAACCAATTAGCTTTATTTTTCCATCCAGTGCTTTATTAACTACAACCGTTCATTTGTATTTTTTTGATCCGATCTGGCTTTATTAACCACAGCCAAGGCCTTATTTAAGCACAGCCAAGGTTGTTGCGAGGGTCAACACCCAATCTGAAGCACAAATACCTATAGTAACTGATACGGTTTATAGTTGCAGCTGTTTCAGTGGCCTTTCCACAGTCATAACCGCCAGTTATGATTCGAATAGTCTGCCCAAATCCAGAACCCCCAACAATGGCTTGATGGCAAGAACCAGAGCTGTTAGGACTGCGCATCCAAAACCAAAGAGATGCCTTGAACGAAGCGCCTGAATCTTGCTCCAGCAGATCTGGATTGGTAAGCAAGTTCAAACCCAAGTAGCTCCCTGCAGCATTGTAGTCCCGGGGGATTCACTTTTGATCAGCGTATAATCCATGAGAGTTCAACGGAGGGGTGTTTTTTGGACCATTTGCGTACGTATACTTAGGGGTTAAGGGTGTTTTTAGGCACTGATTTGGAGCAATATCTATACACAGAGGGGCCAAATTGCCTTTTAAAATTGCGTATACAAGGGGGGTTTTTTGCTACCCTCCGAACGCAGATGCCATACCCCCCTTCTGTATAAGTGCATCCCCTGGGACCGTAGTTATAATTCCTGACACAGATCTTAAACTCATCAGTATAACCATTTCTTCTTGTTACATCTATTTATATTCTTGAATTGGGTACCTACCAAGACAATTGAAGAGGCCCTCGACCGTAATAGCTCTTACTAGAAGCACACGGATATTGGGTATTGGAGCTATCACAGTAGTTAGATCCGGGGCTTATCTCGCTGATATATTGCAGGCCTGTCAAATCCAACAGAATCCAACAAAACGTTTAACATAGGCTGGCTTACTGCAGTCAAATAAAAAAAAAATAACAGAACGTAGAAACCTTCTGTTTCCACTTTGACGTTAGCAAGGAAGGCAGCGACCTCTCGTTTCTGATCGACAAAGTGCCGAATCCGGTGAAGGAATTAGCAGCAGCAATGAAAGCATTATAACTATAGAAAGAGTTCATATACGGAAAAAAGGCACTGAAAATGCAGCTGCTGATCATACTGCCCACAGCACTTCCAGTTGTTGGAGTGCATTGTTGCGCATATCCTCCACTTAGGAGCATGCTCAACAACATCACCATCACCACCACAAGTACACATCTCTTTGGCCTCATCATATCCGATCCAATCCAATTCAATTCAATTCAATTCTTTCTCTCGCTGTGTAAGATGATCTCCATAATGGGTATTTATAGGAGAAGGAGAAGCATTTGCACCTTCCTTTCCATCTTCTTAGTCCATGACGAACTATAAAACATGTCTATCTCTTACTGGCTTGCAATAATAATTGTGCATCATTACTTTACTTGCATCTTGACTTTCATAACCTACTTTAGAATATGAAATTGATATGAGGGAAGTGTACCAATCCTCTTGAACTAGATTCTAGGCGTAGTATATGGCGGAGTTTTGCGGTTAGATAAACAACAACATCAATTTGACAAGTTGCACATTTGTACTGTTTCGCAAATTATTGGCATCGATCCGAGCCCTCGGATCGTTATTCTGGGATGGGACGAGCAGCTATATATGTGCTCGTCCTTCTTGTGGCTCGTTATCGGCGTCTTCTCACAGCAGCATCTCTTTCCTTGTCCATTGCTTCCCACCCTTCCTTTACAAACCTTTATTGCTTCTCTCCTTTCTTTTCAAACCTTTTCTGCAGCCCTTTTCCTGATTCAGTCTCTTTCCCGCTCCTAACGATACTTTTCTTGCTAGCTTTTCCATGCTTTTGTCGCAGATAAAAGCTCATATTCATGGTGGCATCAGATTGGGACAGGTATGATTTCTCTGCACTTTAGAAAGGCATCAATAGGGAATCGACTACCGGAGCATCGGGTAACTCTTGTTGGATTCATGCATGTCCTTTATGGTTTAACTTCATATTACAGGAGGAGACTACAGGAGCGTCAGATACCTCTATTATTGGATTTGGATTCATGCTTTTATCTGTTCTTCTATTTCACTTCTTGCATTATTACATGCATGCATTATTCTGTTGCTAGATTTCGATTTTAGATTCAGATTCAGGCTTTACTAGATCGGCCCAGTCGGTGGGGTTTTTTCCAGCGATTTGCTTGGCTTTTCAGTTGATTCAGCATTGACACATTATTCCAACCTATTATTCCTTCATTCCGACCTCTTCTTTCTAGCGGTCTGCTCCAAGCACATTATTCCAACCTATTATTCCTTCATTCCGACCTCTTCTTTCCAGCGGTGCTCCAAGCATATTCTGACAGGTGCCTTTCTTTGCCTTTTTATCCAGGTAAGTTACTCTTAGTCGGTATATATTGGTTAAAGTATTGGAAAGAATCGAGCAATTTGCATGATACAATTTTGCTTTCAAGGCTATGTTTGCCAATTCTTTTCCGAATCTCTATTTTATGCATTGGAAGTGCAATTTTTATTATCATAATTGTTATTGCTGCCTCATGTTCCCATCTGTTCCCCCAATCTCTTGCCGTGGCCTACTCCTGGAACCCATTTCCGCTATAATAGGTGGCCCTGTTCACTCCTAAATTATTTTCTGGCCCCTGATTCTTGCCCTTCAACTATTACTGCCTATCAACGGACTGCTCCAGGCAATGCGATCTGACTACAATCCGCTCCATGGCATTGTCTCGGAACCATTCTTCTAGAAGAATTAATAGTCTACATCTCTTCTTGCCTATGTCGTAGTGCTTATATAGATATTACCTTAAGCTTCCTGGCCGAGTCTGGATTCTTGCATCTAGCATCTAGCACGCGGTTCAAGCAGAACATCTTGCAGGCTATTTCCTTTTGTGTTCTATCCGGTAGATCTTGTAGCCATTCTGGGGTTGAAATAGTCAGTCCGCTTCTTTGCGAGGGTCAATTTCGGCCGTGGAGCAATTCTAACCATCCTTACCCTTGCTTTTTGGTTGCTATAAACCTTTTTTATTTTGTACGTGTTCTCTTTAACCCGAGTTTCCCTTTAGTCCTTGATGGGATTATTGGTCTAGCATTGTCTATTGTATGAGCATAGGTTTGAGCCTGATCCTTTTTAATATACTCATGTTTTGGCTATGCTAATGCGAGTTCCTGTTTTTGGCTGGGCTACTTGGTGATCTTTAGCTATATTAGTTTGAGTTCATGTTTGGCTATGCTAATGCGAGTTCCTGTTTTTGGCTGGGCTACTTGGTGATCTTTAGCTATATTAGTTTGAGTTCATGTTTGGGCTATATCAGTTTGAGCTCTTCTATTTCTCTTCAACTGATGTTTGTTTGTGCATTTTCCTTTTATTAATCACTCCACACAGTTGATATTCGAAGTTGATATTTGATGTTTATCCATCTTTGTAATGATTACCAATCCTGTTGATACAGAGACTTGAACCTCCATAAAAGAAGAACTTGAAGAGTCCTCTGACTAAACCCCTAATACCTATACATGCTTGAGAATGGAAACATTTTCTTAGCCCCTTGTTTTCTTGTTTTTATCCTAGTCCTCTTGTACATCAATGGCATAAAGAGTAACATAGAGAGTAAAGAATGTAGAGAATGAAGAGATAGAGGGTGAATAAAGAGAGTGATAGAGAGAACAGAGAAACAAAATATAGAAATATGAAAGAGAATATGAAGAGAGATAAACACTAGAGAGAGAATAAGATGTATAAAGAAAAGAAAAGACTAAAAAGATGATTTGGAACACATAAAACAATCAGATATAGCACTGGGGCAATTCATAGTGCATTGGCACCTGGGTATATATATTATTGATCATGAATCCCATTTATACCACATTTATACTATCCATCTTTAGGACAGAACTCAACAAAGTACGTCCTTATAGAGGCTCAAACGTGAGACTACACTAGTGGATTAACCAACGTGGCTAGTGTCTAGACCCCCCATAGTATAAAAGCTTGAATAATACTTAAATAAATTTGACAAAGCACAATTAATGGGTAAAATAAGGTACGGTATTAGAAAGTGGACAACTTGCAAAATTGAGATTGTTATTCATAATGAACTCCCTCATGTTATACATACGATATGCATGGTCACTATCTCAATCCTATATTCTAAAGTTGAGTATATGAAAGTCAAAATGGAATCAATCATGTAGATATACTATTACAAAGTTCGGTATGGACTTAGACTTGTTCCTCTTCTTCATCATCAATTATGAAGACAGGGAAGGTGCAGATGCTTTTCTATGTCATATAAATACCCATTATGGAGGTCATCTTTACCATAGGAAGGTGAGTTGAATTGAGAGATGGCAATGCCGAAGTGTTGTGTACTTGTGAGTGTGGTGCTATTTAACATGCTCCTCATTGGAGGATATGCACAGCAATGCGGGTCACAAGCTGGAGGTGCATTATGTGCCAACAATCTGTGTTGTAGCCAATATGGATGGTGTGGATTCACAAATGCCTATTGCGGTACTGGATGCCAAAGCCAATGTGGCTCTACTACTAGTGGGCGATGTGGTACTCAAGGAGGGGGTGCTTTATGTGCTAATAACCTTTGTTGCAGCCAATATGGTTATTGTGGTTCTACCTTTGCTTACTGTGGCACTGGATGCCAAAGCCAATGCAGTGGTTCAAGCAGTGGTGGCACCGGACAGGCGACTTACTATAGTCCATATGTTCGTAAGTAGACGTTGATTTGAGATCTATTCTTTTTTCTATTACTTCAACGATAAAGTTCAATTGATTTTTTTTATGCCTCTAGCTTCTGCATGCTATGGATATGATACTAGCCCATTTCCATCTGGCAACCTCATAGCTGCAACAAGTTCAGACCTCTACAACACTGGCATCTGTGGTGCCTACTATGAGGTCACTTGTAAGGGCGCAGTTTCAGGATCAGGAGGTTGCACCAGCAACCCGACTATCACTGTTAGAGTTGTGGATCGTTGCCCTGGTTGCAATGCTAACTCTTTTGATATTTCATATGAAGCTTTCTCTCGAATTGCGGATCTTAATGTTGGGAGGATCAATATTTCTTGGCGCAAGTAAGATTTTTAATTTGTAAATAAAATCATAGTGGTAGAATTCAAATTCATGCCTCATGGTTCTAAAGCTTGGGTGCCTTTGTTTGTAGGTTGTGATCACAGATCCAATAAGGCCTGAGAACTTGTGGCCGTTCAGCTTGCTTATATAGCTAGTAGCTTTCTAGACAATTATTGTCAATACATATATAAAGCAGGTACAATTTCTGTATACAACATGGCAACTGGGGAGCCCATTCAGCCTCCGGAATGGAAAGCGGCAGGCTTGATTCCGCTCAACAGGTCAAGAACATGTAAATTTTGCATCCTCCCCAGTTGCCATGTTGTGGGGGGACGAAACAGGGTCGCTGATTCCAGGACCCGCTCCCGGCTGCCGCCGGTCGCGGGACCCCCTGGAATCAGCTCCCCTGTTTCCGTCCCCCCATACAAGAATTACATTTTAGTTGAAATTCCGCCGTGGAAGGTGGGCCGACGCGCGCCAGCGCGGAGGCCCGCCTGACACGGCGGAATTTCAACTAAAATGTAATTATTGCAACGTAAAGTTTTGGGTAGTTTTATTCTGACGTGGCATTGTATCTTTATTTTCCTGTGATACTGCGGCGATGGCACTTTCGGCTATGGTGGCTTTGTTGGCTATGGCGCCTTCTATGCTGCCATTGAGCTATAGCTATGGCGCCTTGGCTGTCCGCAAGATCGGAGCGCTTGCAAGATTATGGCGCCTTGGCGCTGCAGGAAGAAATAATATTTTCGTCTTCTAGGTCTTTAGTGTTTTGTTTGCTGCAGGTTAAAGATCAAAGCAAGCATACTTCCGACGATCTTTTTCTGCCTCTTTTTTCTTTCGTATACTTGCTTTCATTGTTTTCTTTGCTTTATTCTTTCATGTACTTTGCTTCCTTTGTTTATTTGCTTTCCGCCGCTTCTTTCTTTCCTATTCCTTTCTATACTTGCTTTCTTTGTTTTCTGTGCTTTATTTCTTTCGTTTACCTTGCTTTCTTTTGTTCTTTGCTTTCTGCCGCTTCTTTCTTTCACATACTTTACTCTCATTTTTTTCTTTACTATACTATACTTTACTTTCTTCTGACGTTTCTGGTCCAGGACGGCACCGTAGAGATCACTGGCAAACCTGCTAACCGTCATGGAAAGCTTGTGCATTCATATATGGTAAGCTGCAAAAATCTGCTCATTTGGTGATGAATACATCCTGCATTTTTAAAATATGGCTTCCGCATTCTGATATTTTGTATAGAAATGTTGTCTTGCTGTATAGACATGCTCTGTTTCTGAATACGTTTTATGTAACCTGTTCCAATCTGTTGCTAGCTATGGTTTCACTGGGGTTCAATTCCCCAGCTAGTAAATAGAAATCTCCTGTAAATTAATCAAGAAACTAGAATGCAAGGCAGAATACAAGTAATAGGAAGCAATGCAAGTGGAGATCTCGGAATGCAACTAGAAACTTAGAATGCAACTAATTGAACAATTCTGGAAAAGAATGTTGCACACGTGTCACTCTAGGATTGGACGAAATTTTCAGAATGAAACTACCCAAATTCTAGGTAAAAAATGCTTTTTTTTCCTGTACTTGCGAAGCCTTTTGAGGGATCTGACATCCTCAGCAAAGCAAGAAAGAACATTTGAAGGTCTGGGGTGGAGGGCCTGCACCGATTTCCGAAATTTCTTCAAGGTGAGCCATCTCTTTGCCTTAGTCATGTATTGTGCAACGGTATCTCTGTATGGACCCAGATCTGTTGATTTTGGTCTCGAATTCTATTGCAGTTATTAAAAGCCATAAAGATCTCATATTTGACGCCATCATTTTAAGAATAGGCATAATTAGTATACCAATGATGAATCCATGTCTGCCGAAGTAAGCAAAAGATGAAAACTGAGCCCATTATTAGTCATTGTATCATAGTTTAACTAGAATGGGGCCTTTCTCTGCAAGAATGGGGTCTTTCTTTGCTCTCTCTCTGTCTGTTTGAGCACATCAGCTGATGGTGGTTCATTTAATCAGTCAGGAATGTCACTCTGTTACAGTCATCATTCTCCTTAATGTTGTTGAAGGATTTGCATGGCTAAGGGGTTAGTTCATTAGTAGGAATCCTTGGCTAACTATTGTAATTAAAGTATTTGGCGAAGTAATACTCAAGGCAACAACTGTTTTCATGCAACTAATATACATGTTTTTGCCTATGTTCTTAGATGAGTTCGTTCATTATGGTTTCATTATGGGCTGGGCAATGATTGGCCACTGTGAGTCCGGTGGGTAAATACTTTAAGGCATGAGGAACAGAAGGAAGATTACCCTATTTGGTGAGTTGTTTAGATAGCTCCAGAGCTGCAGCATTGAAGAGCCTACTGTGAAGAGACTACTTGATATGGCTCAACAGCTGCTTCTTCCAAACAAATAGGCAGATGATAGAGGGTCAAAAATTGATCAACTTGAAAATGGCAAACCTGGAACAGGCAAAGGGTTCTCTGAATCATCAGAAAATTCTGGGCTAAGTCCTCTTGCAGGATTTCTACTTTCAAGGCAGGTCTTTTTTTTAGCAACACGTGGGCATTTTAATATTTGATAGACAATAGTGTTGACCAGCGCTGTTTGCTTCTGCAGGTGGCAATCTCAATGTTTGAAAGATATTAGTAAAGATCTCTAATGGATATTGCATTGCCAGTATATGTTGTCTAGCGAAAGAGCATCTGCCTGCCATTGGACTATTCATTTTGTACTTTGTTGTGTATGCTACAAAGCGTACTTGGCAGGATGGAGTAATTGGATACCAGCTTAGCAACACGGCTATCACAATGGAGCGAGTGTACGTGTTGACCATCTTAAATAAGAAATTTGAGAATGGTGTGGCAATGATGGACACAGTGGCACACATTTCCAGCGGTGAACGGCTCTCCTATTGTAGGACTCCATGCCTTATGGGGAACATGAATTGCGTGAGCATTTTTCTTGCGCCATTGCAACTACAGAGTTGCAAGTTGGATGATTATCAGACATAAGAGTATGGAAGCATATTTCAAGAAGCCTTTTACCTCTAGTGGGTTTATGCAAAAGGTTATCCTTGCTGGCAATCCGAAGGCATTTATTTATTTGCCAATCCATCGGATCCCTGAAGAGTTTGGACTCATCATTGAAAATTGTATAGTAAACTATATTGCTTCTGTAATATTATTGCCCTTGCAGCTAGGGTTGATATACGCGTTTCCTATCCAATGGCTATTATGTATTGGATGGCTCATTGGCAAAGTTTTGTGGCAAGTTGATGAATCAAAATTTATTATTACCAGTGGCCTGTCAAGAACTTCATGTAGTAAGGCTGTTTTTGAATAAATGTCGTATTGCTGAACGTTTTGTATTCAACAAGACTTCTTCCAAGGCAGGATCCTCCTCATCTCGGGCATGAACATAATGATTCTGAGATGAAAACTAACTTAAGACAGCTGAAAATAGCAAAATGTGTTACCCAGGCAAACTATACTGGTGCGGTTTTGACTGTTGAAAATTTTTAGCTGGAAAGTCTTGCCAATTATACCAATCTACCTGGTCCATCCAAAGAGCCGTTCTAGTTAAGGAACATGTATAATCAGATCATCCTCTCAAGTCTAATGAAATTTCAACGTTTAGCTTTCTAGCTTTCAATTGATACGTATCAAGGGAATCTTGTTATGAAAATTTGTAACGGACCACTAATTGGATGTTTGTAATGGATTTGTAAGGGATCACTAGATGCTTTCCAATGGACCACCAAATGCTCTTTTTGGACATTCATTGGCCCACAAGTGCACAACAATGGACCATCTAGCTCAATTTTCAATTGGGCTATTAAAGGGTAAAAGTGGGCAATCAAGAGGAGAAATGTGGGTGTTAAAAAGCGAGATGTTGAAGGTGAATAAGTGGACGAACGGCACCCTCCACGAGATCCACGAGATCAGAGATTAGTTTGTCCTTATGTCTTCTGTACGTACGCTACATGGGCATAAGTTGAAAGTTCTCCTTGTGGATTTGGTTGACAACCTAGATGTGATGTCTAGTTTATCAATGGCCCCTAATGGTCTGCGTTCATGGTGATCGTAGCCGAGTGGTCAGACCATTGGATATGGGTGTCCCCTGTCCAGGTACAAAACCCACTGGTTATCATTGCGTGACGCGAGACATACATAGGACGTTAATAATGCACGTCCATAAATTAAAATCCCTTAAGGGATGTCGTGCAGCCACCAGTACAACATGGTGTCACTGAGGTATGTTATCCTTGCTTTTCAAATAAATATGTGCAGTATGTATGTGCATATTCTTCAAGCCTATGCAATAGACAGTGTGCTATATAGTTACTATGTGATTCCCCTTATAGTTACAAGTTTGGAAGAAAAGCTTATCGCAGTGATAGTTTAGTGGTTAGGCTATTGGTTAGCCCAAGCTCAAATCCCACTGTCTATCATTGGATGGCATGAATGATATATGCTCATGGTGATCATAGCCGAGTGGTTAGACCATTGGATACGGGTGTGCCCCGCCCAGGTTCAAAACCCACTGGTTATTATTGCATGACATGATTAATAAAGTGAATGGGACTTCAAAGCGGGAATCATGTAGTCGCTATGATCAACAATTTTCTATTGTACAGGCACTGGAACATGAGGTGAGAAAATGCAGGTTCAACTCCTGCAAAGCGGGAATCATGTAGTCGCTATGATCAACAATTTTCTATTGTACGTGCACCGAACATGAGGTGAGAAAATGCGTGTTCAACTCCCCGCAGTTCTAGCACGTGGATACGAGATGATGATGAGACACTCCTTTTTTCTGATATCTCAGTGAAGATAAATGCTTTTTTGATTTAATGCAAAACATCTTTTGTAACAAGTCGTTATGATCAATATTCTTCTATCGTGCAGGCACTGTACACAAGGCAACAAAATGCAGGTTCAAATTCAGCATGTTCTAGCATGCATAGACGAGTTGGGGAAGAGAAACGTTCGCGGCGGCCTTGGCCGCCGCGATAAGTTTCTTGTAGAACTAAATACCAATAAGATACCTAGATTTGGTATTGGTTAAAAAATCTTAAATTCATGTCTCCCTTTCCCTAACAAGGCCATTAAGGGGCCAGAAAAAATAAAATGTCAAAAATCACATTGGCCACGACCAAATCGTTCGAGCCTATTGTCTTCGAGCCTATTGTCATGCTTTTGCAGCTTGAAAGCTTTCCAGCCAAACTTCAGTACTACTGGATTTCCCTTATATGTTTGCCTATGATGTTTCACTACTATTGGATTTCCCTTATATGTTTGCCTATGATGTTTCTGTACTATAATGCTAACACCTCACTGCCATGCCCAAGGTCACGGGTTCAACATTTTGTTGTGAAAGTGGTCGTCATCATTGTATGTACAGCGGTGAGGGCAAGTCCCATCTGGGTGTGTGCCCCATAAGCTCCGGCTTCTCGTGCACGTTAGGAATGTATCTATCTATCTATCTTCTCCTCGACACAATGCAAATTATCATGTAATATTAAGCAACATCAATAATCTTCTACAAGAGCTTTGCAGTACTAAAAGGATAGTGTTCCAATTAGATTTTATAGCATATGCATAAATATTTGGTTTGTGTCCTAAATATTAAATTCCTATACAAAGCAATCATAAGTGCATTGGGCTAGTTTTTATCGGATCTTAATTTCTAACCGATGTCAATACCAAACGAATGCATTTCAAATTCATTCATATTAATATAGGCTCTAAAGAAAGTGCATTGCGTTGCTCTTTAAAGAGAGGACACAGTGGTTTGGAAGTCTACATTGCACATTACACTTTTTAAAAAAGAATTATGCAATGCCACCATTATAATTATGTATAGCACTGCCCACCCAACTAGGGACAAAGAATGGGCCATTTAGAAGCCCACATCCTATTTTGTGGTCTTACTCTTCGCTTATTGAACTACTAGCCGGAGGGGAACCTCAACATAAAGGATGGTTTTCATATATTGCAAGTTTCGACCTTACAACCGTCCCCACCCAACTCGCTTTCAGGTCGCTTTTTCTCATTCTATTGGACATCAAGAAAAAGAATGATTAGCATCCTCAAACAGTAAAATGGTACCCGGCCCAAGGTCACCTTCAACATAGGTCCGAAGAATGGCCAACATCTCGGTATAAACATGATAAAAAAAGCCAAAGAAAAAGAAATTATCATTCTTCATATCGCCTTCGTCCCCCTCAAGCACCTCATCTCTAAAAAGAATCTTTAGTGCAAAGAACTTTGGAAGCATAGGCAAATCGCCAAGTTTACACTCATCATATCAAAGGCAATACAAGTTTTATCCGGTGCTTCGACGGCTCCCCCCACTTCGAGCCGCCAGGTTGGGTTCTCCTGCGAACCCCGTAATTCGCGAACCGTCGCGATTCGATTCAGCGAACCCGCAATTGACGGGGGGGGTCAAGCCTGCGTGGCGCCTCCTACGGATCGCCTGGCGAACCCTGAACCCCTTGAGTTAGTACAAATTGGGCCCCGATAGAATGGCAGGGCGTAAGAGAAAAGGTGCATTTATTGCCTTCTTACCTGTTCGCCCAGGCGAACCCCCAGGCACCTCCGATAGGTTCCAGACGTTATGAAATTATTTTTTCAGACATATAAAGTCCAAAAATACGTATTTTTGGGAAAAATACGTATTTTTCGTATTTAATACTCGCCGGCCGGAAAAAAATTTTCGCAAAGCGAACCTTCCGGCTTAAATTTAAAAGCTGAACTTTTTCGAAGTTTAAACCTTCAGCTGGTTTTAAAAATTCAAAAAAAAAAAAAAAACCCCCCTGATTCGTCAAAGATGACCCTAAGCCTTAGAGACCAACTTTTTGGAACTCAAAGACCATACACATGCAGCCTTGGAAAAGACTAGGTGTAAGCCTAGACCAAGCCTTGATTTGAGAGGACAAGTAGACAAATCATAAAGAACATAAACAAGATAAAATACTAAGACAATGTTTGATTCAAAACAGACCAGATCTCAACAGAAAAACCTATGAGAAGAAATAAGAAAAGACAAGCCATTTAAAAAATTAGACAATATGGGAATCATTAAATTATCATAAAAAAGCTATTTAACAACAAACAAGGCAGAAGTATATTCGAGAAAGCAATTAAAGAAAGTATAAACCTAAGAGCAGACGGGCTACAAGTAAACGTTAGAAACATCTTAACTATAGAGAGCATAGACATAAATTACAACAATAAAGCAATAGGAAAAATTCAAACATGAAAAGACTATAATATCAGAATAAAAATAAGACCCAAGATAGTTAATACTTGAGACATAGCAAAATTAAGACAAGTCGGGCAACTATACAACCCTATCGTACAAAGTCATAAAATAATGAAAGAAGGATAAAAGAAAATCTTATAGGGAGAATAAACCTTTTGGATACAAGCTAATACATAAAGAACGAAAAAAGGCAAACAAATATACTACACAAGGAGCTTATTTCATATTGAGAAGAAAAAATTCCAGAAAACAAAACTTAAGAAATATCATAAGAAAACTTATATGATTGTATCAAAAGTAAGAGCAACTTTGAACAGAAGATCCACAACATGAGTTTAGAACAGCAAAATTGAAAATAAGAGTCTGCATTAAGCAGCAGATGTTCATATTGCAAAATAACAGAATATAAGTTTGCAGATATCACCACAAGTCATTTTAAGAAATCTGAGTCCATTTGCAGCAAAGCACTCAACCACATAGCATCATATGGAAGGATAAGCTCGGTTACCTGCACCAAACAATACACAAACAAGCATTAGACATGGTTGTCATGTATTCGGTAGCAGGTAAACAATGAACTTATCCGGCTACTCGCCCTTCACCATAAACAACTATGTTAATATGTAAATATGAAAAACAACAGGAACCTATTACATGGATGTAAAGTTAGAATAAGAATGTGAACTTAAAACAGAAAGGTTGGATCATATCATTAGGTCTTAATATACAATTGCAGCAACATAGCAGGAGTTAGGAACTAGGAGGAAGCTCCCGGAAACAAGGAGGAAGCTCCTGGAAACATAGAACATAACGAGCCAAGCAGAAACATAATCACTCTTTATCAGAGAACCAGCAAAATCATTACCCATACAAGAGACCATAAGGAGGGCGTTAGAACATAACAGGGTCAGAAATCAGAATATAGACAGTTATTTAGCAGATCTAGGATGCCTAGAAGTCTATTGTTGGACTAGAAGATATGAACTTATGGAGGGAATGAACTGGTAAAAATAGCATACGAATAGACAGTAACTAGAAGTAGTAGGAAAAATAGAAGAACTCTGCTGGCACATAATCCTAGATTAAATTACAACGACCGAAGTGCAGAACAAAATATGCATGAAATACCATAGCAGAACTTAAAATGCAGTAAAAGTCTTGAAGGATAGCGTGCAAACTGAAAGCCTATAGCAATAAGGAACACATAAGAACAGACTAGACACTAATTACTGGAGAAAAGGAAGCTGTTATAAGACTGAAGGTAGCAGAATTCTAGAATGGGACTTAGACTTGCTTCTCATTCATCTCAGCAGATTTTCTACAATGGTGGATAGTGGGTAGCCGCACACATGCGAACTACCCATAAAAAATAAAGGGAAAATCCAATTATATCATTTGGACCCCAACAAATTACAATGCTAATAGAGACTGGGCTAGTGTACCTGCTGAAAGCTTATCACCGGGATTAAAAAACCCCGCCCTTTCGGGTTTTCGAGGAAAAACCCTAGTGATAAGCCTTCGGCAAGGGGCTTGGACAAACGTAAAGGCATAAAAATCGCCCCCAAAACCCACGAATGGAAAAAGTCGAAACAGATGCCGCCGCTAACTGTACACGCACATCACCAACAAAACAACAAGACAAAACAAACCTCCCGTGAGTGGAGGGTTGATTACGCTGTAGCGTGCCCGCGTATAAAAAATACAATAACAAAGAAGGGGGGGAAGGAAGGAAGGAAGGAAGGAAGGAAGGTACTTTTATCGTCCACGGAGACCAATCGGTCTATGGGACCCAATACAAAAAAACGCAGCAAAACGGATTACCGCCTCGGATTAAAAACCCCCACCCCCGGGGTTTTCGAGGGAAAACCGCGGGCAAAATCAGCCCCGCCGACAAACCGCTAATCATATAAAATGCGTAAACACCCAAATATATATAAATATGCACCACACCCGTAGTAGGGTGGGTTCAAAGAGAATAAGGTATCACGGGAGAGAGAAGAGGAAGCGCCGATGAGAAGTCGGGCGGAAAAGGCTTCTAAAATAGCGAACTCCCAACTTAACGGGCATGCGCCCGCGATGCATGCAAAACATGCATGCTCGCCCCATTCTAGAATGGCGATCCGATGTCTCCGGATCGATGGGATTCTAGAATGGGACTCGCGATGAAACCAACAAACCGCCTTCGGAATACCAAAGGACTTCCTTAACAAACTAGGATCGAGGGCGAAGGTCACAGGGATGAAGGCTAAAGGCCGAAAAGGACAAAGATGAAAGAAACGCCAAATTGGCCAAACCAGGCAGGAAGAAGCCCCTCCCCTGCCTGGAAACAATTCAAAGAGAATAAGGTACTGCTGAGAGAGAAGAGGATATTACCATAAGCAGAATAAATGAGATACACTAGGTAAATGGAGAAGAGAACACGTAAAAAACAAGACAAATGAAAATACAAGACCTAAGAAATTCTTTAACATGTAGAGCAAGGGCTACATCATGAGAACCAAAAAACTAAAGCAGAATGGCAATTGGATAGGTCACAGAGGTTAGATTAGGCCGTAAAAAATTACTGAATTCAAATTATGTTAATAATGAAGATCCTGAAACGTTGAGGACATTAAATTATAGGGAGCCTAGGATCAAGGTGTCCAATTATGAATGAGAAGTTAGAATTCACACAAGAATAACCTAGAGATTTTAACCTAAAAAGGAATCAAAGGATTTAAGGAAGAATGCTTGAATATGGCTGATGTATAGAGGATTCAACATAATAGAAAGGAAAAATAATAACATAAAGATCAGAATAGAGAAATGGATAAAGAGAAAAGAACCCCTAAGTTAGAACACAAGATTAGATGGTATAAACAGCCAATGCATTAGGGACATGAATATTAAGATGGTAAACAGCCTATGATCAGAAGGAAAACAATCTGTGAAATAAGGGATAGAATAGATTGAAAAATCAGAATAGTAAGGTAACGAATAAAATCTAATGGAGACCTTGGGTTTAAGGAAAGAAGACAGAATAATACAAAAATGATCATAAACCTTATTTGCAGAAACGTCCAGAGGAACTCCAGCAGGTAGAACGATAGGGGTAACTTGTGAAGATAGATCAATAGTGGGAACACCAACATCTGGAACACTGGGAGCATTTGGAGCAATAGGATCTGTTGGGGCAGATAACTCAGGGATCTCAGGAGTGCAAGCCACTAACATGGGAATTTGAGCTGCATCATGAGTAGAACTAGCTTCCCCTTCAAGATTAATGGGGTTTTTTGCTGATCCAGGCAACTTGGCAGGCCTATGATAATCAAAGATCTTCCTTCTTTTTTCTGCTTTCAATTTCTCTTCCTGCATTTTGATCAGAGTTGCCTTATTGAAGCCTCCTTTCCTTCTACCCATCAACTTAACAGAGCATGGCTTGCTCGCCAAAGCCGAAAATGGTGAACCCAAGATGCAGAATGAAGAAACAATTTTAAGGAGAGGATTTACAGAATTTCTTAGCTGGAAAATCAGAAAAATAACAAGTCCAGATTGTCGCACATGGGTAAGCAACTGCCATTCAGTTAGACGTACATCAGCCGCCATCGTGAGCACCGCAGAGCCGTGAGGAAGAAGGAGCCAACCCTAAAATGCGTTTAACCAGAAAGTCGAAGGGGAAAGTAGAAAATAATGGAAAATAGAAGAAATAAATGATATTAGGCATACATATAGAATTTATTCCACTTAAATAAACAACCAATGGTCCAATATGAAGGGGAAATCAAGGATAGGTATAGTTAAGCCCTAACATCATGGGATAATGGTAATAATGTCTAAATGGACAGATGTAGTCAGTCTTATATATATAAAAAAAAAAAAATGAATTTTCGCGTAAGCGAAACCTTTAGTTTCGCTTCACAGCTGAAAACAGCCACAAGTTTAACCGACGCCGAAAAAATTCAAAAAAATCAATTTTTTTTTTATTTTTTTTTTTTTTTTTTTCGAGTTTTTTTTTCACAGTAGCGAACCTTCGATTCGGCTTTCACGCCTAAAGAAAATTTTTTTTTTTTTTTTTTTTTGTAGTTTAAACCGGTCGCTTTCTGTGAAAAAGTTTCAAAAAAATCGAAAGGTTTCGCTTTACGCCGATTTTTCGACGCCGAAAATTTTTGGGATCGTATTTTTGACGTATTAAACGTCAAATTTGTGCCGTATCAAACGAAAAATACGTGATACGATAAAACGATATCTGATTGAACCTATCCCCGGTGGGCAAGTCGTCAAATGGGAGCTGTGCCCTCGTGGGCACGTCAGAAGGCATTTATTGGTCTGCCAGTTCGGCCCAGCGAACCCATTGGCGTGCATTGGCGGTATTTGATTCTCCGGTGGATCCGCCCAAGTATTACGCGGACTGGGAGGGTTCGCCCGCTTAATCCTCCACTCATGCCTTCCTTAGCTCGAAAGCGCCAAGAATGAAGCGGCGAAAGGCGGTACCTTCCTTCACTGCCTTCCTACTCCATTTTTCCTTGGCGACCATGTCTTACTCGAGAGACAAATTCCGGGCCGGCATGGATGAGCCGCCCCTCGCCGTTTGGCCCGAGAGCTGGCGTTCTCCATCCCGGATGCATCGGTAGCATCATAGAATGGTACGCCAACTCGCACTGTCTTTACCCATTAAGTCTGTTGAGTGTGCTTGTTTACCGTATTTGTTTTGTTGCAGGGAATACTAGGGCACTTGGTGCCTCGTAAGAAGGGTGACCTCGGTTGAAAGCGGTCGGGCCCCTACCGTTGCCCAGAGGTGGATTTGCACTGCACCTGGGTGTACTCACTTCGTCGACAAGATACGCCGTGACCCTGGATTTCTGGGTTTGACGCTGATGGAGCTTGGGGCCACCATCGAGCCACCACGCCAGATCTTGGTGGCCCATCGACATTCCGGGCCCACGGTCCGCCGACCATCGGTAATTGCGCATTAAAGTGGTATCCGAAGTGAGGGGCAGCTTCGACGCCGGTGAAGATCCCCGCCAAAGCCGCACGGAATGCCGGAGGCCGCCGTCATTACCGAGAGATGCGAGGAAACAAGGCGCTACAGCAATGCGCCTGCAGCATGTCCTAATCCCTGAGGCGGCCTTGGAGGCTTTTCCAGAGGGACCGGACGCTATGTTGCATGAGGCCAGCACACAGCATAGGCGGTAGCGTGAGAGGATGCAGCCTTTTCATGAAGGTAGCATCAGAAAGTCGAAAGCTAGTGCCACGTGGGTTCGGTTTTAAGATCGGATCACGCATGCTCTTCTCAATGACCGCCATTGCATCGGAGGTTGGCGGCCATTTGCCCACGTAGCGGGAGCCGCTAGTGGTAGCTCCTCGTGATACGGGAGTCTCACCCAGGTTATGGTGCGGGTCCATCTTCGCCACTAGTTTCTGGGGCTGGCAGGGTCCACACTTGTTGCCCTCATACGAGACGCGGACCTGCGTACTCGCCTGGGCCTTGGAGATGATGATCATGTGGGCTGGTGGTACTTCGACAACCTGCCTACACACCCGGGCGTCTCATCCGTACGCATCAACCTCCCCGCGCTTCACTTGTGAGTGTTTCTTGTGCCCTTGTGGTCTTCCACTTCATGCGCCCTTGTGCTCCATTGTGGTGATCTCACCTGCACTCTCTTGCCACAGCGCGACGGCCTGGGTCTTCGAGCGACTGGGGGCACCGGCGGCTTACATCCGGTGGGGTGTCGCGGCGTATGTGCGACTGGCATTGTGCCCGTTGCAAATCGCCAGCAACACCTGCGGCATGCATATTGGCTTCATCATGCGGCAGCTCGTGCGATACGTGTGGCAAACCCGGCCGGACACCATTGTGCCCATAAGCAGGGGCTGGTACACGGCGGCCGATGTGCGCCAGTTTAGGAGTGAGTGGCCTGTAGTGGTCGGCCTGCTTTATTGTAGGGTGTACTGGTACCAACAAAGACTCGGTGGTCACTGTTAGTGCGGGTTGGGATTTTTCTAACTAAAGTATTTTCTCCTCTAAGTGACAGTTGTGTCGTCCCTGCAGGTTTAATTGGTTTACATAGTTACAATTGTCGTCTTCGAAACTACATAGTATCACTTGTGCAGTACTGTAGTCGGGCTTGTGACATTATACAAAGAAGGTCACTCGGAGGGCGGTGACCTGGGAGCATAACCTGGCAGCGGGGGGGCTAGGAAGCAGTCGATGGTGGACTCACGCTGGTCACAAGCCCATTCGAACTCGTAGAAGGCTTGTTCGTAGCTGGCTCTCAAGTCAGCCACCTCATCTGTGCTTGCTTCTGGAGGCAAGTTCCGCAACATTGTTCGAAGCTCGTCCATGGTTGCAATGCTATCCCTCAGGGAATCGCCTGTGCGCCAACCCTCTGCTTCGCAGGAGCAATCGTCCGCTATCTCATGGTTGAAATCGTACACCTCCAACCATTTGATGCATGCTTTCTCGGCATCACCACTTGTCAAAGAAGGCGTTGGTGACCCCTGTCCATCTTCACCTTGCGAGGCGTGCCCATCTTCCATTGCTGCACCAATATAAATGTTAGTTACTTGCGCACACATGTAAAAGCAGCAAATAAAGTGGACCCTATTACAACCTAATGAACCTAATTATGGGTGATCCCCCATCAGCTCCCCCTGTGGTCCCTTGCCCCTGCACGAGGTCGTGGGAGGTGCTCCCTCGCTACGGTGGGCCCTGCATGCCACGTGTGGACTCCAGCGCGGGCATGTTGTTGCTGTCTGTCGTACCCGCCATGGAACACGTGGACCGGCGGGCCGGCTGCATCTCTATGGAATCGGATCTGCCTGGGAACCTTGGATATCATTTCACGCACATCTGCTGGGCCAAGACCATGAGCATTCTGCATGGTGGCTTGCACGGTCTGGTGTTCGGCCATGAGCAGCGCATCCCATTGTTGTAGCAGCGGGGTTAGGACATCGACGTCGTTCGCACATGCGGGCGGTCGCGGAGGCATGGGCGGAATGAATTGTCGATTGGGATATAACTCATTGGCATGAGGGCATGGGCAGTCGCAATATCGCATTCTCATATGCTGAGTGTATCTCAATCCCTCCGTTGACTGGCTAGCCATAGATAACCTCACGTCCGCAGCATCTTCCAGTAGGATAGCGTTGGGGCTTTCGTGCAAGGATTGGATAAGCGAGTGAGCACCTGCATGTCTCTTCGGATATGAGAATGTGCTATATCGTCCAAACTCGGCTGGATAGAAAAAGAGCGGTGAGCGGCAGCCATCGGACAAAAGCACAAAAAACATGACCGAGTTAGACCCAGATGTACTTACCAAGACTCCATCTTTCTGCGCACCGAGTCAGGATTGTGCCTCCAGCTGGCAAGGTCCCATCTGGAAAGCCTATGAGATGAGACACTAGCATGTACATCCTTATATTAACTTTGCACTGCAGGGTTTGGGTCTTCAAAACTTTCCAGTGCGATTCCACGTAGTTTGTCGTGTCGACGTCTGCATGGTTGAACATTCGTTTGTGTCTTTGCCATTTACCATCCCACGTTGCCCCATGGAGCCAGTTATGATTCAAGTACCAACATCGCGTAACACATTGTTTGTCCCAGATTCAGGATGTAACAACTAATCATCGTTGTGCACTCACCCTTGTATGATGTGGTTATGTCCGTAGTGAAGTTGAAATTGTGCCAACTGGAGATTGTACGCTTGGGCGTTCGGCTCGGTCATCAACTTTGACAGCCCCAGGGCCACGTCTCTCTTTAGCACCTCCCCGGCCAGGCGTGGCAGTAGATATCTTTGCCACGCACGCTTCGCATGGAACCAACATGCAAGAACATTCTGCAACCTGCTTTCAAAAGCACGAGTGTCATTTTCCATCTAGTGATACAATCAATGCACACTCATCATACCTGCTCACCGTCTTCCCAACAATGTCGGTCTTCTAGCACGACCTCGGTGATAGCACGTCTCTCACACCCGTCCATGTCAATCGTGATTGACCTGGGCCTGATTGTGCCCATGCGTTCAAAGACAAGACGTAGTGCTATCTTCAGGGCATGACGTTGGTGCCCCTCGTCGGCCTCCATGCTGTAGAGCATGTAAAACACTGGGAACCCCACACCCCCGGCAATCGGTACAATCGCTCCGTACAACGAAAACTTCCACAGATTTGTGCAAATGATTGAATCCATAGCCCAACCGCCACCGCCGCTCCACCTTACAGCAGCCTCCAACATCTTGTCATCTTGGATGACTAAGATCCATGGCCGGACCAACGGGTCTGCAGCATTAGGATTCCAGGGCTGGTGGAAAATTACCTTCCTGGAGGCTTTCCAATCGTCTATGCCGTTCTCAAGGCTTTCCCAGTCCGTGCCCAGACTCCCCCCTACGAGGTGCAAGGTGGTGAAATTGAAAGATAAAATATTTTTCGTGAAAAGGTCATTGAAACAACAGTTAGGACTAAAGGGTAACCATATCGAACCAAAAATAGAGTGAGAACTCAGAGTTAAATATTGTACCACTCACTAAGCATTATGAGAAGTCTACGACTGGAAAAACAATTTTCAAGGGATCTTACCGAGAATTCTCTGCCGGTACGCCAGTTGCCACACATCCTCCTGCGCCATCCTGAAGCGGTATATGACTCGTTCAATTGGGCTTACTGTCATACGTATTTGCGGTCCCTGTGCTCTTGCGAAGTCCCATGCAGCACGGGTCATCCCAATACTTCTAAGCTCCAGTGCGGCAGCCCCAAGCAGTTCAGGATGCACGGGCATTAACCAGTCCTCCGCATTTGTGAAAGGGTCATGGCCAGCGTGTTCTGTGCTCACATATATTCGTGCACCACTCGATGTAGCACCGTTTCCATCTACTTTCACTGTCCGCAGACGAAACAAGCATCCTCTGCGGTGCGACCGTCTGATCTGCCTATCCCCCCGGGTCCCTCTCCTGCGCGGTTGCCTCCATCGGTGTCTACCTCTGCCATTGTCGTGCACTCTACTTGGAAGACAAATATAAACTATTGCAACACGAACCTGGTACTCAAGCGATCGTTACAGCACAAATCTCTGGACAGTCGCCTGTTTCAATGAACCTGCAAGACAAAATGTGAATACATGCTCACTATTGACAAGCGTATGGTCAATATTGAAAATGCAAAAGGAGATGAGAGAGAGAAAGAGTGCACCTGCTCTAGCACGACTTCTCACCGCAATGCGCCTTTCCGAAAGAAAAGTGAGGGTAGAAGGGCCATGCGCGCCCATAAATAACCCTTTGCCTCGTAGAAGGATTCGCCCAGGTGAATCCTTCTACAGGCCGGAGATGCTAGGCATGCCTGAGGTAATATGCCAGGCGTGCTGGGCTCACCTGGCCACCAAATGCCTTCCTACCGGGTTCGCCCAGTAGGCGTGCCTGAGGTAATATGCTAGGCGTGCTGGGCTCGCCTGGCCACAAAATGCATTCCTTCCGGGGTTCGCCTGGGCGGTAAATAATGCCCTGCCAATGAGATTTAATTCGGGCAGTAAATAACGCCCGGGCGAACCCTCCGGGTCACGTGTGTACGGCCCGTACCAGATCCGCCAATGGGTTCGCCTGGGCGAACCCGGCAGGACCACAATAAATGCCTGCCTCCCATTCTGACCTGACGTGCCAGAGGGTTCGGCTGGGCGAACCCAGTAAGAAGGGTTAAATGCCTGCCTTTCTTACACGCCCTGCCATTCTGGCGGGGCCTGCTTTACTGACCGCGGTTCAGGGTTCGCCTGGCCCGATAGGGGGCGCCATGCAGGCTTGACGGCCCCCACCCAATCATAACTATCGTCGAAAACTGGAATCTTTGGATATCGCTGGCTGAAATGCGTCAAAATAGTCCTGTAAGCACCCGCAGCATTCCCTGCCTCCACAGCTTCACTTGTTAGGCTGTGCTATGGTAAATTATATGCCCCTGAAATTATATGCCACTGGGAATAATGAAATGCTGTGAACATAAATATAGATTGTGCTCTTCCGAAAAGAATAAAATGGCAAATTAAGATGGAGATAAAAGAATGGTATTTTTTCCTTAATGCACCAATTAGACAAAAACTAATGTTTGTCTCATAGTTTTGAAGAATTCTATGCGATATTTCTGATTTGTTATATAAGGGGCTTACTTTTCTATCAGAATGGTAATGTGTTAATGTGAAGGATGCTTCTAGTGATGGATGTGCAAGACATTAAGCGTCAGCAAGCACAAATAATCATGTCATTAAAAGAACCAGATATGGCATTTAGAGTGTATAGTACAATATTTGACATTCTGGATTGGGTAACTTATTTGTACTTCTGAGGAGTTAAACATCTTCTTATTTAAAATAGGAGGGCTTGGGTTTCCGAGCCGGGGATGCCGCATGTTATGTCGCATGCGGCGTTCCCTCTCCCCCTTGCAGCTCCTACCTCAGCATTTCCCACTGCATTATTGGTACGTTTCTGTTCAAATCGTCCATATTCTGTCGCTCTCCGGCTAGGGTTCTCTGTCCCTTGGCAAACCTGCTTTATTGCACCACTACAGAACAAATCCGTTTATAGGCATCTCAAAGGCACTTTGGCAAGGGATATACATCATGACCACGCCCTCTTATTTATTTGCAAATGGCTCTTCCATAGCCAAATCTGTTGCTGAGAATATTAGGAATGCCACTTCGAAAAATCTATTTTTTTAGAGAAGGTAAGCAGTTGATTGTCATATTTTGAGTTCTGAAAGGACCATTTTCAATACCACTGCTCTATATCTCCTCTTTCATTTTTACAATGCTCTGTTGTCCTTTCTGTATATGTTTATTTGCTTGCACTAGAGCACAATTTATATCGAAAGTTGCTCTCCTCTAATTTGTGTTGCTAGAAAATGTGTCTTCCATCTATCTAATTTGTGACTCATTTTGTTGCAGGTTCAGATTTGGCTCTTGCAATTGCAATTTCGTACTCAAAGAAAGATGTTTCATAAAGAATGCAATAAACATATGGGTCCTTTTCTGAAGGTTGTGTCCATTGCATTCCAGAAGCATGATGCAGATAAATGCATAAGCATAGGACAGTGCGGGGCTCTTTTCTTCAACCATTTTTTGTGCTCATTTTTGAAAAGCCTCTATTCTTCATAGTAGAAGAGGTATGTGGCTGCCCTACGTGCATTTGTGAAGTTTTGATTGTTATAATATGGATTGTGACAAGTTCGTTATTTTTTTAATACAGTATCCTTCTAAGAAAGAAGAAGAAAAAGTGCAGTCTGTAGATTATGATACTGGGAGATCTAAGACAGTAACTTTGCTTAAAGAACATGCTGAGGTACATAAATTGTCTTTATATTGTTTTATGCATTTCCATTTTAAAGAAGAAATTAATAATGTTTTCATTGTCACATAAGGAACAAATTCTTTGACGTATAATGTATCTTTTTGGTGGACTGTCTAAAAAGCATGTTTCGCTAGAGGATTGTCCTAGAAATGAACTATCTGAAGAGGTACGTGTACCAAACCATGCAATGTCATTGTAGGGCAATATAAAGGATTTGGAATATAAAGGGCAATATATTATGCTTTCGGAATGATAATATCAACTGTTATACTTTCAAGCCAGATTACTTCTTTCCTCACAAATAAACTGAGCCACTAACAATTATTCGTCGAATTCCATTAGGACTAGAAAGCATTAACGTTCATCTACGGTCTGTGTTATATTCCTATAATAAGTACTACTTATCTGTTTGGTCCAAGCTTTTCCCTATGATTTCTTGCTATCTTTTTTTAATTTTGCAAGGTCTCTACTTAATGTTTAGAATATTCTGGGCCCTGTTTTGCTCAGGGTTGCTTTTGCTTTATATGTGATTCTATTTGGAGTCAACCTATATTTACATCTGTAGGTTGTTTGTATTAGCAATTAATTGAATGGAAGGCTTGATCTCAGCAGCTGTAATATACAGGAGAATGCAATTCCTTGGCATCCGAAATTAAACATGTAATTTTCTAATGGCATCATGTCAAATTTAGTAAGGTTAGGCTTGAACATATAAGGCATTTCTTGATGTATTTTCTCGATGCATGAACATGATGTATGAACATGTTTGGTTGAGGAGTAATGTCTACGTCAAAATGATGGTGATGTAATAACATGTTGTTCAAATGTTATAGTACTACAATAGTACTACAGGTATTGTCATATTATGGGTCTCCATGTTCTTCCATAATTATCATGCTTTTTCTATTCTTTGATGCTATTTTTTCCTTCCATTTTTGATATTTTCTCAGGTGGTGTTATGCATGTGCAATCATGGAATAATCTTCCAATATGCTTGAAGAGGCATTCGCAGGCTAGATCCTTAAATCCTTTTTAGGCTTGGAGAAAATAAGGTAAATTTCAATGGTAAATTCAATATTTCAATCTATAAACATTGTATTCTATAACTATATCTATTTGCATGGATGGCTTGCTTTGTTGTCGCACTGCGTTTTCTTGCACTACTTTCTTACGACAAAATTAAAGACTTCTTCACTCATTCAGCCTATCTTACACTTTTATCTAGATTACATAGAGAATGGCATACTACACGTCTTCTTTGCAGGTCCATGTAGTCAAGTTTTTGTTGCGTGAAGAGGTACGGGTGTCTAATATTCACATTCATCATAGAATTTTGATCAGCTGCATCTGTCTTTAAAGTCTAAATCTCCTTGAGTTGGTATAATGAATTTTTGTTAATCTTAGGTGCATGCCAATGCAGGATGTTTGCACTTAACAGATCTCTTATGATTATGTCGTAGGAACTATTTTTCTATTATGACAATGTTACAATTTGATGAGTTGATGCATATCTTTTCATTTGCAAGGGAATCTCAGCTGGGAGCATACATGTACTAGATTGTGCTTTGGCAACCTGGTGCGGAAGAAATTAGTAGCTACTAGACATCTTCTAATTTTGGACATAAAAGCGTTCAATTTTAAACAATATAAAATGTTATTTTCTAAGAAATGAAGAGAAGAGTGGTGCTTATGCAAGTTTGCATTGTAGAACATCAATGAAACTCCATATACTTTCTAAGCATGACGATTTAAGCACTGCTTCATCTTCAACTTCTACGTGATTGTTTAGTTTGTAATTATGCTGCAGCAGTGAGTTTTGATGCTACAATGATGGATGTTGTTGCCATGTACATTATTATATGTATATTCGCTAAAAACGTATTGACTTTATTTATTTTTTGATGCATCCACACATTGTCAAAGCAAACGATTTTTATATTTCATTTGCATATGCAGTAGTTTAACTGTCTAAAATCGATTCCAATAACATTCAGACACAAGAAGACCACAATCAAAGCTGCAACACTCTATTGCTATAAGATGTGTACACCAATGGCTTCTTGAGGGTTTTTTGTCTCATATACATTGTCTGAGTTAAAGACATTAAAAATTGTAAATATATGAAATGGCTAATGGATGCACAAAGTAATCAAAAGGTATGTCCATTAGCATGATTATTTGGATGTAAATCACATTTTCATTATCTTAGAGAATTCAAATTGCAAAAATTTATGCACATTTTTGCTGACTTAAAATTATACCATTTATCAATTCCATTCATCTTTTAACCCATGCCCCTGTGACGACGTCTCAATATACACAACAAATATGTTCCTTCTGTTTTTACTCAATAACTTCAAAATTTTTGTATGTAGTTATTTATAAATAACTTCCATCTATGTTAAAATATTCAATATGGTGGTAACATTGCAATCCATGTTATCTACGCACCATTGCCTATCCATTCCATTACTCCTACTTATTCTATGTGCCCACGGTTATGCTCAACCTCCCTCACCCTTCGCACTTGACCCCCAATACATGTATGGACAAGATTACATCTATAGCTTTTTGTTCCATCTACATACTCTACTCAATAGATCAATCAAACCACAAGATGACCGATATTCTTATCACATTTAGTATTGAAACATGAGATACTTCTATACAACCCCTTTTCCTTTATGTCTTGGTAACTGCCTTTCACATATGAAGCTGGATGGTAGTCACCTCCCATGTACGAAATTGAAATTGGAAAGAACTATCAGTATCCAAGTTCTTCTGAGACTAAATCACAATTACAGTAGTTTCTAATCACACGTTAAAGTCGACAACTACTTTAGAACTGCTTACGAATGTTGTACATACATTATTTATACTATCCACGTCTAACAATGCTTGGCACACCTGCCTTTTAATGCTTGGCACTGTTGTGCACTGTTAATGCTTCAAGCTTTCCGTTGTCATCTAGAAAGAGATATTAGTAAACCTGATCATCTATTCCCACTTTAAGATCTACAAATCATCCAAATTCTACATCAGAAGAGGCCTTTATCATACTCAAAGACCAACTTGTCTTATTAGAGCTTATACTGAGCCATACTAGCATCTGCGTTTCCATTGACACAGAAGCGGCACAGAAGAAAACAAACTTGACTGGAAACGTGGATTTGATAAGTAATGGAAAGCCATTACAGAAATGCAGAGTTTAGATGATAAATAAAGGACGCCTCACCACATCTTATACAAAGTCAAACGATCCAATCCTCTCAGAAACCAGAATCTGAAGAAGTTGTCGACCACGTTTGTTTAGCCTCATCTGAATTAAGACTGCATCATTTAAATACCTCCATATGAACATTTTCAAGACTTTTTTAGTGTTTTATGAAGCATTATCTTGATTTTAGAAACGTGAAGCCATCCCTGCAACGTATACTAGAGGGATATCATAGTAAAGCTTTTGTCAATATGAAGCTTGAATTTTCAGAAAGTAGCCGCAACACTTATGTTATTCGCTTGTGAAGATTTTGCTGATCTAACTAAATAAGAATTTAATGATCTTCTACTTATGAAGATGTTTTTGAAGACCCAGTAGCCTCACTGAATTGGTATATGCATAAGAGTAGTAAGGATGTTATTGCATAACTATAAGAGAATTACATTTGGGTCTTTGCAAGTTTGAATTTAACAATACAGAATTGTTGAAAGAGCACATTGGATATTTGTAACAGCAATTAGAATGGAATCTGCAGCCAATTAGATTTATTTTATTTTTTCCATCCAATAGTGCTTTATTAACTAACAGGCGTTTATTTGTATTTTTGTAATCCAATCTGGATTTATTAACCACAGTCAAGGCCTTATTTAAGCACAGCCAAGGTTGCTGCCAGGGTCAACACCCAATCTGCTGCACAAATCTCTATAGTAACTGATACGGTTTGAAGCTGCAGCTGTTTCAGTGCCCTGTCCACATTCATAACCGCCGTTTATGATGCGAATAGTCTGCCCAAATCCAGAACCCCCAACAATGGCTTGATGGCAAGAACCAGAGCTGGAAGGACTCTGCATCCAAAACCAAAGAGATGCCTTGAACGAAGCGCCGGAATCTTGCTCCAACAGATCTGGATTGTTAAGCAAGTTCAAACCCAAGTAGCTCCCTGCAGCACCGTAGTTATAATTCCTGACACAGATCTTAAACTCATCAGTACAACCATTTCTTCTTGTTACATCTATTTATATTTTTGAATTGGGTACCTACCAAGACAACTGAAGAGGCCCTCGGCCGTAATAGCTCTTACCAGAAGCACACGGGTATTGGGTATTGGAGCTATCA
Source organism: Isoetes taiwanensis (assembly GCA_021234155.1). Taxonomy (NCBI): domain Eukaryota; kingdom Viridiplantae; phylum Streptophyta; class Lycopodiopsida; order Isoetales; family Isoetaceae; genus Isoetes; species Isoetes taiwanensis. Next base: position 271,914 of record JAJEKV010000079.1, read on the forward strand.
CAGTAGTTAGATCCGGGGCTTATCTCTCTGATATATTGCAGGCCTGTCAAATCCAACAGAATCCAACAAAACGTTTAGTCTAACATAGGCTTACTTACTGCAGTCAAATAAAAAAAAAAATAACAGAACATAGAAACCTCCTGTTTCCAGTTTGACGTTAGCAAGGAAGGCAGCGACCTCTCGTTTCTGATCGGCAGAGCTGCCGGAAGTGCCGAATCCGGCGAAGGAATTAGCAGCAGAAATGAAAGCGTTATAACTATAGAAAGAGTTCATGTATGGAAAAAAGGCACTGAAAGTGGAGCTGCTGATTATACTGCCCACCCCACTTCCAGTTGTTGTTGGAGTACATTGGCTCTGGCAACCAGCACCACAGTAGTCAGTGGTAGAACCACAGTAGCCATATTGGCTGCAGCAAAGGTTGTTGGCACATACAGCCCCCCCTCCCTGGCTGCCACATCTCCCACTACTAGTAGTGCCACATTGGCTCTGGCATCCACTGCCACAATACGCGCTTGTCGATCCGCACCACCCGTATTGGCTGCAACACAGTTTGTTCGCGCACACCGCACCTCCCGCCTGCGAACCGCATTGTTGCGCATGTCCTCCACTTAGGAGCATGCTCAACATCACCACCACCATCACCACCACAAGTACACATCTCTTTGGCCTCACCATATCCAATTCAATCCAATCCAATTCAATTCAATTCAATTCTTTCTCGCTGTGTAAGATGATCTCCGTAATGGGTATTTATAGGAGAAGGAGAAGCATTTGCACCTTCCTTCCTTCTTCTTAGTCGATGATGAATTATAAAACAACTCTAACTCTTACCGGCTTGCAATAATAATTGTGCATGATTACTTGCATCTTGACTTTCATAACCTACTTTAGAATATGAAATTGATATGAGGGAAGTGTACCAATCCTCTTCAACTAGATTCTAGGCGTAGTATATGGAGGAGTTTTACGGTTAGATAAACAACAACATCAATTTGGCAAACGAGCCCTTCTCGAACAAATAAGTGTTTTTTCAATTTGAAGAATCTCCGAAGAATCCTTGAAAATGGGTATTAACATGTGTCTATAACTAGTTGGTGTTTCGCAAATTATTTAGGTATTAACAAATCCAAATTATATTGCAATTAGCTTGAGTTGGTCGTCTCATACGTGGATGTACTTTATTGCCATTTTGAAACTATACCAAAGCATGAAGTTTGTGGACCAAGTCGTCTCTCATTGATTTAAAAGGGCAATAAGGAATGGCTAGCCACTATATTCATGTCTATGCCAAATTTGTCAACAAACTTTTAGACATACACACATAAGATGCTTCTAATTTTACTACTTGCAACTCACCTCATATATTCTCCTCCAATTGCAACCCACACACTTTAATATCTTTGGTACGTGTCACATGAATTTTCGTGGTTACGTGATGAATCTTGATGTCAAATTCACTTGCTCTATCTTTACATGTGTGAAGTAAAGTTTGTATGTACATAAATTCATCATTTTTAGTACCACTAAAAAGGTACCACCCCATGCCGCCATCGGATTCGCCCATACTACGGCTCTCGTATGGCCAACGCACGACCACAGTGCGAATACACTTAGAAATGATTGATCGCGTAATATTTGTAATCATATACCCTATGATTTGCAATGATTACCAATCCCGTTGATACAGAGACTTGAACCTCCATAAAAGAAGAACTTGAAGAGTCCTCTGACTAAACCCCTAATACCTATACATGCTTCAGAATGGAAACATTTTCTTAGCCCCTTGTTTTCTTGTTTTTATTCGACTCCTCTTGTACATCAATGGCATAGAGAGTAACATAGAGAGTAAAGAATGTGGAGAATGAAGAGATAGAGGGAGAATAAAGAGAGTGATAGAGAGAACAGAGAAACAAAATATAGAAATATGAAAGAGAATATGAAGAAAAAAAAACACTAGAGAGAGAATAAGATGTATAAAGAAAAGAAAAGAATAAAAAGATGATTTGGAACACATAAAACAATCAGATATAGCATCTGGGGCAATTCATAGTGCATTGGCACACAGGTATATATATATTATTGATCCACCTGGGTTATTTTGCTACATATTCTAAACGAGATGCACCTTGGACTAGCACAATCGTCGATTCGTCGATCCTACGACCCAGATCGTATGTTGGGGCCTGTGAGCACCTCTCGTTTCGCTTATAGTCATTTATGATTGAAGGCGCCTATGATTTTGAAATATAAAATACGATTTCACCTATTTGAGGGAATATCGAACCTCTATGCGGCTTTGCCTAAGATTTTAGAATATGATATACGGGGGCTCGAACCTCTACCAAAATAACTCAATGTCCTAATAAGACTATTTTAACCAATATACCCAGCGAGCTAATGTGATTACTTTTTATCTTAAATCTCTATTTTATTTTTTTTTTTATAACAACCCATTCAATTATTTAAAGGATATATGCTCGATGGTGTGAGGAATTGTTATTTTTTACATCCATATCAAATCCCCAATCCCCTGTTATTTTGCTACATATTGCCACATTTATACCATCCATCTTTAGGACAGAACTCAACAAAGTACGTCCTTATAGAGGCTCAAACTTGAGACTACACTAGTGGATTAACCAACGTGGCTAGTGGCTAGACCCCCCATAGTATAAAAGCTTGAATAATACTTAAATAAATTTGAACAAAGCACAATTAATGGGTAAAATAAGGTACGGTATTAGAAAGTGGACAACTTGCAAAATTGAGATTGTTATTCATAATGAACTCCCTCATGTTATACATACGATATGCATGGTCACTATCTCAATCCTATATTCTAAAGTTGAGTATATGAAAGTCAAAATGGAATCAATCATGTAGATATACTATCACAAATTTCGGTATGGACTTAGACTTGTTCCTCTTTTTCATCATCAATTAAGAAGATGACAGGGAAGGTGCAAATGCTTTTCTATGTCATATAAATACCCATTATGGAGGTCATCTTTACCATAGGAAGGTGAGTTGAATTGAGAGATGGCAATGCCGAAGTGTTGTGTACTTGTGAGTGTGGTGCTATTTAACATGCTCCTCATTGGAGGATATGCACAGCAATGCGGGTCACAAGCCGGAGGTGCATTATGTGCCAATAATCTGTGTTGTAGCCAATATGGATGGTGTGGATCCACAAATGCCTATTGTGGTACTGGATGCCAAAGCCAATGTGGCTCTACTACTAGTGGGCGATGTGGTACTCAAGGAGGGGGTGCTTTATGTGCTAATAACCTTTGCTGCAGCCAATATGGTTATTGTGGTTCTACCTCTGCTTACTGTGGCACTGGATGCCAAAGCCAATGCAGTGGTTCGAGCAGTGGTGGCACGAGCAGTGGTGGCACCGGACAGGCGACTTACTATAGTCCATATGTTCGTAAGTAGACGTTGATTTGAGATCTATTCTTTTTTCTATTACTTCAACGATAAAGTTCAATTGAATTTTTTTAATGCCTCTAGCTTCTGCATGCTATGGATATGATACTAGCCCATTTCCATCTGGCAACCTCATAGCTGCGGCAAGTTCAGACCTCTACAACACTGGCATCTGTGGTGCCTACTATGAGGTCACTTGTAAGGGCGCAGTTTCAGGATCAGGAGGTTGCACCAGCAACCCGACTATCACTGTCAGAGTTGTGGATCGTTGCCCTGGTTGCAATGCAAACTCTTTTGATCTTTCATATGAAGCTTTCTCTCAAATTGCGGATGTTAATGTTGGGAGGATCAATATTTCTTGGCGCAAGTAAGATTTTAAATTTGTAACTAAAATCATAATGGTAGGATTCAAATTCATGGTTCTAAAGCTTGGGCGCCTTTGTTTGTAGGTTGTGATCATAGATCCAATGATCCAATAAGGCCTGAGAACTTGTGGCCATTCAACTTGCTTATATAGCTAGTAGCTTTCTAGACAATTATTGTAGAACTAAATACCAATAAGATACCTAGATTTGGTATTGGTTAAACAATCTTAAATTCATGTCTCCCTTTCCCTCTCCCTCTCTTGCATCAGCCACATGCTCCATTTGTTTCTCATCTCTTGTGCTATACGGCAAGAGATTATTTTATATCGTATAGCATGAGAAACAATGAAAGATAATAATCTCGTGTTGCTTAACAAGGCCATTAAGGGGCCAGAAAAAATAAAATGTCAAAAATCACATTGGCCACGACCAAATCGTTCGAGCCTATTGTCTTCGAGCCTATTGTCATGCTTTTGCAAATTTGAAAGCTTTCGGCCAGACTTCACTACTACTGGATTTCCCTTATATGTTTGCCTATGATGTTTCACTACTACTGGATTTCCCTTATATGTTTGCCTATGATGTTTCACTACTACTACATTTCCCTTATATGTTTGCCTATGATGTTTCTGTACTATAATGCTAACAGGCACCACCTCACTGCCATGCCCAAGGTCACGGGTTCAACATTTCGTTGTGAAAGTGGTCGTCATCATTGTATGTGTACAAATGTGAGGGCAAGTCCCATCTGGGTGTGTGCCCCATAAGCTCACGGCTTCTCGTGCACGTTAGGAATGTATCTATCTATCTATCTTCTCCTCGACACAATGCAAATTATCATGTAATATTAAGCAACATCAATAATCTTCTACAAGAGCTTTGCAGTACTAAAAGGATAGTGTTCCAATTAGATTTTATAGCATATGCATAAATATTTGGTTTGTGTCCTAAATATTAAATTCCTATACAAAGCAATCATAAGTGCATTGGGCTAGTTTTTATCGGATCTTAATTTCTAACCGATGTCAATACTCTAACTGGTAACCCCGAAGTGGCATTGTAAAATCTTACAACTAAACGAATGCATTTCAAATTCATTCATATTAATATAGGCTCTAAAGAAAGTGCATTGCGTTGCTCTTTAAAGAGAGGACACAGTGGTTTGGAAGTCTACATTGCACATTACACTTTTTAAAAAAGAATTATGCAATGCCACCATTATAATTATGTATAGCACTGCCCACCCAACTAGGACAGCAATGGGCCATTTAGAAGCCCACATCCTATTTTGTGGTCTTACTCTTCAGTTATTGAACTACTAGCCAGAGGGGAACCTCAACATAAAGGATGGTTTTCATATATTGCAAGCTGACCTTACAACTGTCCCACCCAACTCTGCTCTGTGTGCTGTTTTTCTCATTCTATTGGACATCAAGAAAAAGAATGATTAGCATCTGAAACAGGTAAAATGGTACCTGTCCAAGGTCACCTTCAACATAGGTCCGGGAAGAATGGCCAACATCTCGGTATAAAGATGATAAAAAAAGCCAGCAAAAAGAAATTATCATTCTTCATATACGCCTTCGTCCCCCGTTACCTCATCTCTAAAAAGAATCTTTAGTGCAGGCAACAACTTTGGAAGCATAGGCAAATCAGCCAAGTTTACACTCATCATATCAAAGGCAATACAAGTTTTATCATCATAACTATCATCGAAAACTGGAATCTTTGGATATCGCTGGCTGAAATGCGTCAAAATAGTCCTGTAAGCACCCGCAGCATTCCCTGCCTCCACAGCTTCACTTGTTAGGCTGTGCTTTTTTGCAAGTGCTTCTTCACTCATACCGTCATCAAATGTAGCCTATAAAGACATTGAGATATGTTAACGGTGTTAAGGACCTTATTACATACCAAACTTCAACACACATTACCTCATGAATAAAAACCGTCGCATTTTTAGATGCTTCAACGAACTCCTTGCAAGGTCTAGTGTCACCTGAATATGCTAATTTCCATCCTAACAATTCGCTTCCACTAGTTGTCTTACCTTCTGCTTCTATAACCACGGCAAAGGCGTGGGGGCAATGAATAACAGGAACACTATGCAAACTCTTCAAACCCATTGCTAGCAAGGCACTATTCAGTTTCTCCCTTCCTAACCCATCAACACCTGTCCTTATATGAAAGCCTGGGAGAGTCCAGTAGTTACGCATCTGTCCTTTCATGTAGCTATTATCATTAGTTCTATCACCAATGAGAAACCGACTAGAAATGTCACTTCTAACTTCATCTACAACGAGACTTTCTGATGCGGATGCTAAGCATACTCCACTGTCTTGTTGACTTATATTTCTTTGCGCCTCCTCAGCATACATATTATCTGCTTCAAAGGTCGTTTGACTGCAATCCAAAAACTCGTATGACAGCTCCTCAAGCCTTGCATAGGCTTCTAGAAAACGTTTAAGCAACTTCGGACCAATAACCAGTATTGGCTCTAACCTGTTCTGCTTCTCCAATAAGATCTTTCGGGCTGAAAGTATGCGGGCCAAACCAGCATGGTGATCAGCATGTATATGTGAAATCCAAACACATCTCAGCCTAGACACAACGACATCGGCTTCGAGTTCACCAAACCTGACAAACATATTTAGCATGTGAGTTTTGTAGAAATGAACTCCAAAGGCATTTGTTGATCCATAAGTACCTTCTTTTAAGCTGTGCATAGGTACCTTCGCCACAGTCAAGAAGCATTCCCCCATGGTGAAACAGATGCACGTAAATGGCACTTACATTGCGATACTTTGATGGTTGAGAAGAACCTGTACCCAAAAAGACAATCTCCATTTCTTCCCTGCTAGCTCCTTTCAAACATTGTGGAAGGTTTTCTGTTTTAACATGCAAAGGATCTGAAGCATGACCAGAACTCAAAGCTCTTTAATCTGCTCGGCTCGCTGATCACATCAGGGACTTCATCTACCATGTCTTCAATGATCTTTTTGATACTAAACTTTTCGGGGATTGACAATTTGTCAAATCCAAGAGATGCCAAAGGACGTAAACGGAACTGCAAAGCATGTCCATCCATATCATCAGCGTGTTTCAAGTAGAAACTAATGGCACTGTCTATTGGGGTAAGAAAAAAAAAAAGAGAACGAAGTTTCTACCTTCAGCATATTCTCTGCTTGGACTGTGTAGGTGCCAGCAGAAGTGACCTGTACTTGGAATTTGAAGACAATGAGATGATATATAAAAGGGGTCAAAGTATTATATTGAGTACCTGTACTGCTATGTCCTCGTCTTGTTTTAAAGGCTGCTTTTCCAACTCGCTTAATACATTTTCCAATTGTAATGCAGAGATGGGAAAAACGTGTGGGCAGATATAGTTTAGCCTCGTTAGAATTCTTGCACTTGACTTTAGTACTGGAGATGAATTATTAGAACTGCTCAGAAAATGCAAAAATGTAAGAAACCCGGGCAATCAATAATATACTAGAAAACTTAGTTCCCTTACCAACCATGACCAGCCAAAATATGTTGGGCAGCACCAAACTTAAGCATCCAGTCCCGGTATCTAGAATCATTTACAACACAAGCAGGGCTAATATGGACCAAGCACGTCACATTCTTGGAGCCATTGTAGAAGTCAGAAAAGTTATCCGATGCCAGCAATGATGGTATATGTGACTGTGTGGGACAATCAACAAGGACCAATATGGGGCCAGGCGAAGAAGGTTCCATTACATCACTTGGGTAAATCTGTACAGAGAAACTGGAAACCCATTAACCATTATCAGCAAATCCACACATTTTAGAACTACTATTCTTACTACTTGAAGCACAGACAGACCGTTCTCTTTCCATCATCCGACATAACAGAGTGGCCATCCTGAAGTCTACCATATTTTTGACCTCGTCTAAGTCCTAATGCAGCGGCCTTAGCAGGATCAAACTTCCCTTTGACTTCTGGCAGCTCACAGACATAAACCACAGAGATGTCCCCACCCTTGAACCCTTCAACTTCATTTGCGGCAACATATGATTCTATTCCTGTGCATAATCTTTTGGCACCTACAATTTTATATTGCAATTTGTCTCAGAACAACATCGTTATCAATTTGGAAAAGAGCCATCAAACTTCAAGAATCTTAATCAAGCAAGAAACTTCAACATACGTTTGCCATCATCTTCTTGGGCATCCTTTTCTGACTGCCGATTATCATTGCCTTCAGGCATCAGCAAAGCAGCAGAAATCTTGACCATTTCCTCCTCTAATACAACATCCCTACTATTTCCTTCATGTGCACCATCATCCTTATGCGATTGTGGAAGTCCTTTCCCAAAACTGTGTGTGTGGAAGACTGAAGCATTTGGTAAGAATGTGGACATTGCATCCACCAAATATTGAAGATCAGAAGGCCCCCAAATATTCACCTGCAGAAGACAAACATATTTCAACAATGTGACATCATATCCATAAACAGGTGGACCCCCCTGCCTAACTGCAAAATATCTTGGAAGAGATTAGAAGTTTGGTGCCATTCAGTGATTGTATTTTGTGCTTATCGATTTTTCTCTCTCATTCTAAAAATAGAAAAATAGCAGATCCCTTTTTCCTTGAATAGCAGAAGGGACTATGTATATAAGTGTAATGTGCAATGAACTAAGCAAGTTATTAGCATAAATGTTTGAGATAGAGGTTCATAAGTGGAAACAACACAATGGCTGCCCTCAATTGTCGCCCGACATGATCATGCAGAGCGTTATGTAAGCCACACTGAAAAAGCAATTATATCTTCCCCTTGCTACAAGAAAACTTCAAGCTTTTTTAAGTGTAATCTAGAAGGAGATAGATGTGATCTTCCATTCCCACTTTAGTATCTGCAGATAATCCAATTTCTAATAACTGCCTTTATCATACTCAAAGACCAACTGGTCTTATTAAAGCTTAAATTACTGAGCCATGTAGCCAAAAGCATCTTCATTTCCATTAGAACAGAATAAAAACAAGACTTGACAGGTAACATGGATTACCGCTTGACCAATGTCACCAGCCAAAGTTAAAAGTGTACCTATAAAAATCCCCAAACACATAGCATTAACCGTGCTCTGCAGCAACATAAGCAAGAGAAAACAGGATCTAACCAGGAAGTCCCCAGCGTTCTGGAACAAACACGAGTAAGAAATATATGATCTATCTGCAGACATGAACCAGTTATTACGAATGTGATTATATATACACAATTCAAACCATGCAAAAATCAGCCCTATCCAAATGCCTTATTCCCTGTGTTAGCTTATTAAGATACCCAAAGAAAAATAAAGCATCCACTCTTTGTTAGAAGGCTGACAATAAGTGAACCACAGCATGTCATAATCTGAACTCTTGACACAGACACAAGACAGGGTTGCACACTGCAAATATGCCAGACAGTATTCTTGTGTGGTCTTATGCACATATTAATCGCCTATGGCATCTTCTACAGGCATGGCAACATTGCCAAAATATATATATGGAGCACCAGGAAGAAAAGGAAACAATGATGCATAATTCATCAGCACAAAAACACAGTCTCTGGGATCACGTTTAATTTTTTTAACACAAGCTGAGCTTTCGAGAGTAAAAACTTAATCATCCAGGTATTATGATCCGACAGGAACTGCTGATAATCTTCGCTTCATTTCTTTTTTTCAGACACCCGTGATAATGATGTTACCTACCATTAACGGAATAACTGACCATATAATATGTCAATGTGATTCTATTTTAAATCGATAAAAGGTTCTATTTTAGATCAAAATCCCACCCTGAATCAGGTATTAAGCCAAGATCCATGCCTTAGATAACTTGATCTTGTGCTCAACGCAAAACCGTTGCAAGCCCTGAGATTCGCATAAGACCACGTCAGCTGTTTATTTAAATATCAGAGATGTTTTAGTCAACTAAAGGTAAGACAGTAACATACCTCCCCTGCATTGAACAGAAACCGTCGATTATCAAAGAAAAGAAGAACCGAAGGAGATGTGTCTCCTGTGTCCATTCCTGTCCCTACTATCTGCGAAGTAGATTAGAAGTTAAGTACACAATTTAAACAAAGAAACATGATGGCATATGAGGCCACAAATACAAAGAGTACTCCAGATAGACAGAAGGTTCCATTTGTCATCATCATTTTAATCAACTCTTAAAGCCTATGCATGGAACCCCAATGTCATATAGTTTAAACTACATAGAACAGGAGACAGGTAACATGTTGTGCATAACCATCTTTTATTGGCCTGCAAGTACTAGAAAGCCTGGCCTTGTATAACTGCACATTTCCTTAGCATGATTGGATTCCTATATTTCTGAACTGTTGTGCACTACATGCAGATTCTCAAATCAAAATTTATTATGCCTTGCTACACATAGAACTGCATTATGATGCCAATGCTGATCAGCTTCATTTCTATTTTCATAAGACTAGTAAACCATGAGAATGGCATCCAGGCTCTTTTTGTGTGCGCCAAAGGAAGCAAAGGATTCACTATAAACTGAAGTGATTGAAAATTCAGGTAATTCATTTCTCCGGGCATCTAACTTAATATGGCATATCCCGCAAGAAGAGTTTTTGGAAAATCCCAAAATTAGAGCTCACAGACCTGCATATAGCTGATGCTTCTTCCTGCACGAGAAGTGGTATTACGCAATGTCAACACCTTAGGAACTCGAGCTTTTCCTTCCATTTCTTTAATTGAACCCGAACTATTGCCAGATTCCTGCTGTGTTTGAGGCTGAGACCCCTGCTCACCAACTTCTGGCGTTGATTCAAACTTTCTGCGCTGTGATGGAAAGTTCTTTTGCCGCCCAGCTGCTGAAATAATGGATCTGCTATGCCACGCAAGAGCCCATGTTTTAGGCGTGAAAGGAAGAGAGCGCAGAAATGGCGAGGGTGTAAGCAGCATATCCTATTTCTTTGTATAGGGTTTAGGTCCCCCAAGGTGTTATTGTTTGTAAATTGTTTTGTTGTCTCCCTCGTTAAAAACTCTATCTAATTACCATTTGCATTTTTTTATTTGTGAGCATTGATTCAGTGAATCTTCCTTCATTTATGCCAGATCAACGACTGGAGAATTTTTCATCAAAAGTTTGTCTGCAACTCCCAAAACAGCACTATTTGCCCTCATAACCATTGTCGAAGCAACAAAAAATAAAAAACAGAACATGTCATCACACACCCTGGTCTCGAAAAAGCAAGGTTGGAGGATTGGAACCTCCAGGCCGCAACGGCCTTACCAGGGCTCCAAGGATCTGCAATGGCGACAAACCTCAGGGCCACGCCAGAACTTGCATTTTGATTACACATGGTCCGTATTTTCTTGCTGGCGCAGGAACCTTCAGGCACAACATTGGCCTCACCACAGCCCTTGTATAAGCAAGAAGCATTAAACATGTAGAGAAAAAATTCACACACAAGAAACAAGATACAAAAAATTAAGGATCGCAAAGCAAAGAAGGCCTTGAATCTCCTCCTGAAGTAGTCCCAGTGATTGCCAAATCTGTCCCTCCACTGCCAGAGATCATCCATCCCACTACTGTCATCATGAAAATACAAGGAGGGCATCATGCCTGTATTCCAACACTTTCCAAAATTGGCTCCACCTCTTTTTATTTTCATACGATTGTAACAAAAGCCATCCAAAATACTTGAAAACAAAAAGACCACCACCAAACAAAATAAGCTACTCCAAAATGCCTAAAATATACGCTTTATTATTCAATACCATACCTAAATCTTAGTTCAACCATTGCAAGAATACCCTCTCGTTGTGCAAACTTTATTACTGTGATTGATGGTTAATTCATTCTATTGTGTTCTATATAGCTCCATGTTGAATAGGGGCAGAATTAGTATGTCGATGTTACATGGTCAGCATTGCCAGTGTATAGTCAAATAAAGTGGTGAGTGTCCTATTCTATATGTGGTCCAACATAATGTGCATTATTTATGTCAGTGTTAAGACATAGAAGTGTATAAAGGGTAAAGACAACGTGGAAGTGATATCCAGTTTACGACCACTGTTAGCCGAAGCGGAGATAGAAATGTATAAGGGTAAGATGACTAGGAAGTGATTCCCGGTTTGATAATGATCGCTATTAGCCAAGAGCTGCAAGCCGCTGAATCACTGACCAATTTTACTTTAGCCTTACAATATCATGGATGGTTTGAGCTCACAGCTATGGCATTTCTTGAATCATGCATTGTTATGGCACAAGCTCGGGGGTGTGGCTTAGAGGACTTGAGGAAGGAACATACATGTAAGGCATGGCACGAAAACATAGCATTCAACTTAAGATGAGCCAAATTTAACCTTAGAAAGAATTGGACATTTTGTCTATTGTTTAAATTTGGTTTTCGAACAAGTGGGAAACTTTTCTTCAGCACCCTTAACCATGTCTCCCTTTCCCCAACAAGGCCACTAAGGGGCCAGAAAAATAAATGTCAAAATCACATTGGCTTCAAATAATTCAAACTGTTCGAGCCCATTGTCTTCGAGCCTATTGTCATGCTTTGCAGTTTGAAAGCTTTCAGCCAAACTTCAGTACCAGCCTGGATTTCCCCTTATGTTTGCCTATGATGTTTCACTACTATTGATTTCCCTTATATGTTTGCTCTATGATGTTTCTGTACTATAATGCTAATCACCTCACCGCCATGCCCACATCACGGGTTCAACATTTTGTTGTGAAAGTGGTCGTCATCATTGTATGTACAGCGGTGAGGGCAGTCCCATCTGGGTGTGCCCCATATAAGCAAGCTCCGGCTTCGCACGTTAGGAATGTATCCATTCCATCTATCTTCCTCCCTCGGACTACCAATGCAAATTATCAAAAATACAAGCAACACTCAATAATCTTCTACAAGAGTTTCAAAGACTAAAGGATAGTGTTCCACTAGACTTTATAGCATATGCATAAATATTTCACTCGGTGTCCTAAATATTAAATCTCATACAGCAATCATAAGTGCATTTGGGCTAGTTTTATCGACCTCAATTTCTAACCGATGTCAATACCAAACGAATGCATTTCAAATTCATTCATATTGTAATATGGAAGCCCTGTAAAGAGCAACAGGTTGCCTTTTAAAGAGAGGGACAATGGAGTTTGAAGTCTTTCACGTACTTATTACACTTTTTAAAAAAGAATTATGCAATGCCACCATTATACTATGTATAGCATCGCTTAACCCCAACTAGGGACAGCAATGGGCCATTAGAAGCCCACATCCTATTTTGTGGGGTCTCACCTCCCAGCCATGGAATGTCACTGGGTAAACCAAATACAAAGGATGGTTTCTTATATTGCAAGCTCTAATCTACAACCTGCCCCAATCTAACTTCGCCAGGTTGCTTCTATTCTATTGACATCAAGAAAGCAATGATTAGCATCCAAACGTGTAAAATGGTACCATTCAAGGTCACCTTCAACATAGGTCCCGAAGAATGGCCAACATCTCAGAGGTAAGATGATAAAAAGCCGTGCCAGTGAAATTATCATTCTTCATATACGCCTTCTTCGTCTCCGCTACCTCATCTCTAAAAGAATCTTTAGTGCGTGCGAACTTCAGCATAGGCAAATCGCCAAGTTTACACTCATCATACCGCGTAATGAGCGTTTTATCCTGCTTCGACGCCCGAACTCCACTCGAAGCCGTGCCGGGCCTGGTTCTCCCGTTTAACCCCGCACTGCCTCCAAGCTTAACCTCAGTTTTATCACTTCAGCGAACCAAGAATTGGGACGGGCGTACCGCCACCGCGCGGGCGCTCCCACCCGGACGCCTTAGCGAACTCCTCGAACCCCGGCATACGGGCCCGGAGAATGGTAGGAAGGCGTAGGGTGAAAGCGTGTATTTATTAAAGCCTCTTGGCCCAGCGAACTCAGGCAACTGTGATAGGTTCAGACAAGATGAAATTATTTTTTCAGACATAGAAACCAAAATACGTATTTTTGGGAAAAATACGATGCCAGATTTAATACTCACGTCGAAAAATTCACAGAAGCGAACCTTCAGCTACACGCTGAAGTTTCGCTGCAAGTTTAAACCCTTCAGCTGGCTTTTACCGAAAAATTCAAAAAAAAAAATTCTCGTGATCGCTTAAGATGTTCTAAGCCGAGACCAACTTTTGAACTCAAGACATATTACATGTACTTTGAAAGACTAGGTGTAAGCTCCAGACCAAGCCTTGATTTGAGAGGACAAGTAGAAAATCATAAAAAAAAAAGAATATAAAATGCATAAAATACGAAGCATTGCAATGTTTATCTCAAAACAAAAATCAGATTCAACGAAAACCCATGAGAAGAAATAAGAAAAGACAAGCCATTTAAAAATTAGAATAATATGGAACAATAAATTATCACAAAGTTTATTTAACAACAAACAAGTAAGGTTATCTCGAAAGCAATTAAAGAAAGTATAAACCTAAGAGCAGACGGTTACAAGTAACGTTAGAAACATCTTAACTATAGAGAGCATAGACATTAAATTACAACAATAAAGCAATAGGAAAAATTCAAACATGAAAAGATTTATAATATCAGAATAAAATAAGACCCAAGATATTAATTTATATAAAAATTAAGACAAGTCGGCAACTATAATAACCCTATCGTACAAAAGTCATAAAATAATGAAAGAAGGATGTAAAAGAAAATCTTAGAGAATAAACCTTTGATACAAGCTAATACATAAAGAACGAAAAAGGCAAACAAATATACTACACAAGGAGCGAGCCTTACATTGAGAAGAAAAAAATTCAAAACAACCGGGGCAGAAAATATCATAAGAAACTTGCTATGCGCATAGACAACAAAGCAAGAGCTAACTTTGAACGTAAGATCCACAACATGAGCTTAGAACAGCAAAATTGGAAGAGTCCTGCGATTAAGCGAAATAGATGTTCATATTGGTAAAAATAACGTAATATGTTTGCGATATCACAAGTCATTTTAAGAACGAGTCCATCGGTAAAGAAAAAGCACCTAACCATAGCATCATATGGAAGACAAGCTCTGCTACCCCTCAGCACCAAACAATACACACAAACAAGCATTAGACATGGCTGCTACCGTATTCGTAGCGGTAAACAATGAACTATCCTGGCTATCGCCCTTCACCATAAACAACTATGTTAATATGTAAATATGAAAATCAACAGAACCTATTACATGGATGTAAAGTTAGAATAAGAATGTGAACTTAAAACGAAGCGTTGGATCATATCATTAGGTCTTTAATATACAATTGCGTTAACATAGCGGTGAGTTAGGAACCAGGAGGAAGCTCCTGAAACAAGGAGGAAGCTCCCGAAACATAGAACATGTAACGAGCTGCGAAACATAATCACTCTTTATCGAGAAACCAAAGAAATCATTACAACACCATACAAGAGACCATATGAGGGCGGAACATAACAGGCTCAAATCGAATATAGATGCTATTTAAAGTGATCTAGGATGTCTAGAAGTCTATTGTTGGACTAGAAGATATGAACTTATGGAGGGAATGAACCGGTAAAAATAAAGACTCTGAATAGACAAGAACTAGAAGTAGTAGGAAAAATAGAAGAAACTCTCACGGGCACATAATCCCAGATTAAATTACAACTTAACGTATGCGAACAAAATATGCATGAAATACCATAGCGTAACTTAAATGCAAGAAAAGTCTTGAAGGATAGCGTGTAAACCGAAACCCTATAGCAATAAGGAACACATAAGAAACAGGACTAGACACTAATTCTTGGAGAAAAGGAAGTCGCTATAAGACCTGGTTGCAGCGTAATTCTATAGAATGGGACTTAGACTTGCTTCTCATTCATCTCGCTAGATTTTCTACAATGGTGGATGATGGGTAGCCGCATCCTGTCGCGAACTACCCATAAAAAAATAAAGGGGAAAATCCAATTTATATCATTTGGACCCCAACAAATTACAATGCTAATAGAGACTGGCTAGTGTACCTATCGAAGCTTATCAAGGGATTAAAAACCTCGCCCTTTCGGTTTCTAGGAAAAACCTAGTGATAAGCCTTGGCAAGGCTTGGACAAGCGTAAGGCATAAAAATCGCCCCAAAACCCACCAATGAAAAGTAAAGAAACGATACCGCCGCTAACCCCGTACAATCGCTATCATCACCAACAAAACAACAAGACAAAACAAACCTCTAGTGGAGGGCTGATTCTGTGGCGTGCCTTTAAAAAATACTAATAACAAAGAAGGGGGAGGAAGGAAGGAAGGAAGGAAGGAAGGAAGGTACTTTTATCGCCCACGGAGACCAATCGGTCTATGGGACCCAATCTAAAACTTGACAAAACGGATTACCGCCCGGATTAAAACCCCTTGGAAGGGTTTTCGAGGGAAAAACCGGTGGCGACCGGGCCGACAAACCGTGCTAATCATATAAAATGTAAACACCTAAATATATAATAGCCATGCACCACACCCGTAAGAGGGTGGGGCCCAAAGAGAGAATAAGGTACCGCCGAGAGAAGAGGAAGCCGATGAGAAGTCGAAGGTAGCAGTTTCAAAAGCCAGCGACCTCAAATCGTAATCCGCATGTGCCACCGCATGCATGTAAACATGCATGCTCGCCCCATTCCAGAATGGCGATCCGATGTCTCTGATCGAAGGGACTCTGTGAATGGGACTCGTGATGAAACCAACAAACCACCGAATACCAAAGGACTTCTTAACAAACTAGGATCGAGTAATCTAAGCGTCACGGTGATGAAGCAAAAGGCCTAGAAAGGGACAAAGATGAAAGAAAAGCCAATTACAAACCGCAGCCAGCCCCTCCCTCACCGAAAAACAATTCACAAGTTAGAGAATAAGGTAATCACAGAGAGAAGAGATATTACCATAATGCATAAATGGTGATACACTAGGTAAAATGGAGAAGAGAACACGAAAAAAAACAAGACAAATGAAAATACAAGACCTAAGAAATTTTAACATGTAGAGTAAGGCTACATCATGAGAA
This sequence comes from Isoetes taiwanensis, assembly GCA_021234155.1. Classification (NCBI taxonomy): domain Eukaryota; kingdom Viridiplantae; phylum Streptophyta; class Lycopodiopsida; order Isoetales; family Isoetaceae; genus Isoetes; species Isoetes taiwanensis. The sequence continues at coordinate 288,730 of JAJEKV010000079.1, forward strand.
CCAAAACTAAAGCGTGGCAATTGATAGGTCATGAGGTTAGATTTAGTCAGAAAAATTACCTAATTCAAATTATGCTTAATAAAGCAGATCATCCCTAAACGTTGAGGACAATAAATTATAGGGAGCCTAGGATCAAGGTGTCCAATTATGAATGGCAGCTAGAATTAAATACAAGAATAACCTAGAGATTTTAACTCCAAAAAGGAATCAAAGGATTTAAGGAAGAATGCTTTGAATATGTATCGATGTATAGAGGGATTCAACATAATAGAAAAAATAATAACATAAAGATCAGAATAGAGAAATGATAAAGAGAAAAGAACCCCAAGTTGTAGTTCACAAGATTAGATGGTATAAATGTACCAATGCATTAGGGGACATGAATATAAGATGGTAAAATGTACTTACGATCTAAGGAAACAACTGTGAAATAAGGGAGGAACAGATTGAAAACGTATAGTAAGGTAACCTTGACAAAAATCTAATGGAGAATCTTTGGGTTTAAAGGAAAGAAATACGTGAATACAAAATGATCATAAACCTTATTTATGTAAACCATCTCAGAGGAACTCCAAAGCAGTAGAACGACAGGTAACTTGTGAAGATAGATCAATAGTGGGAACACCAACATCCGAACACCGAGCATTTGAGCACAGGGATCCCTAAAGTGATAACTCGTGATCTCAGAGTGCAAGCCACTAACATGGGAATTTGAGCCGCAGATCATGAGTAGAACTAGCTTCCCCTTCCAAGATTAATGGGTTTTCGCTCATCCGCAACTCAAGGTGCCCATGATAATCAAAAGATCTTCCCTTCTTTTTCTCTCGGGCTTTCAATTTCTTCCCATTTTAATCGAAGGCCTTTATTGTGCCTCTCCCTTCCTTCCTACCCATCAACTAAATCGTAGCATGGCTTGCTCAGCCAGTACCGAAATGGTGAACCCAAGATGCGTAATGAAGAAACAATTTTAAGGAGAGGATTGCACTTTAGCTGGAAAAATCGTAAAACAACAAGTCCGCATTGTCGCGACATGGGTAAGCAACTGCCATTCGCTAGACTTATTACCTGTGCCTCGCCATCGAGCACCGCAGAGTCATGGAGAAAGAAGGAGCCAACCCTAAAATGCGCTAACTTAAAAGTCAAGGAAAGAAAATAATGGAAAATAGAAGAAATAAATGATAATAGGCATACATAGAATTTATTCCACTTAAATAAAACAAACCGTAATGGTCCAATATGAAGGGAAATCAAGGATAGGTATATAGTTAAGCCCCCAACATCATGGGATAAATGGCAATAATGTTCAAATGGACGATGTAGTCACCTTTATATATATAAAATGACTACAGAAGCGAATTTTAGTTTCGGCGACGCTGAACAATAGCTGTGTTTAACCGGACGCCGGTGGGACCAAAATCACTTTTTTTTTTTTTATGCCGGGAGCTTTACAGAAGAATCTTCAGCTTTACTGAACCAAAGGTAATTTTTCTTTAGTTTAAACCAGCAGCCACGCCGGAAAGTTTCACAGAAACCGGTTTCGCTTTTACGCCGAATTTTTCGACCGGAAATTTTTGATCGATTTTTGATGTGATAAACGGCCAATTTGTGCTCAGATTAAACGAAAATATCACGATACGTGATAAAAACGATACGTGATTGAACCCATCCCCGGTGGCAAGTCGTCATTGAGCGCCAGGTTCGTGGGTAATCGCCAGAAGGTGATGACATTAGCTAACCGCCCAGCGAACCCATTGGCGATATAGGGAGCGCCGACTTTCTGCTGATCCCACGCATATCGGGACCTCGGAGGGTTCCCGCGTAATCCCCACCTGCCTTTCCCTACTGAAAGTACAGAATGAAGCAGCACCGAGCAGTCGCCCTTCACCGCTTTCCTACCCATTTTTCCTTGAGCCGACCATGTCTTTACTCGTAGACAGTCCCCGCCGGCCAAGCATGGATGAGGCCCCGCCATTGGCCCGAGCGGGCGTTTCTCCATCCCGGATGCATCGGTAAAACAGAATGGTACTAACCTCGTGACCGCTCCATTAAGTCTCATGGAGTGCTTGTTTCTTAATCGTGATGTTTTGTTGCAGACACCAGGGCACTTGGTGCCCGTAGCAGCGGGTGACCCCCGGTTGCTGCCGGGCCCCCTACCGCTGCCCGTGAGGTGGATTTGTGACCCGCACTGGTGTACTTCACTTCGCCGGCTGCGATACGCCAGGACTCCCGGATTGGTTTGACGCGGATGGAGCTAGCCACCATCGAGCCACCACGCTAGTGATCTTTGGTGGCCCACCCATTTATTACATCCCGCCACGGTCCGCCATAACGCAGAATTCGCGACAAAGTGCGGTATCCTGGCGGGCAGCTCGACGGTGAAGATCCCCAAAGCCGCATTTAATGCCGGAGGCCACGAGATGCGTAGGAGTCAGCGGCGCATGCGCTCGGCAAAGATGTCCTAATCCCTGAGGCGCCTTTGGAGGCTTTCGTGAGGGATCGACGCTTAAAGCTGCATGAGGCCAAAGACACAAAGATAGGGCGGTAGCGCGGAGAGGATGCGCCTTTTCTGGCGAAGGTAGCATCGAAGTCGAAGCAGTGCTACGCTGTGTGGGTTCGCCTAAGATCGTGACCGACATGCTCTTCTCAATGACCTGCCATTGCACGTAGTAGGTTACGCCATTTGCCCACAGAGTGAGTCGCTAGCCGGCTTCCTCAGATACCGGAGTTCACTCCAAAGTTATGGTGCGGGTCCATCTTCGCCACTAGTTTCGGCTATGTGGTTCACTTGTTGCCCTATACGACGCTGGACCTCGCATCGCCTGGCCTTGGTGATGATGATCAGGGCTTAGTGGTACCGGACAACCCCGCTTCTACACACACCGCTATGCCTCATCCGTGACGATCAACCTCCCCGCTTCACTTAGAGTGTTTCGGAAGCCCTTGTGGTCTTCCACTTCATGCGCTCTTGTGCTCCATATATTGTAGATTCACCGCGACTTCTTGCCACACGATGCGGTCTGGTCTTCGAGCGATCGGGGCACCGGGCGCTGGCATATCCGGTACGATGTGCGACCGTACCGTCGCCGTAAATCGCCACCGGGCGGGGTATTTTATTGGTTTCACCGGCGCGTACCAGGCGATACGGCAACCCGGCCGACACCATTGTGCCCATGTTGTGGTTGGTACACCCGCCGATGTGCGCCGGCCAGAGTGAGTGGCCCCAGGAGTGGTCGGCCTGTTTTTATTGTAGGGTGTACCGTACCAATAAAGATTCTGGTCACCTTAGTGCGGTTGGGATTTTTCTAACTAAAGCGGCTTTTCTCCTCTAAGTGATGTTGTGTCGGCCCCCTGTGTTTAATTGGTTTACATAGTTACAATTGTCGCCAAACTACATAGTATCACTTTGTGCAAGACTGTAGTTCCGCTTTGTGACATTATACAAAAGAAGGTTCACCGGAGGGCGTGGACTGGAGCATAACCTCCGCGGCTAGGAAGCGCCTATGGTGGATCACGCCGGGTCACAAGCCCAGCCTGAATCCCTCGTGAGGGCTTCTGTTCGTAGCTGGCTCAAGTCGCTTCCACCCCATCCGCTGCTTCCTGAGGCAGTTCCGCAACATTGTTCGTCGGCCCCATGGTTGCAATCTATCCCTCGTGAATCGCCTCGCGGTGCTAACCCTTCGCCACAGAGTAATCGTCCGCCATTCATGGTTGAAATCGCATACCCCCAACCATTTGATGCATGCTTTCTGCAGATCACCACTTCGTCAAAGAAGGCGCAGACCCCGCCCATCTTCACCTAAGTAGGCGTGTTCATCTTCCATTGCCGCACCACAGTAAATGTTAGTTACTTACACACATAAAAGCAGCCAGTCAAAGTGGACCCTATTACAACCTAATGAACCTAATTATGGTGATCCCCCATCGCCTCCCCGTGGTCCCTTGCCCCGCATCAGGTCGTGAGGTGCTCCCTCGCTACTTGGCCCCGTGATGCCACGCAGGGACCTGCATGTTGTTGCCGCTCGTCAGACTCTATGGAACACGTGGACTCCATGGGTCACTGCATTCTATGGAATCGGATCTCACCGGGAACCTTGATAACATTTCTCACGCATTATCTGCCGGGCCAAGACTATGAGCATTCTGCATGGTGGCTGCACGGTCTGGTGTTCGCCATGAGCAAATGCGATCCCATTGTTGTAGCAGCGGGTTAGGATTATCGACGCCGCTCGGCATTACGCGGGGTCAGCGGATAATGGGCGTGAATGAATCGCCGACAGATATACTCATTGGCATGAGGGCATGGGCGCCTAATATCGCATTCCTCATATGCTGAGTGTATCTCAATCCTCCGCTGGACTCCGGTTAGCCATAGATAACCCTCACGCCCGCAAAGATCTTCCAGAGGATAGCGCTAGCTTTCGCAAGGATCGGGCTACGAAGTGAAAGCACCGCGATGTCTCTTCGATATGAGAATGTGCTATATCTCAACCCCACGATGAAAAAGAGCGTGAGCGGCGTGCCTACTTCCGACAAAAGCACAAAGTACCGCGACCGAAGTTAGACCCGTGATGTACTTACCAAGACTCCATCTTTCTACGACCGAAATGATTGTGCTCCACCGGGTAAGGTCCCATCCGGAAAGCCTTTGCGAGATGAGACACTAGCATGTGCCATCCTTATATTAACTTTGTAATCGTTGTGGTTTGGTCTTCAAAACTTTCCAAGGCGTATTCTTAATTTAGTTTGTCGTGTCGACGCCTGCGATGGTTGGAACATTCGCTTGTGTCTTTGCTACTTACCATCCCATCGCCCCATGGAGCTTGTTATGATTCAAGTACCAACATCGCTGCATTACTGTTTGTCCTGCATTCGTGGATGTAACAACTAATCATCGCTAAAACTCACCCTTGTATGATGTGGCAAGCGTCCGTAGTGAAGTTGAACAGCCAACCTGAGATTGTGCGCTTTACGCTCGCCTCGGTCATCAACTTTGATGTTCCCGTAGCCACGCCTCTCTTTAGCACCTCCTGGGCCAGGCGTGGCAGTGAATATCTTTGCCACGCCGACGCCAGATGGAACCAACATGTAAGAACGTTACACCCCGCTTTCAAAAGCACGAGTGTCATTTTCCATCTAGTGATACAATCAATGCACACTCATCATACCTGCTCACCGCTCTTCCCAACAATGTCGGTCTTCTACCCACCCTCGGTGATAGCACGTCTCACACCCGCCCATGTCAATGCGTGGATTGACCCGGGCTCGATTATTGCCATGCGTTTCAAAGACAAGGCATGCAGGTGCTATCTTGGGGGCATGACGCTGGATTGCCCCTCGTCTTACCTCCATGCCGTAGAGCATAAAACACCGGGAACCCCACACCTGACAATCGGTACAATCGCTCGGGCATTAAACGTAAACTTCCACAGCATTTGTGCAAATGGTTGAATCCATAGCCTCCATCCGCCACCGGGCTTCCACCTTACAAAGAAATTCTCCAACATCTTTGTCATCTTGATGACTAAGATTCATGGCCTACTCAACGGGTTCCTCCGGCAGATTAGATCCCGTGGCTGGTGGAAATTACCTCCTGGAGGCTTTCCACCCGCTTCATGCCGCTCTCAAGGCTTTCCCAGCCCTCAGGCTCGTGACTTCCCCACGAGGTGCAAGGTGGTGGAAATTGAAAGATAAAATATTTTTCGAAAAGGTCATTGAAACAACAAGCAGGGACTAAAGGGTAACCATATCGAACCAAAATAGAGTGAGAACTCAGAAGTTAAATATTGTACCACCTCACTAAGCATTACCGAGAAGCCCAGCCTGACCGAAAAACAATTTCGGCGATCTTTACCGAGAATTTTCTCACGGCATCAGCCACACACATCCTCCCCGCCATCCTCGTTGTATGACTGCTCAATTGGCTTACTGGCTATACGTGATTTGCGTCCTCGTTTCAAGCAAGTCCCATGCGCGACGGGTCATCCCAATACTTAAGCCCAAAGGCGCAGCCCCAAGTAGCTCAGTGGATGACTCCGCATTAACTACCTCCGCATTTGTAAAGGGTCATGGCTTTACCGTGGTTCAGGTTTCAGCTACATATTCGCGGCACCACTGCATGTAGCACCGCTTCATTCATTTTCACTGCCCGCTGCATTTAAACAGATCCTCAAGGGTGCGCATCGCCTCATTCTGGCTTATCCCCTGTCTCTTCTCCTCAAGGCTCCCACTTGTCTACCGCTTATTGTCGTAGACTCTACTTGAAGACAAATATAAACTATTGCAACATCTAACCCGGGTAATTGCCGATCGTTAAAGACAAATTCCTCTCGATACTGCTTTCAATGAACTAAGACAAAATGTGAATACATGCTCACTATTGGCCGCCGCATGGTCAATATTGAAATGCAAAAGGAGATGAGAGTGGCAGCGCACCCCGCTTCAGTACCTACTTCTCACCCCTGCACGCCTTCCTCAAAAGAAAGTGAGGTAGAAGGGCCATGCCAGCCTGGCAGCAATTCCCTTGCCTCTAGGAAGATTCGCCTGTGTGAACTCTTCTACAAATGGAGATGCTACAGCGTTCGAGGTATGCCGCGGTTGGCTCAATTCGCCACCAATGTTTCCTTACCGGGCTCGGCCTGGCGTGTTCGAGGTATCATGCCAGCTTTGCTGGTCGCCGGCCACAAAATGCATTCTTCCGGTTCGCCAAAGCAAATAATGCCCGCCGGATTTTAACGCGAATAACGCCGGCGAACCCTCCGTCACGCAAAATACCGCATCAGATCTCGCCAATGGTTCGGCTCGGCTTTTAACCCTGCAAGAAAGTGACCACAATAAATGCCCGCTTCCATTCCCACCGGATGCCAGGGTTCTGGCCGGGGCTTAACCCCGCGAAGAAGGGTTAAATGCCCTCGCTTTTCTATTCTTCCGCCATTTCGCGGCTCGCGACGACCGCGCCTGCGGCCCGCCGTTCGATAGTTTTATGTAGCTTGACGCCTCACCCAATCATAACTATCGCCGAAAACCGAATCTTTGATATCATCAGTTGAAATGCGCTAAAAATAGTCCCTGTAGCAATCTCGCTAAAGATTCCCCGGCCTACGCTTCAATTTGTTAGGTCATGGCTATGGTAAATTATATGCCCCCAAATTATACACCGGACAATGAAATGCCGTGAACATAAATATAGATTGTGCTCTCCTAAAAGAATAAAATGGCAAATTAAGATGGATAAAGAATGGTATTTTTTCCTAATGCATTCACTAGACAAAAACTAATGTTTCGCCCATAGTTTTGAAGAATTGCGATATTTCCTGATTTGTTATATAAGGGCTTACATTTTTCTATGTAACGGTAATGTGTTAATGTGAAGGATGCTTCTAGTGATGGATGCAGACATTAAGACGTTAAGAAGCCAATAAATAATCATGTCATTAAAAGAACCGATATGGCATTTAGAGTGTATAGTAAATATTTGACATTCCCGATTGGGTAACTTATTTGTACTTCCCGAGGAGTTAAACATCTTCTTATATTTAAAATAGAGGGCTTGGTTTCGAGTCGGATGCCGTGATGTTATGTCGCATGCGGCGCTCCTCCCCTTGCAGCCCTACCAAGATTTCCACCGCATTATTGGCACGCCGCTCAAATCGCCCATATTTCGCCGCCTCCCAAGTTAGTTCTTTCTCTGCCCCTTTGCAAACCCGCTTTTATTGCACCACTACGTAACAATCCGCTTATAGGCATCTCAAAGGCACTTTGGCAAGGGATATACATCATGACCACTTTATTTATTTGCAAATGGCTCTTTCCATAGCCAAATGCTATTTATATTAGGAATGCCACTCGAAAAATCTATTTTTTAGAGAAGGTAAGCGCTGATTGTCATATTTTGAGTTCCGAAGGACCATTTTCAATACTAATTATTTATATCTCCCCTTTCATTTTACAATGCTCTTGTCCTTTCTGATATATGTTTATTTGTTCGCACTAGAGCACAATTTATATCGAAAGTTGCTCTTCCAATTTTGTGTTGTTAGAAAATGTGTCTTCCATCTATCTAATTTGTGACTCATTTTGTTGCAGGTTCAGGATTTGGCTCTTGCAATTGCAATTTCGTACTCAAAGAAAGATGTTTCATAAAGAATGCAATAAACATATGGGTCCTTTTCTGAAGGTTGTGTCCATTGCATTCCAGAAGCATGATGCAGATAAATGCATAAGCATAGGACAGTGCGGGGCTCTTTTCTTCAACCATTTTTTGTGCTCATTTTTGAAAAGCCTCTATTCTTCATAGTAGAAGAGGTATGTGGCTGCCCTACGTGCATTTGTGAAGTTTTGATTGTTATAATATGGATTGTGACAAGTTCGTTATTTTTTTAATACAGTATCCTTCTAAGAAAGAAGAAGAAAAAGTGCAGTCTGTAGATTATGATACTGGGAGATCTAAGACAGTAACTTTGCTTAAAGAACATGCTGAGGTACATAAATTGTCTTTATATTGTTTTATACATTTCCATTTTAAAGAAGAAACTAATAATGTTTTCATTGTCACATATGAGGAACAAATTCTTTGACGATAATGTATCTTTTGGTGGACTGTCTAAAAAAGCATGTTTTCGGCAGAGGAGATTGTCCTAGAAATGAACTATCCGAAGAGGTAATGGGTACCAAACCATGCAATGTCATTGTAGGGCAATATAAAGGATTTGGAATATAAAGGGCAATATATTATGCTTTCTAATGATAATATCATTTATTATACTTTCAAGCCGACATTTTTCCTCACAAATAAAGGCGAGCCACTAACAATTATTCGCCAATTCCATTAGGACTAGAAAGCATTAACGTTCATCTACGGTCTGTGTTATATTCCTATAATAAGTACTACTTATCTGTTTGGTCCAAGCTTTTCCCTATGATTTCTTGCTATCTTTTTTTAATTTTGCAAGGTCTCTACTTAATGTTTAGAATATTTCGGCCCCTGCTTTTGCTCGTATTGCTTTTGCTTTATATGTGATTCTATTTGGAGTCAACCTATATTTACATCTGTAGGTTGTTTGTATTAGCAATTAATTGAATGGAAGGCTTGATCTCAGCAGCTGTAATATACAGGAGAATGCAATTCCTTGGCATCCGAAATTAAACATGTAATTTTCTAATGGCATCATGTCAAATTTAGTAAGGTTAGGCTTGAACATATAAGGCATTTCTTGATGTATTTTCTCGATGCATGAACATGATGTATGAACATGTTTGGTTGAGGAGTAATGTCTACGTCAAAATGATGGTGATGTAATAACATGTTGTTCAAATGTTATAGTACTACAATAGTACTACAGGTATTGTCATATTATGGGTCTCCATGTTCTTCCATAATTATCATGCTTTTTCTATTCTTTGATGCTATTTTTTCCTTCCATTTTTGATATTTTCTCACGTGGTGTTATGCATGTGCAATCATGGAATAATCTTCCAATATGCTTGAAGAGGCATTCGCAAGCTAGATCCTTAAATCCTTTTTAGGCTTGGAGAAAATAAGGTAAATTTCAATGGCCAAAATTCAATATTTCAATCTATAAACATTGTATTCTATAACTATATCTATTTGAATGACCATTTAAAACAATCATGGATGGCTTGCTTTGTTGCGCCTTTGCGTTTTCTTGCACTACTTTCTTACGACAAAATTAAAGACTTCTTCACTCATTCAAAGCCTATCTTACACTTTTATCTAGATTACATAGAGAATGGCATACTACACGCCTTCTTTGCAGTCCATGTAGTCAAGTTTTTGTTGCGAAGAAGAGGTAACGGGTGTCTAATATTCACATTCATCATAGAATTTTGATCAATTTGATCTATCTTTAAAGTCTAAATCTCCTTGAGTTGGTATAATGAATTTTGTTAATCTTAGGTGCATGCCAATGCGGGATGTTTGCACTTAACGCATCTCTTTATGATTATGTCGTAGGGAACTATTTTTCTATTATGACAATGTTACAATTTGATGAGTTGATGCACATCTTTTCATTTGCAAGGGAATCTCACCGGGAGCATACATGTACTAGATTGTGCTTTTGGCAACCTGCGCGAAGAAATTAGTAGCTACTAGACATCTTCTAATTTTGGACATAAAAAGCGTTCAATTTTAAACAATATAAAAATGTTATTTTCTAAGAAATGAAGAGAAGAGTGGTGCTTATGCAAGTTTGCATTGTAGAACATCAATGAAACTCCATATATACTTTCTAAGCATGACGATTTCGCTAATCGCTTCATCTTCAACTTCTACGTGATTGTTTAGTTTGTAATTATGCTCGCAGTGTTGAGTTTTGATGCTACAATGATGGATGTTGTTGCCATGTACATTATTATATGTATATTCGCTAAAACGTATTGACTTTATTTATTTTTTGATGCATCCACACATTGTCAAAAGCAAACGATTTTTATATTTCATTTGCATATGCAAGGTAGTTTAACCGCCTAAAAATCGATTCCAATAACATTCAGACACAAGAAGACCACAATCAAAGCTGCAACACTCTATTGCTATAAGATGTGTACACCAATGGCTTTTTGAGGGTTTTTTGTCTCATATACATTGTCCGAAAGTTAAAGACATTAAAAATTGTAAATATATGAAATGGCTAATGGATGCACAAAGTAATCAAAAAGGTATGTCCATTAGCATGATTATTTGGATGTAAATCACATTTTCATTATCTTAGAGAATTCAAATTGCAAAAAATTTATGCACATTTTTCTTGACTTAAAATTATACCATTTATCAATTCCATTCATCTTTTTAACCATGCCCCTGCGGACGACGTCTCAATATACACAACAAATATGTTCCTTCTGTTTTTACTCAATAACTTCAAAATTTTTGTATGTAGTTATTTATAAATAACTTCCATCTATGTTAAAATATTCAATATGGTGGTAACATTGCAATCCATGTTATCTACGCACCATTGCCTATCCATTCCATTACTCCTACTTATTCTATGTGCCCACGGTTATGCTCAACCTCCCTCACCCTTCGCACTTGACCCCCAATACATGTATGGACAAGATTACATCTATAGCTTTTGTTCCATCTACATACTACACTCAATAGATCAATCAAACCACAAGATGACCGATATTCTTATCACATTTAGTATTGAAACATGAGATACTTCTATACAACCCCTTTTCCTTTATGTCTTGGTAACTGCCTTTCACATATGAAGCTGGATGGTAGTCACCTCCCATGTACGAAATTGAAATTGGAAAGAACTATCAGTATCCAAGTTCTTCTGAGACTAAATCACAATTACAGTAGTTTCTAATCACACGTTAAAGTCGACAACTACTTTAGAACTGCTTACGAATGTTGTACATACATTATTTATACTATCCACGTCTAACAATGCTTGGCACACCTGCCTTTTAATGCTTGGCACTGTTGTGCACTGTTAATGCTTCAAGCTTTCCGTTGTCATCTAGAAAGAGATATTAGTAAACCTGATCATCTATTCCCACTTTAAGATCTACAAATCATCCAAATTCTACATCAGAAGAGGCCTTTATCATACTCAAAGACCAACTTGTCTTATTAGAGCTTATCTTGAGCCATACTAGTATCCAAAAGCTTCCATTGACAATGTAAGCGGCATTTAAGAAAACAAACTTGGATTTGGAAACGTGGATTTGATAAGTAATGGAAAGCCATTACACAAAATGCGTAGTTTAGATGATAAATAAAGGACGCCACCACATCTTATACAAAGTCAAACGATCCAATCCTCTCGTAAAACCGTAAATCAAGAAGTTTTTTACCACGCTTGTTTAGCCTCATCCGAATTAAGATCGCATCATTTAAATACCTCCATATGAACATTTTCAAGACTTTTTAGTGTTTTATGAAGCATTATCTTGATTTTAGAACGTGAAGCCATCCCCCAACGTATACTAGAGGGATATCATAGTAAAGCTTTTGTCAATATGAAGCTTGAATTTTCAGAAAGCAGCCCCAACACTTATGTTATTCGCCAGAAGATTTTGTGATCTAACTAAATAAGAATTTAATGATTCTACTTATGAAGATGTTTTGAAGACCCAAAGAGCCTCACCGAATTGGTATATGCATAAGAGTAGTAAGGATGTTATTGCATAACTATAAGAGAATTACATTTGGGTCTTTGCAAGTTTGAATTTAACAATACGTAATTGTTGAAAGAGCACATTGGATATTTGTAACAAACAATTAGAATGGAATCGCAGCCAATTAGATTTATTTTATTTTTTCCATCCAATAGTGCTTTTATTAACTAATGTGCGTTTATTTGTATTTTTGTAATCCAACGGATTTATTAACCACACCAAGGCCTTATTTAAGCACGACCAAGGTTGCCGTGGTCAACACCCAATCTGCCGCACAAATCTCTATAGTAACCGATACGGGTTTGAAGTCGCAATTTGCTTTCGGTGTTCGGCCCACATTCATAACCGCCGCTTATGATGCTTAATAGTTCCGCCTAAATCCGGAACCCCCAACAATGGCTTTGATGGCAAGAACTGAAATGGAAGGACTCTCGTGATCCAAAACCAAAGAGATGCCTTGAACGGTTTTAATCTTGCTCCAACAGATCTGGATTGTTAAGCAAGTTCAAACCCAAGTAGCTCCCTGCAAAGACCGTAGTTATAATTCCCCATACGATCTTAAACTCATCAAGACAACCATTTCTTCTTGTTACATCTATTTATATTTTTGAATTGGGTACCTACCAAGACAAATCAAGAGGCCCTCGACGTAATAGCTCTTACCGTAATACCGGTATTGGGTATTGGAGCTATCACATTAAAGTTAGATCCGGCTTATCTCTCGATATATTGCCGGGCTTAAATCCCAACGTAATCCAACAAAACGCTTAGTCTAACATAGGCTTACTTAACGGGTCGTAAATAAAAAACAATGCAACGTAGAAACCTCCTCGTTTCGGTTTGACGCGTTAGCAAGGAAGGCAAATGACCTCGTTTACGATCGACGGCAGTAGGAAGTGCGAACCGGCTAAGGAATTAGCAGCCGAAATGAAAGCGTTATAACTATAGAAAGAGTTCATGTATGGAAAAAAGGCGAAAGTGGAGTCGCCGATTATATCGCCCACCCCACTTCCGGTTGTTGTTGGAGTACATTGGCTCGCAACCAAAGACCCCGAAGTGGGCATTGGCAGAACCACATTAAACCATATTGGGAACGCTGAAAGGTTGTTGGCACATCTGACCCCCTCCTGGTGCCACCATCTCCCACTACTAGTAGTGCCACATTAGCTCGCATCCACTCGCCACAATACGCTTTGTCGATCAAGACCACCAATTATTGGTCGCAAACAGGTTGTTCGCGCGACACCGCTTCCTCGGCCGCGAACCGCATTGTTTAGCATGTCCTCCACTTAGGAGCATGCTCAACATCACCACCACCATCACCACCACAAGTACACATCTCTTTGGCCTCACCATATCCAATTCAATCCAATCCAATTCAATTCAATTCAATTTTTCTCTGTTTTAAGATGATCTCCGTAATGGGTATTTATAGGAGAAGGAGAAGCATTTGCACCTTCCTTCCTTCTTCTTAGTCGATGATGAATTATAAAACAACTCTAACTCTTACCGGCTTGCAATAATAATTGTGCATGATTACTTGCATCTTGACTTTCATAACCTACTTTAGAATATGAAATTGATATGAGGGAAGTGTACCAATCCTCTTCAACTAGATTCTAGGCGTAGTATATGGAGGAGTTTTACGGTTAGATAAACAACAACATCAATTTGGCAAACGAGCCCTTCTAACAAATAAGTGTTTTTTCAATTTGAAGAATCTCAGAAGAATCCTTGAAAATGGGTATTAACATGTGTCTATAACTAGTTGGTGTTTCCAAAATTATTTAGGTATTAACAAATCCAAATTATATTGCAATTAGCTTGAGTTGGTCGTCTCATACGTGGATGTACTTTATTGCCATTTTGAAACTATACCAAAGCATGAAGTTTGTGGACCAAGTCGTCTCTCATTGATTTAAAAGGGAAATAAAATAAAAAGGGATGCCTAGCCACTATATTCATGTCTGCCAAATTTGTCAACAAACTTTTAGACATACACACATAAGATGCTTCTAATTTTACTACTTGCAACTCACTTCATATATTCTCCTCCAATTGCAACCCACACACTTTAATATCTTTGGTACGTGTCACATGAATTTTCGTGGTTAGGTGATGAATCTTGATGTCAAATTCACTTGCTCTATCTTTACATGTGTGAAGTAAAGTTTGTATGTACATAAATTCATCATTTTAGTACCACTAAAAAGGTACCACCCCATGCCGCCATCGGATTCGCCCATACTACGGCTCTCAGTATGGCCAACGCACGACCACAGTGCGAATACACTTAGAAATGATTGATCGCGTAATATTTGTAATCATATACCCTATGATTTGCAATGATTACCAATCCCGTTGATACAGAGACTTGAACCTCCATAAAAGAAGAACTTGAAGAGTCCTCTGACTAAACCCCTAATACCTATACATGCTTCAGAATGGAAACATTTTCTTAGCCCCTTGTTTTCTTGTTTTTATTCGACTCCTCTTGTACATCAATGGCATAGAGAGTAACATAGAGAGTAAAGAATGTGGAGAATGAAGAGATAGAGGGAGAATAAAGAGAGTGATAGAGAGAACAGAGAAACAAAATATAGAAATATGAAAGAGAATATGAAGAAAAAAAAACACTAGAGAGAGAATAAGATGTATAAAGAAAAGAAAAGAATAAAAAGATGATTTGGAACACATAAAACAATCAGATATAGCACTGGGGCAATTCATAGTGCATTGGCACCTGGGTATATATATTATTGATCCACCTGGGTTATTTTGCTACATATTCTAAACGAGATGCACCTTGGACTAGCACAATCGTCGGATTCGTCGATCCTACGACCCAGATCGTATGTTGGGCCCTGAGGAGCCTCTTTCGCTTATAGTCATTTATGATTGAAGGCGCCTATGATTTTGAAATATAAAATACGATTTCACCTATTTGAGGGAATATCGAACCTCTATGCGGCTTTGCCTAAGATTTTAGAATATGATATACGGGGGCTCGAACCTCTACCAAAATAACTCAATGTCCTAATAAGACTATTTTAACCAATATACCCAGCGAGCTAATGTGATTACTTTTTATCTTAAATCTCTATTTTATTTTTTTTTTTATAACAACCCATTCAATTATTTAAAGGATATACCCATGGTGTGAGGAATTGTTATTTTTACATCCATATTAATCCCTGTTATTTTTTTACATATTGCCACATTTATACCATCCATCTTTAGGACAGAACTCAACAAAAGTACGTCCTTATAGAGGCTCAAACTTGAGACTACACTAGTGGATTAACCAACGTGGCTAGTGGCTAGACCCCCATAGTATAAAAAGCTTGAATAATACTTAAATAAATTTGAACAAAGCACAATTAATGGGTAAAATAAGGTACGGTATTAGAAAGTGGACAACTTGCAAAATTGAGATTGTTATTCATAATGAACTCCCTCATGTTATACATACGATATGCATGGTCACTATCTCAATCCTATATTCTAAAGTTGAGTATATGAAAGTCAAAATGGAATCAATCATGTAGATATACTATCACAAATTTCGGTATGGACTTAGACTTGTTCCTCTTTTTCATAATCAATTATGAAGATGACGGGGAAGGTGCAAATGCTTTTCTATGTCATATAAATACCCATTATGGAGGTCATCTTTACCATAGGAAGGTGAGTTGAATTGAGATGGCAATGCCGAAGTGTTGTGTACTTGTGAGTGTGGTGCTATTTAACATGCTCCTCATTGGAGGATATGCACAGCAATGCGGGTCACAAGCCGGAGGTGCATTATGTGCCAATAATCTGTGTTGTAGTCAATATGGCTGGTGGGGATCCACAAATGCCTATTGTGGTACTGGATGCCAAAGCCAATGTGGCTCTACTACTAGTGGGCGATGGTACTCAAGGAGGGGGTGCTTTATGTGCTAATAACCTTTGCTGCAGCCAATATGGTTATTGTGGTTCTACCTCTCGCCATCGCGGGCTTTGGATGCCAAAGCCAATGCAGTTGGTTCGAGCGATGGTGGCACGAAAGCGTTGGTGGCACCGGACAGCGACTTACTATAGTCCATATGTTCGTAAGTAGACGCGTTGATTTGAGATCTATTCTTTTTCTATTACTTCAACGATAAAGTTCAATTGAATTTTTAATGCCTCTAGCTTCGCAGATGCTATGGATATGATACTAGCCCATTTCCATCCGGCAACCTCATAGGCGGCGGCAAGTTCGACCTCTACAACACCGCATCCGTGGTGCCTACTATGAGGTCACTTGTAAGGGCGCATTCGGGATCGAGGTTGCACCCAAGGGACTATCATCGCCGAGTTGTGGATCGTTGCCCCGTTGCAATGCAAACTCTTTTGATCTTTCATATGAAGCTTTTCTCAAATTGCGGATGTTAATGTTGGGAGGATCAATATTTCTTGGCGCAAGTAAGATTTTAAATTTGTAACTAAAATCATAATGGTAGGATTCAAATTCATGGTTCTAAAGCTTGGGCGCCTTTGTTTGTAGGTTGTGATCATAGATCCAATGATCCAATAAGGCCTGAGAACTTGTGGCCATTCAACTTGCTTATATAGCTAGTAGCTTTCTAGACAATTATTGTAGAACTAAATACCAATAAGATACCTAGATTTGGTATTGGTTAAACAATCTTAAATTCATGTCTCCCTTTCCCTCTCCCTCTCTTGCATCAGCCACATGCTCCATTTGTTTCTCATCTCTTGTGCTATACGGCAAGAGATTATTTTATATCGTATAGCATGAGAAACAATGAAAGATAATAATCTCGTGTTGCTTAACAAGGCCATTAAGGGGCCAGAAAAAATAAAATGTCAAAAATCACATTGGCCACGACCAAATCGTTCGAGCCTATTGTCTTCGAGCCTATTGTCATGCTTTTGCAGCTTGAAAGCTTTCCAGCCAGACTTCACTACTACTGGATTTCCCTTATATGTTTGCCTATGATGTTTCACTACTACTGGATTTCCCTTATATGTTTGCCTATGATGTTTCACTACTACTACATTTCCCTTATATGTTTGCCTATGATGTTTCTGTACTATAATGCTAACAGGCACCACCTCACTGCCATGCCCAAGGTCACGGGTTCAACATTTCGTTGTGAAAGTGGTCGTCATCATTGTATGTACAGCGGTGAGGGCAAGTCCCATCTGGGTGTGTGCCCCATAAGCTCTGGCTTCTCGTGCACGTTAGGAATGTATCTATCTATCTATCTTCTCCTCGACACAATGCAAATTATCATGTAATATTAAGCAACATCAATAATCTTCTACAAGAGCTTTGCAGTACTAAAAGGATAGTGTTCCAATTAGATTTTATAGCATATGCATAAATATTTGGTTTGTGTCCTAAATATTAAATTCCTATACAAAGCAATCATAAGTGCTTTGGGCTAGTTTTTATGGGAAATACTCTAACCGATGTCAATACTCTAACTGGTAAGCCCGAAGTGGCATTGTAAAATCTTACAACTAAACGAATGCATTTCAAATTCATTTATATTAATATAGGCTTCTAAAGAAAGTGCATTGCCTTGCTCTTTAAAGAGAGAACACAGTGGTTTGGAAGTCTACATTGCACATTACACTTTTTAAAAAAGAATTATGCAATGCCACCATTATAATTATGTATAGCACTGCCCACCCAACTAGGACAGCAATGGGCCATTTAGAAGCCCACATCCTATTTTGTGGTCTTACTCTTCAGTTATTGAACTACTAGCCAGAGGGGAACCTCAACATAAAGGATGGTTTTCATATATTGCAAGCTGACCTTACAACTGCCCCACCCAACTCTGCTCTGTGTGCTGTTTTCCTCATTCTATTGGACATCAAGAAAAAGAATGATTAGCATCTGAAACAGGTAAAATGGTACCTGTCCAAGGTCACCTTCAACATAGGTCCAGGAAGAATGGCCAACATCTCGGTATAAAGATGATAAAAAAAGCCAGCAAATAGAAATTATCATTCTTCATCTACGCTTTCGTCCCCCGTTACCTCATCTCTAAAAAGAATCTTTAGTGCAGGCAACAACTTTGGAAGCATAGGCAAATCAGCCAAGTTTACACTCATCATATCAAAGGCAATACAAGTTTTATCATCATAACTATCATCGAAAACTGGAATCTTTGGATATCGCTGGCTGAAATGCGTCAAAATAGTCCTGTAAGCACCCGCAGCATTCCCTGCCTCCACAGCTTCACTTGTTAGGCTGTGCTTTTTTGCAAGTGCTTCTTCACTCATACCGTCATCAAATGTAGCCTATAAAGACATTGAGATATGTTAACGGTGTTAAGGACCTTATTACATACCAAACTTCAACACACATTACCTCATGAATAAAACCGCCGCATTTTTTAGATGCTTCAACGAACTCCTTGCAAGGTCTAGTGTCACCTGAATATGCTAATTTCCATCCTAACAATTCGCTTCCACTAGTTGTCTTACCTTCTGCTTCTATAACCACGGCAAAGGCGTGGGGGCAATGAATAACAGGAACACTATGCAAACTCTTCAAACCCATTGCTAGCAAGGCACTATTCAGTTTCTCCCTTCCTAACCCATCAACACCTGTCCTTATATGAAAGCCTGGGAGAGTCCAGTAGTTACGCATCTGTCCTTTCATGTAGCTATTATCATTAGTTCTATCACCAATGAGAAACCGACTAGAAATGTCACTTCTAACTTCATCTACAACGAGACTTTCTGATGCGGATGCTAAGCATACTCCACTGTCTTGTTGACTTATATTTCTTTGCGCCTCCTCAGCATACATATTATCTGCTTCAAAGGTCGTTTGACTGCAATCCAAAAACTCGTATGACAGCTCCTCAAGCCTTGCATAGGCTTCTAGAAAACGTTTAAGCAACTTCGGACCAATAACCAGTATTGGCTCTAACCTGTTCTGCTTCTCCAATAAGATCTTTCGGGCTGAAAGTATGCGGGCCAAACCAGCATGGTGATCAGCATGTATATGTGAAATCCAAACACATCTCAGCCTAGACACAACGACATCGGCTTCGAGTTCACCAAACCTGACAAACATATTTAGCATGTGAGTTTTGTAGAAATGAACTCCAAAGGCATTTGTTGATCCATAAGTACCTTCTTTTAAGCTGTGCATAGGTACCTTCGCCACAGTCAAGAAGCATTCCCCCATGGTGAAACAGATGCACGTAAATGGCACTTACATTGCGATACTTTGATGGTTGAGAAGAACCTGTACCCAAAAAGACAATCTCCATTTCTTCCCTGCTAGCTCCTTTCAAACATTGTGGAAGGTTTTCTGTTTTAACATGCAAAGGATCTGAAGCATGACCAGAACTCCAAAGCTCTTTAATCTGCTCGGCTGCGCTGATCACATCAGGGACTTCATCTACCATGTCTTCAATGATCTTTTTGATACTAAACTTTTCGGGGATTGACAATTTGTCAAATCCAAGAGATGCCAAAGGACGTAAACGGAACTGCAAAGCATGTCCATCCATATCATCAGCGTGTTTCAAGTAGAAACTAATGGCACTGTCTATTGGGGTAAGAAAAAAAAAAAGAGAACGAAGTTTCTACCTTCAGCATATTCTCTGCTTGGACTGTGTAGGTGCCAGCAGAAGTGACCTGTACTTGGAATTTGAAGACAATGAGATGATATATAAAAGGGGTCAAAGTATTATATTGAGTACCTGTACTGCTATGTCCTCGTCTTGTTTTAAAGGCTGCTTTTCCAACTCGCTTAATACATTTTCCAATTGTAATGCAGAGATGGGAAAAACGTGTGGGCAGATATAGTTTAGCCTCGTTAGAATTCTTGCACTTGACTTTAGTACTGGAGATGAATTATTAGAACTGCTCAGAAAATGCAAAAATGTAAGAAACCCGGGCAATCAATAATATACTAGAAAACTTAGTTCCCTTACCAACCATGACCAGCCAAAATATGTTGGGCAGCACCAAACTTAAGCATCCAGTCCGGTATCTAGAATCATTTACAACACAAGCAGGGCTAATATGGACCAAAGCACGTCACATTCTTGGAGCCATTGTAGAAGTCAGAAAAAGTTATCCGATGCCAGCAATGATGGTATATGTGACTGTGTGGGACAATCAACAAGGACCAATATGGGGCCAGGCGAAGAAGGTTCCATTACATCACTTGGGTAAATCTGTACAGAGAAACTGGAAACCCATTAACCTTTATCAGCAAATCCACACATTTTAGAACTACTATTCTTACTACTTGAAGCACAGACAGACCGTTCTCTTTCCATCATCCGACATAACAGAGTGGCCATCCTGAAGTCTACCATATTTTTGACCTCGTCTAAGTCCTAATGCAGCGGCCTTAGCAGGATCAAACTTCCCTTTGACTTCTGGCAGCTCACAGACATAAACCACAGAGATGTCCCCACCCTTGAACCCTTCAACTTCATTTGCGGCAACATATGATTCTATTCCTGTGCATAATCTTTTGGCACCTACAATTTTATATTGCAATTTGTCTCAGAACAACATCGTTATCAATTTGGAAAAGAGCCATCAAACTTCAAGAATCTTAATCAAGCAAGAAACTTCAACATCGTTTGCCATCATCTTCTTGGGCATCCTTTTCTGACTGCCGATTATCATTGCCTTCAGGCATCAGCAAAGCAGCAGAAATCTTGACCATTTCCTCCTCTAATACAACATCCCTACTATTTCCTTCATGTGCACCATCATCCTTATGCGATTGTGGAAGTCCTTTCCCAAAACTGTGTGTGTGGAAGACTGAAGCATTTGGTAAGAATGTGGACATTGCATCCACCAAATATTGAAGATCAGAAGGCCCCCCAAATATTCACCTGCAGAAGACAAACATATTTCAACAATGTGACATCATATCCATAAACAGGTGGACCCCCCTGCCTAACTGCAAAATATCTTGGAAGAGATTAGAAGTTTGGTGCCATTCAGTGATTGTATTTTGTGCTTATCGATTTTTCTCTCTCATTCTAAAAATAGAAAAATAGCAGATCCCTTTTTCCTTGAATAGCAGAAGGGACTATGTATATAAGTGTAATGTGCAATGAACTAAGCAAGTTATTAGCATAAATGTTTGAGATAGAGGTTCATAAGTGGAAACAACACAATGGCTGCCCTCAATTGTCGCCCGACATGATCATGCAGAGCGTTATGTAAGCCACACTGAAAAAGCAATTATATCTTCCCCTTGCTACAAGAAAACTTCAAGCTTTTTTAAGTGTAATCTAGAAGGAGATAGATGTGATCTTCCATTCCCACTTTAGTATCTGCAGATAATCCAATTTCTAATAACTGCCTTTATCATACTCAAAGACCAACTGGTCTTATTAAAGCTTAAATTACTGAGCCATGTAGCCAAAAGCATCTTCATTTCCATTAGAACAGAATAAAAACAAGACTTGACAGGTAACATGGATTACCGCTTGACCAATGTCACCAGCCAAAGTTAAAAGTGTACCTATAAAAATCCCCAAACACATAGCATTAACCGTGCTCTGCAGCAACATAAGCAAGAGAAAACAGGATCTAACCAGGAAGTCCCCCAGCGGTTACGGAACAAACACGAGTAAGAAATATATGATCTATCTGCAGACATGAACCAGTTATTACGAATGTGATTATATATACACAATTCAAACCATGCAAAAATCAGCCCTATCCAAATGCCTTATTCCCTGTGTTAGCTTATTAAGATACCCAAAGAAAAATAAAGCATCCACTCTTTGTTAGAAGGCTGACAATAAGTGAACCACAGCATGTCATAATCTGAACTCTTGACACAGACACAAGACAGGGTTGCACACTGCAAATATGCCAGACAGTATTCTTGTGTGGTCTTATGCACATATTAATCGCCTATGGCATCTTCTACAGGCATGGCAACATTGCGCAAAATATATATGGAGCACCAGGAAGAAAAGGAAACAATGATGCATAATTCATCAGCACAAAAACACAGTCTCTGGGATCACGTTTAATTTTTTTAACACAAGCTGAGCTTTCGAGAGTAAAAACTTAATCATCCAGGTATTATGATCCGACAGGAACTGCTGATAATCTTCGCTTCATTTCTTTTTTTCAGACACCCGTGATAATGATGTTACCTACCATTAACGGAATAACTGACCATATAATATGTCAATGTGATTCTATTTTAAATCGATAAAAGGTTCTATTTTAGATCAAAATCCCACCCTGAATCAGGTATTAAGCCAAGATCCATGCCTTAGATAACTTGATCTTGTGCTCAACGCAAAACCGTTGCAAGCCCTGAGATTCGCATAAGACCACGTCAGCTGTTTATTTAAATATCAGAGATGTTTTAGTCAACTAAAGGTAAGACAGTAACATACCTCCCTGCATTGAACAGAAACCGCCGATTATCAAAGAAAAAAGAAGAACCGAAGGAGATGTGTCTCCTGTGTCCATTCCTGTCCCTACTATCTGCGAAGTAGATTAGAAGTTAAGTACACAATTTAAACAAAGAAACATGATGGCATATGAGGCCACAAATACAAAGAGTACTCCAGATAGACAGAAGGTTCCATTTGTCATCATCATTTTAATCAACTCTTAAAGCCTATGCATGGAACCCCAATGTCATATAGTTTAAACTACATAGAACAGGAGACAGGTAACATGTTGTGCATAACCATCTTTTATTGGCCTGCAAGTACTAGAAAGCCTGGCCTTGTATAACTGCACATTTCCTTAGCATGATTGGATTCCTATATTTCTGAACTGTTGTGCACTACATGCAGATTCTCAAATCAAAATTTATTATGCCTTGCTACACATAGAACTGCATTATGATGCCAATGCTGATCAGCTTCATTTCTATTTTCATAAGACTAGTAAACCGCAAGAATGGCATCCAGGCTCTTTTTGTGCGCCAAAGGAAGCAAAGGATTCACTATAAACTGAAGTGATTGAAAATTCAGGTAATTCATTTCTCCGGGCATCTAACTTAATATGGCATATCCCGCAAGAAGAGTTTTTGGAAAATCCCAAAATTAGAGCTCACAGACCTGCATATAGCTGATGCTTCTTCCTGCACGAGAAGTGGTATTACGCAATGTCAACACCTTAGGAACTCGAGCTTTTCCTTCCATTTCTTTAATTGAACCCGAACTATTGCCAGATTCCTGCTGTGTTTGAGGCTGAGACCCCTGCTCACCAACTTCTGGCGTTGATTCAAACTTTCTGCGCTGTGATGGAAAGTTCTTTTGCCGCCCAGCTGCTGAAATAATGGATCTGCTATGCCACGCAAGAGCCCATGTTTTAGGCGTGAAAGGAAGAGAGCGCAGAAATGGCGAGGGTGTAAGCAGCATATCCTATTTCTTTGTATAGGGTTTAGGTCCCCAAGGTGTTATTGTTTGTAAATTGTTTTGTTGTCTCCCTCGTTAAAAACTCTATCTAATTACCATTTGCATTTTTTATTTGTGAGCATTGATTCAGTGAATCTTCCTTCATTTATGCCAGATCAACGACTGGAGAATTTTTCATCAAAAGTTTGTCTGCAACTCCCAAAAACAGCACTATTTGCCCTCATAACCATTGTCGAAGCAACAAAAATAAAAACAGAACATGTCATCACACACCCTGGTCTCGAAAAAGCAAGGTTGGAGGATTGGAACCTCCAGGCCGCAACGGCCTTACCAGGGCTCCAAGGATCTGCAATGGCGACAAACCTCAGGGCCACGCCAGAACTTGCATTTTGATTACACATGGTCCGTATTTTCTTGCTGGCGCAGGAACCTTCAGGCACAACATTGGCCTCACCACAGCCCTTGTATAAGCAAGAAGCATTAAACATGTAGAGAAAAAATTCACACACAAGAAACAAGATACAAAAAATTAAGGACCGCAAAGCAAAGAAGGCCTTGAATCTCCTCCTGAAGTAGTCCCAGTGATTGCCAAATCTGTCCCTCCACTGCCAGAGATCATCCATCCCACTACTGTCATCATGAAAATACAAGGAGGGCATCATGCCTGTATTCCAACACTTTCCAAAATTGGCTCCACCTCTTTTTATTTTCATACGATTGTAACAAAAGCCATCCAAAATACTTGAAAACAAAAAGACCACCACCAAACAAAATAAGCTACTCCAAAATGCCTAAAATATACGCTTTATTATTCAATACCATACCTAAATCTTAGTTCAACCCATTGCAAGAATACCCTCTCGTTGTGCAAACTTTATTACTGTGATTGATGGTTAATTCATTCTATTGTGTTCTATATAGCTCCATGTTGAATAGGGGCAGAATTAGTATGTCGATGTTACATGGTCAGCATTGCCAGTGTATAGTCAAATAAAGTGGTGAGTGTCCTATTCTATATGTGGTCCAACATAATGTGCATTATTTATGTCAGTGTTAAGACATAGAAGTGTATAAGGGTAAGACAACGTGGAAGTGATATCCAGTTTGGCAACGACCACTGTTAGCCGAGAGCAGATAGAAATGTATAAGGGTAAGATGACTAGGAAGTGATTCCCGGTTTGATAATGATCGCTATTAGCCAAGAGCTGCAAGCCAGTGAATCACTGACCAATTTTACTTAGCCTTACAATATCATGGATGGTTTGAGCTCACAGCTATGGCATTTCTTGAATCATGCATTGTTATGGCACAAGCTCGGGGTGTGGCTTAGAGGACTTGAGGAAGGAACATACATGTAAGGCATGGCACGAAAACATAGCATTCAACTTAAGATGAGCCAAATTTAACCTTAGAAAGAATTGGACATTTTGTCTATTGTTTAAATTTGGTTTTCCAGGCAAGTGGGAAACTTTTCTTATTCTTTTTCAGGCCATTTTTCTTAAGGTCATGGGGAGTTTAATTGCCAGAAACATTTTCAGAGTACCTAAAAATTAAAATTTTTAAGCTTTTATGATTTCGGACTCTTCAATGGATTTTCTATTTTGTATGAATTTGGATGGATTTTCTATTTCTCTGAGCATATGGCTTAACATTCTCAATCGATGCAGAGGATGAGTTCATGGAAAAAAGTAGTGGCTAAACTTAGCTAAATGGCGAGATTTTGACCTTGTTTGAAAAAAAATTGGCTAAACTAAGGCCCTTTTTGGGCTAAAAAAAAAAATTTAGCCCCACCTCCATTTTGTCCAACTTTAGCTAATGGCAAGAAAGTGTAACTGCCAAAATTTGGAAAATTTAGCCAAAACTTAGAAGCTTTTACGTCAAATTTTAGTGTACTTTAGCCCAATTATCCTATAGCCTTTTATGATCAGTTAATATTTAGGTCTTGAATTAGTGCAAAATAGTCAAAAGATAGAAGACTTTTTTTTTTAAATAAAAGTTTAGCCAAACGTAAGAAAGTACAGGTGGCAAAATTTACAAAGTTTAGCTAAACATTAGCAGCTTTCACCTCAACTTTTGGCATATATTAGTCAAGTCTATTTCACCACTTTGAATATAAAAGTTCCTTAATTTTTTCCCTGGATGAGTTTACAGCTTCATCGGGGTTGATGGTGTAGCGAAGATTCACTTATGGAGTTTTATTCAAGTGTTCCCTTTATAAAACTCTGTCTTTAAGATAAGCTTTAAAGCAGCAAAACCCAACGGTATCTAGCTGATTCGGCAATAAAGTTCAAGATTTCAAGATTTGAAGGCTTAATCAGGTTTCAAGATTTTGCTATTGGCCTTATGGCAATCAAATTTGATCTGTAGAAGGGAAGTTATAGAGTTTTGAGATTTGTGTCTTTGCAAATTCTATGGCATCCATTAGATTTGTGCATCGAAAAGGGATTATAGTGCTTGCCGGTGATTGCTTGCACTGGTGCAAGAATTGGATCAACTATAAAGTTTTAAAATGCAAGATCCAGGATCTAGATGCTTTCAGACCGCTCTAGGGAATACATATCATTAAGAACTTCGCCCCTGGTGCAAACTTGCTAGGTGATTTGGATGCTCTTCACAAGTTCATGAGTTGGCCACGACGATTTTTGACAGATTCTGGTGGTTTTCAAATGGGTCTTTTCACATGTATTTTATCCTTCCACATAAATCGCCTTTGTCTATCATGCTTTTTCTCAAAGTACCAGCATTATTGAACAGGTCAAGACGGCACATTCTTGAAGTTGAAGATTTGTGAAATCTTGTAGACCCAGAAGGTGCTGAAGTGACTATGGAAAACAACACAACAGTAAGGTCTGTATCTGAAATTTCAGTTAATGCTAACACTGGGAATGCAAGTACAGGAGAAGGAACCACCATTACTCAGAGTGCTGCTACTGGAAGAACAGGACATGCAAAGATCAAAGAGGCACAAGGGATTATCTCATGCAAGGTAAGTCCTACTATCAAATTAAAATTAAGAGACAAAACTCTTAGACAGATGTGGCAGTTTTTGCTGAAGCAATATGAACAAAAGAGTTCATCTCAGATAGATCTTCTGGAGAATGAATTAAGAGGGCTAAAGCTACACATAGATGGAGATGTATCTGAATTCTTCAATAATTTTGACAATATCATTGCTGATTTGTCTGGAGCTGGAGTACATGTATCAGATACAAGCCAAGTTCTTCAAACTTCTAGGGCAATCAGGAAAAATGATCAACTTGCCCTATTTATTAGAAATATGACTAAGAGTAGAGAGGAAGCAGAAAGGATTCTCAAAACTGAATATGAGCAAAGAAAAATGACTAGGGAAGGAGAAGAATCTTCCGAAATTCTATTTGCAGGAAAAAAGAACAAAGGGACATGCTATTACTTTCATGAAATAGGACACTATAAAAATAAATGTCCAAAGCTTGTGAAAAATGAAGTTAACTGCTATAACTGTGGAGGTAAGGGGCATATAGCTTCAAAATCTCCATCTCCTAAAGACAGAGGCAAAACTAAAGAAACTAGAGGTGGGAGACCTTTTGCAACCAGAGGAAGAAGTGGAAGAAGACTTGCTGGTGTACACATTGCAAAGGAAATTGAGGGAGAATCTAAGCATGAAACAGATGATGAAAATGAGGTAAGTAAAATGCTGATCCACTCAAATGAAAATGCTGGAGCTAACAAAGTTTCAAAAATTGTTGTAGTTGATAGTGGAGCTGAAAGATCAGTAGTTCAATCTACTGATCTACTCAAGGATGTCAGCATAGCCAGGATGAACAAAATTCAAGTAGGAAATGGGGAAGTGCAACATGCTGAAGGAATTGGCCTACTGCAATTATTAGATTTAGATGGAAATATTGTGGACATAGAAAATGTTCTATGTGTTCCAACACTCATTAAAAACTTGATCTCAGTTAGCCATCTTGTTGATTTAGAATATAAGATAAACTTTGATTCAGAAGGATGTAAGATTTATCTTGACAATAAATTGAAGTTCTATGCAAAAAGAGTTAGAAATTTATTTCAAATGGAAAATCCTGTTATAAATAGCATAAATTTCATTAAAATGTCTGAAGCAGAATTATGGCACAATAGGTTGGCTCATACTCACTGCAACAATCTGAAATTCCTGGCAAAGAAAGGGTGGATAACATGCAAGGAGATAAAATCAGAAGGATTTATCTGTGAAGGTTGTAGACTGGGAAAAACTAATAGATTACCATTTGGTAAATCAAAAAGCAGAGCAAAGAAAGTACTTGAACTAGTACATACAGATTTGTGTGGACCCTTAAATATCAAAAGCAGAACCAACAAAAAATACTTTTGTCAATTTCATAGATGACTATAGTCGACTATGCAAAACACATTGCTTGGAAAGAAAATCACAAGCCCTGCAAGCCTTCAAGCAATATGTGACAGAAATGGAAAGGGAGACAGGTCAAAAGCTCAAGTGCATCAGATCAGACAGAGGAGGAGAATATTTGTCATCAAAATTTAAATTATTCTGCATTGCAAATGGCATTAAAAGACAACTGACGTGTAGGTATAGTCCTCAGCAGAATGGAGTGGCAGAAAGGAAAAATAGAACTCTGCTTAATGCAGTTATGTCCATGATCAAACATAGTGGGTTAATAAATTACCTATGGGAAGAAGCTTTGAGAACTGCAGTACTTAAGAATAAACTCCCAAGTGCAGCATTAAGAGGCAATATACCAGAACAATTGTGGCTAAACTCTAGCAAAGAAATAAACTATGAAATGTTCAAAACATATGGATGCTTGGCTTATGTATACGTCCCATCAGAAATCAGGAAAAAGTTAGATGACAAGGGTAGGATACTTGGTGGGATATGATGGAGAAGCAAAGGGATACAAGCTATACAATCCAGCTTCAAAGCAAATTGTAATCAGCATAGATGTATATTTTGATGAAAGCATTCTATACAAAGACAGAGCAAAGGGAGAAAACAACAACAGGAAAAATGAGAATCCAGGCAAAAATAGTGAAATGAAAAATGAACACAAGAACCCTGAACTAGACACAGACTCAGATAATGACAGGTCAGATAGTCAATTGACCACCGTCAGATATGGGAATATTCTGAGGTATATGCCCTCTAGTGCGATCCCATGCGTACACGTCATTGCGCAATGGGGTCAAACGCTGATGTGGCTCTATTTTCAAGGGCCCCTTGACATCCATTGGCAGTAATTTAAATGTGATTTTGACCCCAAGATAGCAACTGGCCCTGCTGGCTCCACTAAAGCAGGAACGGCTGAAGCTTCTAAAACCATCTCCAATGGGGCTTCTGCCACAAGCTCCGGATTGGGCACATAGCAATGCAGCCAAAACTCCCCTACAGACAATAAGAAACACCGTCCACACCGGGCCAATTCCGTTCATAAAGATTAAGAGTTTACCCGATATGATGACCTCGGTGACAACTTAAGTCCGCAAGTTAGGGGCGTAAATGAAAATGAACTAAGAACAAAACCAGCTGGAAATATTCCTTATAACCAATGCGTGCATTGGCATGTTTGAAGAATCAGAAGCTAATTTCTTACAGCAGCGAAAACATAATGGCTTAAGCCACAAAACCTGTGGACCATATTACTGCAGCAGCAGATACTTGTGCATGGGCCCCAAATTAGAACACCAAAATAAGCCTGGCTCTTAAAATAGACAAAGCGTGATAAGAAAAGCTACCGTGCAGAGGAGGCTGAAGCGTAACTGAAAGAGGACATGACCGGGATTCGAACCCCGCCAAGGCGCAGCTCCAAGTAGTCTGCCCGCCCTTAAAGGGCAGGGGCTATTCCCATGCAGATGCATATGCAAGCACACCATGTTTTCTCATGAGTTTTTTGGGTTTTTCAGTTTTTTCTCTTCAACATTCAATGCCATGAAGCCAAACAAGCAGACAAATCTGGTTTTACCAAGCAAAGACAAGCATTTTTGGTTGACCTCAAAATCCATTTGCGAGCCTTTTTCCATGTTTTTCACTTTTTTTTCCCTTTTCTCATTCCTACGACCGCCGCCACACAAAGCACACAAAGAAGCAAAAGACCAAGCAAATGACACACTCTAGTTGTTGTTCATGACAATTGTAGACGCCCGGCCAATGCATCAATACGGCGCAATTCCCTGAGAAGAAGAGCCCGCGCAAGGTTCATATGCGCCCGCATATGCTGCCGTTCATCAGTGGTGACCTCCACCTCTTCCCATTCCATATGAGACACGGCCTCCTCCAATGCTGCAAAGAGCCTCCCAAGCTGCATCCTAAACAGTCTGACAGAGGCAGCCACAGACTCCGCCAGCGTGTTAATGTTAACAACACTTGCCACAACATCCAGAGCCACCTGCACACGCTCCCTGTTCGGAGAGAAGACAACAGGAGAGGGGGCAGCATTGTGAATTACATCATGGACACTTGGCCCGGGAGCAGCAGGTCTGTGCGGAGGGGAAGATGGGCCCTCCTCATCACTTTCAATGTTAATGACGCCATCAGCTGGCCTCATCCCAACAGGTGCAGCAGGACTGCTGCTAACAGCAGCCCCATTCCCAACCTCCATACCAGCACGATCCATCTCTATTCCAGGCATAGTAACTGCAAAGAAAGATACAAAATCAAAGCAAACAAAGACATATGTACAAGAGTTGCAGGCAGCCCCCACAAGTCACCCAATTGCCATTGTGTAATCTGTTGTGTCAAGAGGGATGAAGTCAGTGCCAGGCATGTCCCCAACAGCCTCGGGTCTGAATTCAGCATCCTCCCCTTCCACAAAATTCTCATCCATGTCTCCGCAGGCAGCCCGGCGTCCAAAGATCTTTCCTACCCCGCCTAATCCGGCTGAATGGGCTCCATCCCAGCCGGGATCCCATACAACACACATCTAACATCGCTTGGCAACGCCACTCTGGGGTTCAGTGTCAGATGCCAGGCGGCCTTGACCCTATGCTCAGAGATAAAGGCAGTATTAGAAGGAAGGATCCAGCTAGTAGACAACACAAATTTTCCGGTTCTAAGCATCCTAGTGATTGTGTATACAAGACTAGAGCTGCCTTGCCTTCCACCATGATAGTTTACTTAAATGAAGAGCCCTTCCCAACAGGTGTTTCTCTTTATCCAACTACCACATGCTTAATGTCCCCCCGCACCATACAAGTACATGTGTCCTTCCCCATCTCCAATTGGCGCCCAAACATTCTTTGTGTCCAGTTTTTGAAGTGGGGCTTCCCATATCCTTCATGCAATACCCTATGAGCCCCTCAAAACAATGGAGCTCAGATTCCTTAATGCCTTGCACACAAGGACAACCCCCACAGGCTTCTTAGCTCCCCACCCAAACCTGCGCTTCATGGCCAAATTGACTACTCTAGGGGACTTCAGAGCTAGCCTAAACACACACTGGTAATGCAGGTGATCTAGATCACTCCCCCTCTCCGCTGCAGAATACGCCACACAGCCCCTCCCTCACGTAATCTAATCAAGATGTCATAGAACTCGGGGTGCATCCTTGCCGCCACACCGTGGTAACACCGACGCCTATGAGGCCTATGCCTTCATCCTCAGGCCCATCTGTGCATGCCTCCACAGCAGACCTGCCAGAAGAGCACTCTCGCTGCCCATTCCTGCCTGCCCGGCCTGCTCTCCTAGCATCCCTCCTCATGGAAACAAAACAAACAAAAGCAGAAATAAATGTTTTAATGAAGCTCACCGGCCTCCAAGCTCACGATTTGTGCGCATTATTACTACGCGTTTGCCCATCTTATCCACCCACGATGCCGAACGGCAAGCATGGCCTTTCCAAACATAGCGCCCTACATCCTTGAACACGTACCATTGCTGAATGCCTCAGGAAAAAACAGGAATGAAAATTGCAAAGATTCCCTTACGCCCAATTGGTGTACGCTTTTTCATACAATACACCCCAATAACCATTACAATCTTATGTTATAAACATACCCTTCCACAAACTAGCAAACTATATCACCATTGATAAAATTAAACAGTTTGAGAATTTTGCTAGCCATGGCTAATGCACATGACCTTGAATTACATCATATGGATGTGAGCACTGCCTTTCTAAATGCAAAACTTGAAGAGGAAATTTATCTTAGACAAGCTCCAGGTTTTGAAATAGGTAAAGAAAAAGTCTGGAAGCTAAAGAGAGCTATATATGGTCTAAGACAATTCCCTCGTGAATGGTACAAATGCATGAATAATTATCTTCAAGAGCAAGGGTTTCAGAAATTAAAGTGTGATGGGAATTTGTATAAATACAAAGCTGGAGAAGAATGGTGCATGATGTTTTTTCGGGCGCTGGCGCCTGGAGCTAGGGTTCTGACGGCAAAACTTTGATCGGTGATATCTCTCTTATCTGGTGTCGGATTTTGGCATGCTTGGGCTCGTTGGAAAGCTTGCTCTGAGCTCTTTCCAGCGGTGTATAGCATCAGCTGTTTTGCATGTGATTTGTTGCTGCAAACAGCTGATTTCCGGACTGGTCCGGATGACATGGCTCCTGCCAGACAGGCTGATGGGGGCTCGATTGAGCCTCATGGCTTGGGGCTGAAGCCAAGGGAGATGGCGAGGAGAAAGAATCCTCCCAGAAAGGGGAGGGGCTGGTCTCAAAGATGCATGAAGAGGCGCGGGCTGTCAGAGGGAAGTGGCATGCAATTGGTGGCGTAGAGATGAGGGAGCTCTTGAATCCCCTTCGGTTGAGAGGTATGTGGATTGCTCTTCCTCTCAATATAATTTCGAGACCCAAGTAGATTGTGTTTTGAGACTCCGGTCTTGATTCCATCAAGCATGCCCCTTTGAAACCGGATGCGTGATGCCCTCTCGCCCCTTTGTGCTTGGGAAGGGATCACTTGCTGGTGATGCGCCCTCTTCTAGGGTGCATGTAGCTGATGTGTCTCCTGGGGTGCCTCTGGATACCTCTCAGGGTGCCAGGGCGGCAGCCCCAAATCTGTGTTGCCCACCGGGCGGAGCAATGACATCGCTGCTCGCATCACTCGGGCCGGGTTTTCAGGATTGGATTAAGCGCCAAGGCTCGTGAGTGTAGAACTGCCCGTGTTCAAGAAGCTCAAGTTTGTGGAGGATCATCACTGTTGACTTGCGGGTGCTCTTCCCAGACTCCATGGATAGATATTGATCATACCGTGCATGTTCGGACCATTGAGAATCTAGTTTCATTTGCGGTGTTGGGCTATTTCACGGGTTACGTATTGACACGAGGAGGTTTAGCTCTTGGCTTCTTTGGACATCCGAGGCGGATTGGTTTGCCTGTGTATCGGGCCTCGAAATTCTTACCAAATAATTTCTTCCTAATCATGTTTGAGGCTGAGTCTTCGGGCGCAATTGGTTAGTCGGGGGTGGATACGTTGGGTGATTCATATGTGTTGTATCAAGATTATACTCCAGCAATGTCCACCGGTTCTTTGACAAACAAGTTAAAATCCCGTGTTGGTTCCAGATCGGGGATCTTCCTCCCCGACCGATGGTGCCCGATTTCTTGGTTTCTATGGCCAATGGCCCGGGTGTATATTTGGCTCATTCTATTGTGCAGTCCCCAAGATCCGTGTTGCTCGGCCGCTTTTAACTGTGCCTACTTCTCTTCCAAAGGCGTAGTGGTCCCCCGCATTTTTTTTCCGATTGAAGCTTTTGAATGGCTCAGATCCGCGGATGTTTCCATCTATTGTGCTACCATTTGACCCCGCTGATGATCCCGCTAGTCCGGCCTGGTGCTTGTGATGTGGTAGGGGTTGCGGTGTGTTGATGCAGGGCCCGGATTCCTCGGTGCCCTCGAGGTCAGGCGCAGAGGACTCCGTGGTGCGATGAGTGGCGTTGGACGAGGTGGTGTGGTTGGGAGAGGTGGTGTGGGACGAGGCGGGCAGGCTTCTTGCCGGGCCGCCCTTTGATGGCGGGCTAGGGGACGTGGTGGCTCGGGGAGGGCCTGGATGATTTGGTTGTGGCTAGATCCGGGGACGGGGTTGTGGTAGTGGGCTGGTGATCCTGGCTGGGATGTCCCAAAGAGGATATGTGCCGAAAGCATGAGGTGGTGGCGCAACCCGGTTGGAGGTAGAGACTAGTGTGGCCCATGACCCCATGGAGGTGCACGGGGACTTCCAACACGTGTTGGAAGTGGAATATCACGAGTTGTGGCCCATGACTCGTGGAGGTGCTCGGGGACTTCCAACACGTGTTGGAAGTGGAATATCACGAGAGCTTACTGTGGGTCACATTGTCGTGATTAATCCTCCGGCTCTAGATGCCGACTCGCGGGAGTTGGCTGATGGCCCTGGTGGGTAGGCATGTGGGGCTGGACACTTCTCCTCCGGGATGAATAGGTCGATCCTCGCTTGAATGTAAGGGGGGTGCGGTCCTCTAGTAGTAAGAGGGAGGGTATTTCTTTGGCACTCCGCAGCTAAGGCCCCCGATATTATTTGCATTCAGAGCATAAGTGTCACAGGGTGATATGTCCGTGCTCATGAATATGGTTGGTAGGCAGTTTGGCTTTATTGCTTCTTCTTCCAGGCGGACTAGTGGGGGTACTCTTATTGCTTTGAAGATGGATGTGTGTCACATACTCGTGATCGCATGTGTTTGGTCGGTGGGCAATAATTAAGTGGTTGGAGGGCGGGCAAGAGTGGGGGATTGTTAATGTTTATGCCCCTAATCAGCCTTCTCGCCGGGTGCTTTGTGGGCTACAAACCGAATAAGTTGGCGAGCCCTTGGTGGGTTGGGGTGTTGCTTGGTTGTTGTTAGGGGATTTCAATATGGTAGAGCGAGTAGAAGATCGCCTCGTTCGCGCACCCGCTTGTGTGTGGATTTGAGAGGGACCAAAGTGGTCTCATTTGTTGCGTGATTTGCCTTGGTTGAGGTCCCAGGGGACTTGTCTTTCACTTATTGTAATAGGCAGATTGGTGCGGTAGGCGTATGCTAGGCATGACCGGTGCTATGCTTCCCCACGCGCATTGGATGGTGTGCCCCTCTTTGCGCCGGAGTAACATTCTCGTCTACCTCCATTTCTGATCATTACCCTCGTGTTTTGTCCGGTCGGGTGCGGTTGCCTCGGCCTTGGACGGTGTTCCGCTTTGAACACCCGGCCGGGCTGATCGCGGATTTCTCGGCCCCTGCCGTGGAGTTGTGGCTTGATACCTTTTCATCTCCGAAGGGTATGTCCGGTATGGTGACCCGCTGGCCAGCGGTGAAGCGTTTTGCTAAGGTCTTTGGTAGGCGCGCAGCGGCAGGGCGCGGGAGTTGCATAGTCTTTATCGAGTTGGAGAAGATTCGCGCGACCTTCCGATGGCATTAGGGAGAATGCAAAGTGTTGCAACAGATTGTTGCTTTGGAGCAGGTTAAAGTGCATGAGGCGCGTGTGAAGGCAGCCCTTACCTGGTTGAAGGAGGGGGATACAAGTTCGCGGTGTTCTTCGGTGAGCAGCCTAGGCCGGGCGGCGATGCAAAGATCTATGGCGTCCCTTGCTTTGCCTCGATGGCCGGACTTTGGAGGATCCCCCCGAGTTGCAGAGGTATGTGCATGCTCATTTCTCGTGGTTTTTGCGCAGCGCACTCTTCCTATGAGCAGGAGATCACGGGGAGCTTGTTTTGGGGGGTGTTAAGCCATCTATTTTGCCTCACCAACGTGAGAGCTTGGAGCAGGAGCTCTCGTCGAGAGGATTTAGCGGAGGCATGTATGTGCATGGCCAAGGATAAATGTCCTGGGCTGGATGGCATCCCCCGGGAGTTCTTTTCAGACTTATTGGGAGTGGGCTGGTGAGTCCGTGGTACCGTGTATCTTGAGTTGCCGCAGTCTTCTCACATGGATAGGATCTTGAATACCGCATGCATTTCCTTGATTCCTAAGGTTAAGCAGACCTTCTACTATTAATGATTGGAGGCCTATATCCTTGTTGTTCTCTCAGGTACAAGATTATTGGGCGAAAAAGCCCCGGCCGAGAAGTTGAAGCCGGTGTTGACTTCTTCCATTAGTAAGGTGGGAGGAACATTTTGACTAATGTTGCCGCAGACTTATGAGGGCCTTTATTGGGCCAGAGAATGTGTCAAGGCATTGCCTATCTTAAGCTTGACTTTGCCAAAGCTTATGATAGTGTCCGTGGGGAGTTCTTATCCGCCATGATGTTAGCGCGCTATCGTGGTCCACGCTTTACAGAGACGATCATGAAGCCGCATAGGTCACCAGACGGCCACGGTGGTGTGCGGGGTGAACCCTCCGCCTTTTCTCCTTAGGCAGAGGGTGCGGCGGGGGTGCCCTTGGCACCATTTTTGTTTACGATTGTGGCGGAGGCCTTTGTCTTTAGTTGTTTTTGGCTGCAGTGGAGGGGGGGGTGGTGGTTGGGCTTCTGGATGCGGGATGGTAGTCGCCAGATTATTAACCGATTCCGATGACACTTTTTCTCTTCTTGGTGGCGTAAGAGAGAAATTTTGCGGAATGTGAAGGGTTTGCTGGATACTTTCTCCTTGGCCTCGTGCATTCTTCTCGAATTGGGGCAAATGTCGCATTATGGGCCCAGCTTGACTCGCCTCCCCTTGTTTGGCTCTATTCCTTGGAAGGTGCTTCCGGGTAATGTGTGTACTAAGTGTTGGGTATTCCCTTTGGAGGGGATGTTTCCATGGGGAGGGTGTGGGATGAGATTTTGCGTGGGTTGCAGAAACACCTCAATTGGTGGAAGGGTAGCAAGTTGTCCATGGCGGTGTAGGATCACTATTGCCAAGTCAAGACTTTGTAGCACTCATGTGTATACAAAGATCTGGCGATGTTAGCTCCGAGGGTAAGATACGTGCTTTGGATAAGATTGTTCAAATTTTGTGTGGGGCGGGGATGATGAAGGGGCGGTTGTTAAAGTGGCTTGGTGGAAGTGTCTCGCCCGAGGAGGATGGGGGCTTGGCCATTCCGATTTGGGCACCGCATAGTAAGGTGTTGGTCTCTAAGTTTATTTGGAGCATTCCGCAGGATGGAGCATCTTCTCCGGTGCGGCACTATTGTGGCAATCTCTTCGCCATTGTGTGGCATTTGGAAAGTCGCCCCTGCATGTAGAGTTGCCCCGGGCACGCAAGTATGGTCTCCGCCTTTCCCACATGCATCCCCTTTTCTCACGGGGTGTTGCGGGTTTGGGATCACACGGCGCGTGTGTGCTCTTCCGCCTAGATTATGCCCCGGGTTTATCACCACTCTTCTCCTTTCTTGTGGGTTCCTCTACCCCTCAAGCAGATTACTTGCCCTTGGTCGCCATCGTGCATGCTCTGACGAGAAGCCCGTTGGAGGCGAGCTGCCGCGGCTCACCTTGGAGGATTGGTATTGGGATGGTCGGCTAGCCGTGGAGAGTTCTTTCGAGCTCGCCCGCCTCAAGGACGCTGGACAGGGCTATCCGGGAACAAGTGGCGGGAGTATTCCGCCACACATACCTATAGTCCCTCGTGGTGATGTGGTGGTGCGTGTTTGGAAGGTTCATCCAGATGTTGTATCTTCTTGTTTTGTGCGGTCTTGTTACCGGGTGTTGGCTATTCATGACACTCTGCCCCTTCGTGCAAGTGGTCTCTCGCGAGCTCCGGGTTCTCGATGGCGCCGGTTTGGACGTGGACATGGAGCTCACTTCCCCATCAAGGTTCGGGTGCTTCGTGGCAGGTGGTGCACCTGCCATCGTGGTGAATGTCCTTGTGAGTCGGGTTTAGGCCGGGTGTGAGCCCTCTTTGCCCTTTGTTGTGGCCTTCATCGTGAGACCGTGGAGCATTATCCGGTTTTATGCCCTCACCTTGCAAAGGTTGCCCGGGATTGGGTCGGGGCCTGTTTTGTGAGATTGAATAGCCAACAATTGCCGCTTCATGTATATCCTCGGTGCTTGGCCGCCAGACGCAAAGCAAGCCTTGCATCCGTGCGTGGCTTGGTTGGTGTGGTTGATTTGGAAGCGGCGGCGGTTGTGGATCTTTAGGGGGATTCAGCCACTGCGGCCTCTCCGATTCTCGACTCAGGTACAAGCTATTTCAAAGCTTTTTGGTGTTCCCGGGATTAGTAGAGCGGAAGTTTTCCATTTGGCGGGACTTCTTGGGTGTGGTAGATGGTGATGGCCAGTTTGTACAGCAGTAGAGTTGCAGTTGTTGTGGAGTGTCGAGGTATCACTGTCTCTTTGGGGCAGTTCTCCTTCCTCCTCACTTGCTTTGTAACATTACCATTCTTTTAATATATTGCTGACACAGTTCTTCAAAAAAAAAAAGAATGGTGCATGATAGCATTGTATGTGGATGACAATATAATGGTAGCAAATGAAAAAAAGATATTAGAGCATTGTAAAGGCTTGCTGAATAAACATTTTAAAATGACTGATCTTGGAGAACTAAAAAGGTTTTTGGGGATAGAGGTGTTGAGAGACAGAAAAAACAAAATTATAACATTGAGTCAAAGGGGGCAGATTCAAAATATGCTTGACAGGTTTGGAATGAAGGACTGTAATGCCATTCCAATGATATCTGGACTTAAAATATCAAGGCATATGTGTCCACAAAATGATGAAGAAAGAGAACAAATGGAAGGAGTGCCCTATATGTCATTAATAGGATGTTTATCCTATGTGGCAAATTGTACAAGACCTGATATAGGCTTTGCAGTAAATATGCTGAGCAGATACCACTATGACCCGGGGAGAACACATTGGATTGCAGCTAAGAGAATACTAAGGTATTTTTGAAAGGCACAATTGACTTTGGAATAAAATATAAT
Source organism: Isoetes taiwanensis (assembly GCA_021234155.1). Lineage (NCBI taxonomy): Eukaryota > Viridiplantae > Streptophyta > Lycopodiopsida > Isoetales > Isoetaceae > Isoetes > Isoetes taiwanensis. Next base: position 327,022 of record JAJEKV010000079.1, read on the forward strand.
TCAGATGACATGATTCTCAAAGCATACTGTGATGATGACTGGGGAGGGGATTTAGATCAAAGGAAATCCACTTCTGGATACATAACATTACTAGGAGGAGCACCAGTGTCGTGGAAATGTAAAAAACAAGAAAACATAGCTCTATCTACTGCAGAAGCAGAGTACAACTTAGCTTGTTTGATTGCTAAGGAGATTGTATGGGAAAGGAGGCTTTTGAATGAATTGGGATGCTACCAAATGTTGCCTACAGTCTTATTCTGTGATAGTACCAGCTGCATAGCAATGACAAAAAATCCTGTTCTACATGAAAGAACAAAATATATAGAAATGGAGTTACATTTTATTAGGGATTTGGTCTCCAAAAATTTGTTACAATTACACTCTGATGAACAGGTAGCAGACATATTGACCAAAGCTCTACCTATTAGAAGATTTGAGAAACTCAGAAGTTCCATACAGTGCAGCAAATCAGAAAATATTACATGAAGGGGAAATATGTGAGAAAAAGGATCATGTAATATTTATTCAATGTTGTGGCATCTTGATAACTTGAGTGTTGAAACCAGATTATGATCATTGGAACAAGCTCTTTATGGGAAAAGCAAACATTGAGTTAGTATGGTTGAAAAACCTAATATATGAAGGGGGCTTTAAACGTTTGAAAAGGTAAGTTATTTTTGGTGATTCAATTATAGGCAGATATTGCTTAAAATATTAAGCAATAGCAAGGTGACAATTAAAGGTTTTTCGGATAAGCCTGCCTATCGGTCCGGCATTGTAGAGATCGATCCGGCACTAGAGCTGGATCGTTTAATATAAAAACAAAGGAGAATGAATTCTTGATTAGAGATTTTGCATTGTATGATGCCGGTCTAGTTGAATCAATCAACAAGAGCTTGGGTTCTCGGAGTTAATTATCAAATGCTACAGTGATCGGGTTAATCCCATATGAACAGTAAAACTACTGTAGCAACCAATGGTTATTTAAAATATTGAACATGTCTGGATTATGATATGCATTTCTATCTTGTTCTTACGTTGTTTAAAGGTGTTTGGACAATATCTATCTAGACTATTTTCTTCACTGACTGCATCAGCTAAAACATTAGCATTGGTAGAATAAAGAGGTCGATCGGACTTGTGTGTACTTTTGCATTGTCTGTATGGACAGCAGTTGATGGTAGGTGCGTTATGTGCCAACAATCTGTGTTGCAGCCAATATGGATGGTGTGGATCCACAGATGCCTACTATGGTACAGGATGCCAGAGCCAATGTAGCTCTAATAGTAATGGGCGATGTGGAACCCAAAGAGGGGGAGCCCTATGTCCTAATAACCTTTGTTGCAGCCAATATACATCTGTTTACTGTGATACTGGTTGCTAGAGCCAATGTAGTAGTTCAAGCAGCAGTAGTAGTTCAAGCAGCAGTAGTAGCAATGGGCATGTGACTTACTATACCAGTCCATTTGTTCGTAAGTAGACATTGATTTGAGATATGTTTTTTTCTTTTCCCATTCCAATGATAAAACTCAATTCAACTTGTTTCTATGCCTCCAGCTTCTGCATGCTATGGATATGATACCAGCCCATTTCCATCTGGCTACCTCATAGCCACGACAAGTTTAGACCTCTACAACATTGGCATCCGTGGTGGCTACTATACTATGATGTCACATGTAAGGATGCAGTTTCAAGACTTACAGGAGGTTGCGCTGGCAACCCCAGTGTCACTGTCAAAGTCGTGGATCATTGCTTTGGTTGCGATGCTAACTCTTTCGATCTTTTATATGAAGCTTTTTCTCGAATTGCAAATGTTAATGTTGGGAAGATCAATATTTCTTTGTAACTATAGTCATAGTAGTAAAATTCAATTCATGTCTCATTGTAATGGCTATTCATATTTGGTACTTGAAGTCAGGGTTCGTTGAAGATGAAAGCCATACTCTTCTGAGTTGCCCTACTTTTGAGATAGTCCGGAATCATTTTTTGACCTTAGCATTCCATTCCACGCTTCCACAACTTCTCAGAGCACCATCTGTGCATGACTTGGCATTATACATACTTGAGGTTCTAGATAAACGTCTGCAATTATTGAGCCCTCATTAGTCATCATTACTGCAAAGGTTTTTCCCTTGAAAACCTTTCGAGGCAGGGGGTTTTTAATCCTAGTAGTAATGATTGTACTAGCCCATTGTATGGGTCCCATGACCTGGTCTCCGTGGACGTTAAAAAAACTATTCTATTCTATTCTATTCTATTCTATTCTATTCTTGGTTCTTGACAGATTTGTACTTCCACCAGGCTTTAAATGATTGCATCTGATTTGCGTTGTTTTGGAACTCTACACGTGCATATACATTTTGATGTATTCGTTATTTGTACTTAAAAATCCAATGGTTTATAATCCAATGGTTAAACAAAAAAAATAAAAAAAGGCTGACAAAAAATATTCAATTTGGAATGATTAGAACAATTGTTTTTCTACTGGATTACATGTAACTGAATTAAAAAAATGGAGGGGCATAAACCTATATAAAAACATGCTTTATGTAATATGTACAAAAACTAAATTGATTAGTCAATGGCTTTATTTTTGTCTGGCAAAGAATTGAGAAACCACAGATTATAGAGAATTGCCACTTTAGATGGAGGATTTTATCTGTGAAAAAACTGATCATGTGGCCGGCTATAAAGGCCCTCCATGTGAAACATGGATGGCCAAGTGGCAATGTAAATATTCTTGGAGTATGGTAATTTTGATCTTGGAGCATGGCAATTTTAATCTTGGATATAATGAAAGAAAATAAAATTACTAGACTATTTGGTTGTGTCAAATAATAAGTTTACGAACTCACAAACTTTACATATGTAAAGCATTATAGAAAGCTTGATAGAAAAGAGAGATACATATCTAGATTTCATTCAACCATATTGAAATACAAATTGTACACATAAGAATAGAATATTGTGAACGAGGAGCATATTTGGATAAGCTCTAATTATTTAAATTAAGAACATCTTATGTCTAATGATGACAAGTTTGTCAAATAAAAAAGTCTTTATCCTCACAAAGAAAACTCAGAATATACTTGTTACATGTCATTTTTCATGACTATCCCTATGCAACAATTGCATCACATTTGTGACCTCTTATGATTTAATCTTTAGGACACAATGACATCCTGGTAAAAGCTCAAACGTGAGATTAAACTAGTGGATTAACCAACACGAGGAAGAATTAGAAAATGGGCAGTTCGCCAAATGGACGTTGCTATTAATCTTATACTAAAATAGTATAATGACACTCCAATTCCATCATCTCAATTCCATATTTTAAAGAATAGAATAGAATAAATCAAGACAAGATAGACTCAATCATGCACAATGCACATATACGATTGCAAAGTTCGTAAAGACTAGGCTTGTTGCTCCATCATCATCAAATAAGAAGATGAAGTAAAAGCGCAAAGCTCTGAGCATTGAAGTGGCTTTTTTCCAACTGGTTATTGAAAACATCAAAAGCCTTATGCCCCAATAAGGCTTTAAAAAGCATCCGAAAGTGCTTCAAAAGGATTTTTGTGTAGGATTTGAACCCACAAATCCCAAAATTTCATTCGCGCATCAGGAAAATGTGAAGGTCTGAAGCAGGAAAATGATCTAAATCTCGAAAAGGAAAGACTTAAGGCCTCGCCTTCACAGCATGACAAAATAAAAACAGGGAAGAAATGATTATCGTGAAATTTATGAGATCCGTGAAAGACGAATCTGTGAGCAAATGCAGATGCGGGGGGAGGTCCTAACAATTTTGCGCCTGCTCTGTTTGGATGATCCAACCCATCAAAATAATGTGCTATGTATCGCATTGAGGGTTTCCCTCAAAACTAGTCCTTATTCATTTGGCAAAATCATTTGACTTTCAAACTGTTAAATCGCTCAGGTACTTTAGATTGGGTTTTAAATCAAAAAATAGATAAAATGATTTGCATTTTTTGAATCACAGCGCCGTCCTAGCTCAGTTTGGTAGAGCGCGTGGCTTTTAACCACGTGGTCGTGGGTTCGAGTCCCACGGACGGCGGTGCTTGTTATCTAAGTCTCCTTCGTTTTGGTCTGAAAATGCCCTCGCTGCCGCTTCGTTTTCTGAAGATGCCCTCGCTGATTTTGTTATTTTCTTTTGATTTGAACCCAGAATGCGTAGTTAAAACGAACACTTTCAATGTTTATACCTAGGTGGCTCCAGTCTTTATATCTCTAAATTTTGCAACCCAACAAGTATGATCTCAAAATTGCACAAGAAAATTATATTTTGCTTTGCTACTATGCATGATTGCAAAACTATTTGGTGGACGTCATCCCCACACATTGACATGAGAACGTAAAACATAAAATTGATAAGAACCAATCGGCCTATGGAACCCTGTGCGGACAGTATAGGGTGTGACTTTAGCGCATAATCTCCCTCCACAGTATATTAATTTAATCATCACTAGTGAACATGTGTTCGACATTGCCGCATATAAGTAGAAGCATGTATATTACCTCTATTGGAGAATGATCCCATGGCATTGTACCATATGGATTACCTTTATTGGAAGGATGATCCCATGGCATTGTACCATATGGATTGTCTTCAGTGTAAGGCTATGTTACCATGAGTGGGACTAGACTTCAAAGTTTTGGGATACTTTGCTAAAAAACTGACAAAACAGATTGGTGCATCGTTTTCACGAGACGACCACTTCAAACAAACGCATCAAAGCTTTTATAAATCCCAGGGCGGTTTTGGAAAATGAAAGTTTTACATGGGTTTCTTTTGGTCAGGCTTTGCATCCATCCGAAACCCTAGGAGTGACATATGGACCCTAGGAGCATATGAGCCTTCAATGTAAGGCTAATATGCAATAGGAGTATAGAAAATACTTAATAAAGTTAACCAAATAAACCAAACATGGCCAAAAAAAAACAAACATGTTTATAAAATCAAATATAGAATAGAATAGAATAGAATTTTTTTTTTATCGTCCACTGAGACCAATCGGCCTATGGGACCCAGAAGGAGCGCAGCAAACTTATTACTGTCCGGGTTAAAAAACCCCCGCCTGAAGGGTTTTCGAGGGAAAAACCGTGGCAGTAATAAGAATGTTGTCAAACTGTACAAGTATACATCATCATAAAATAAATGTGTATGTACATGTCAAGTGCGTGCCCGAGGACATAGCTGATCTCGCAAGCATAAGTAGAACTCAATCGGGCAATCCGCACCATAAACAGTTCCCGCGACTGATTGGTATTGTCGATCATAAGTACAATTCTACTATAGACGGGTATGAAAATAGGCATCTATTGTACACCCCAAAAAAAAAAAAAAAAAAAAAAAAGCACCCTTGTTTTCTTTTTCCCTCTTCATTCGGACAATCGTGCCTGTTGCACAATTTTTTGAAGGGCACGATACATTTATCTTGCCTGTATCTCACAAATTTAATAATGTTTTTTGTAGATGGCAGGGCGAATCTGTCCCATTTTTTCTTCTTTCTATTTTTCCTTCTCTGTTGCAGATCAATGATGGCTTTTAATAAGCAAAACTTGGGAGGGTTAGCTCTGCCACTTCAGTTCCATCGCCAAATGCCCAAATGCCTAATTCTGTCACCGGCACAAACCCTAAACCTACCCCATCCTCCTCTACCCAAAAAACAGGCACCCCTTCTGTATGTTGATTGCATGCTGGAATGCCATCTTCTGCTTCTATTCACAGAAGCATCAGAGGACAAACCGCCTTTTGCTTCCATTCATATAAAAGAAAAGAAGAAGCTAGAATTGCAGCAAAAGGCGGCATGCTGCCGCGAAAAGCTTTGAGTTTTGGATGGCCATGGCTGTAAAATATATGTTGGTTTGCAAGCAGGGCGAGTATTTCACCTCCATCCATTTTTTCTGCTGCTTTTGCTCTGCAGATCGAGAGCTAAGCCAATGGATTCTATTTTATGGCCAAAAAATAGAAAGCTCATTATGGTATTCCTTCTGCTCCTGAAAACAGAGCACATTGAGATTAAAAGATTAAAAAAACAAATTAGAACACCGAATTTGAACAATTTTGAGCTTAAGCACATGCAAAATTTTGTGACGAGATGATGGATTTGTGGATCAGATAGGTCAAGTTGCCGAAATTGAGCATTTTGTTTAGAAGAAGCAGATGAAGAAGCAGAAGTAAAAAGTGCCACAGATAGGCCTACTGATATATTTCAAAAATCGTGGTTTAACCTGCATAACATACGAACAGATGGCGTAGAAACAAACAAAAAAATGGAGAAAAGTAAAAAAAAGGCCACAACCTTGATGCCCTGTTTTGATCGTATTCTTAACACAGAAGGGAGTGCGTCCTCTGAGAGGATTAGAAAAATCTTAGATAAAAAGATGTTAGAGCTAATAATTAATGTTTTGGTTCTAAGTCAATCAAACCCTTTGAATAATTGTTCCCAATCAATCTGCTTCTCTTAAAATCTTTGAAATGCAATGTTTAAAAACTATCAAGTGCAAGCCCTAAAGTCTTATTAATTTTAGACTCGGCTCAAAACAACTAAATAATTTCTAGCTGACCTGGGCATTAATTTACTCTATCATTGTTAACACCTTCGTTTCTAAGAAAAAATTATCAAATGTTAATCCACCATTTTTAAAAAGTATAAGCAATTTTTTAAATCGACAACAAGAGGCTAAGGATTATAAAAAATTAACACCTTCATTTCTAAAAAGTGTAATCAATTGTTTTAAACCAATAAGAGAAGCCCCTTGAATACACATATGAAAAATAGAATAGAATAGAATAGATTTTTTAGCGTCCACAGAGACCAATAGGTCATGAGAAATGTTTGCGGCGGCATCCCAGTTGGTTGTACGTAATTTGAAGATGCACGCCTCAAGAAGAGAAACTTCCACACTTACAAGTTTAACTCTTAGCGTCATCCTTATTTTAGGGGGGATCCACCTTCTTTATACAAAACATGCCACCTACGTTGCCTAGGATAGCCAAAAAACCCCTAGTATACGTGTTTCCAATAAGCAAATTTGACCCCTTTTGGTGTGGTTTTATAACTAGAAGAACATCCAAAAACCCCTATGATCCCTAGTATACATAAGAAAAGGGTAAAAAACCACTCCCTCCTATTAATGCACGTGGTTTTAACAAGTTCCATGGGGCGAAGCCCCCTTGCCTCATTTATCTAGAACCATAGCATCTCACAAGTTTGGAGCACCGTGGCTTTTGTTTTTTATTTTCTCTTTGTTCTGGAGGACAAAGGATAAGCCCAAAGCAAAGCAATAATCAATTAAATTAACTAAGCCTCCTCTGCTTCGCTTCAACCTCAGGTCACTATACTCTTTAAGCTCTGTATGGATTTTCTTAGGGTTCGCTTCAACCTCCATTTTTCATGATATTTTTGCATATGCTGGAAAAAAATGGTGGTTGTTTGCATGATAGCTTCAAAGATACTACAAAAAAGAAGGGCAATATTCCTACTTCACCTCTGATCTCTGTTTCTCCAAAACCATCGCTTTGAGCTTTGTCGAGAGGGAACATATTTGCTTTTAATGCAAGATTTAGGACAAAAACAAAAACAATAGAGAGGATTCATCATGCAGCACAAGCATTGGGGCATCCATCCAAAGTCAGTTGCTTTCGAGTCAAGGTAAGGATGCAGGTCAAGACAAAGGGTATTCAAGGATTATAAACATGTGCAAAGCATGGCTGTTAGGCACATGTCTAAATCTACATCTAAACCATCCAAATTCGTCCAAATCTGTGTCCTTGCAACTTGAACCCAATAACTAAGCTACAATGAACGTGAAGGAAAGTTGATCTTCATTCCTGTTTCAGATCTTCAGGGTCTCGTCATCATTAATATGAGGATCTGCACTTCGTCCTACAAAGGTACATTGTTTTCATGTTATCTCTCTCCATATCAAGAAGCATATTATGTCAATTAATTGTTCCATAATTTGCTTTAGTTGAATTTGGGTACTAAAAAGGCACAAGCTCATTATTTATGGACAAATTTGAGAAACTTGGACCAAATTTAAATTCTAGCCTTGCAGAACTTTTTAAGCATACAGCGGCGGCCAAGGCCGCCGCGAACATTTCTCTTCCCCGACTTACTCATGCAAAGGGGGATTTATATATCTATGGGATGGACACCCATTAGAAGAAAGAAAAATATATCATGTTGTTTCCACATGCATACACCGAAATAAATGTTTGCAATGAGCACGTATCCTCTACCATAATGAAAATCTACTTCAACAAATCAATCGGAACACAAGTTTTCTAAGTGTACATCAAACATGGGTTCATGAGACATCAAAGTGGAGATGGCTGACTATTGTTGAGAATTTGATGTCACCTTCAAACCTTTGAAAGTTAAGCTAAATCTAGTATTTCTATCAGCTTGAAGCATTTGAAGGTTGAGCCTAGTATTGAAGTCCATGATTGAGTATGCACGATAAGCTAAGTATGAAATACATTGGATGTAAAAAATATGTGAGAAAAGCATGCAGTAAATTATAATGTTGAGCGTTGTTGAGCTGGAAGCATGTAGATGATGCACAATTGGGCTTTACTTAGAAACATGCAGATCATACGCACGCAGACTAAATAGCTAAGATATTATTACCATGCCCAACAGCTCTAACATTTGCTTTACACAGCCCTGCACAAATTAATGCTAGCATTTCAAGAATATATATTGCTTAATATCGACAACAATATAGATTGACTAATGGAATGTAAAGGAATGTAGATAGAGCGATTAAAATAGATATTGTTTGACATGCATGAACATATTTCAATGAAATGCAATCTTTGACAGAGATTAAACAAATTCTAGTTCCTTCCACACGAACGTAAAAAAAAAATGCTTTGGGCATTGTTTTGCAATTACTTGGGATGCTTCACATGAATTGATAAAAAGAAAAACATCTAAATACAGTTTTGGCCATTTTCACTCTGCTGCAAATGGCCACATGGTCAGAATAGGGACAAAGTGTTAATATAATATCTTCAAATTGTTGTAGCTCAAAAGACTGCATCCCAAACTGCTTCTATATCAAGTACTTCTTTTCTCCTTCCAACCGAGCCACACATTGGATATATACATACAAATTAATAATATTTCAAACATAAAGGTCCTCCGTGAGAATAAGAATCTGCGTTTTTGCATTTTTGTTCTACATTGGCTACAAATATTGAACTGAATAGCTAAGATATTTTTACCATGGATTCTCCATCCAGTGCCTCTAACATTTGCTTTACACAACCCTGCACAAATTAATGCTAGCATAATATCTATTGCTTAATGACTTGTCAACCATATTGGTTAATGGAATGTAAAGAGCTTTGGGACCATACAAACAAAACAAAGAATAGTATGTAAAGGGAAAGTTTAATAGATTTAACTTAAACATGATGCAAGACATTATTCTTGAGTACTTAAAGCATGGTATATACCTAAAATCATCGCACAAGGACTCTTTAACCATCTTGTGCAAAAGCAATTCGTGCCAGACATCAGCAGCAGCAGCAGATAGTCAAATAACTGTAGAACATCAAATGAAAGGGCACATAAGAATGAATCCTAAAAACAAAGAACAATGCATATTGCTGGAACCGTAAAAGCTATAGGACATGCAAAAACCACAAAAGCATTTAAGAAAAAAAAAACACCTTAAGATTAGCTACGTCAGGCATGGATGACGGATCGCGTTCGTAGTGGTTCGTAGAAAATAATCTGCAACTCTAGAGTAAGCTTTCTTGCTTCATGTGTTTTAGCTCAAAGTATTGAGGTTTTCAATTTGTATCCAAGACCAACATTGTTCCCAATCCAAGAAAATGCCGCCAGATCTTAAAAGCCTTGCTGAATTGAGGTCAAGGGCTACTACCTACTACCAATCGTAGCAAGGGAAAGAATGGTTCATAGCAACAAAAGCCTTTGCATATTCAAACTCGAAATTCATATAAGTACGCACCTGGGTCTCCTATTCATAGCTTCCGTAACCATGCAGCAATTGGAGCATTCCGAGACAACATATACGACTGCTTAGGAGCTTACAGAAACGAAAGATTCTTTACCTGCTATCGTCTATAGAGGCATAGAGACCTTTCTGCTGTAACAAATGTTCCTATATACAGATGGTTGCCCACTGATTTCTGTAAGAGACATTCGACGCTTAGCCCTAAATGCAGCCACATTAAATCTCAACCAACGCCCTCCATGCAATCCGACCTCTCCTCTTGCAGATTGGCGGGCATTTTCTCTTGCGGGTCGGCGGTAGATTAGCTCTGTCCGCCATAGCCAAATCTCGCCATAGCTGTGCACATAGCGGTGGATGTAAAGAAAATATTAAACACAGTTTATTGACGACGGGGAGAAAATAATTTTTTTTTTCGAGGGCGGACGGAAAAAAGGAGAATGCTTTATATATGTTTAGATAAGAAAGCTATGTAAAACCTTCAAGATATAATCCACCCTACAATTACGTATTAATATCCCATAGTATCTACGAATGAGCAACAAAAACTCATCCTTTGCCAACTCTGTGACTACTTTCTTATGCATATACTAATACCATTACTTACCTACATAATATCTAAACTATATAATTGCTATAGGCAAGATTCTTCAAGAATATCCTCGTTATTCTTTTACTAATTTATTGCCATGTTGGTGTGTCTATCCGGGGGAAAAAAATGATTTTGAAAGAAAGAGCTGCGGGCGAAGACAGTTCACTGCAGAATCAATTGGTCTTCCACTAATGTCAATAGTTTGTAGCATAATGGTTGGGATGGATGCTGCATGTAAAGGAAAACGAATGCAAACGCATAGAGTTTTGGCAATGCCAAAATCTTGCATAGCCGCCCAAAAGTAAATATAGGGGCAGTGGCAGGGAGATTATGATGAACATAAAAAAGATTTTTCCTCCTCGTTTTAGCCCACCTTACATAGTAAACATTGGCTATTAAACAACATACAAATTCTGCATTTAATAAATGTAAAAACTGGTTAGGAACTATTCTGCTCTCCCACCCAATAATATCATGCCACGCGGCACTTTCTTGAACTGTTTCAAAACCACGAAGTTTGAGAGACTACGCGTTCCTACGATTCACCTCTCTTCGATAGATTTACCATCTGTTCTGGCGATTCACCTCCATTCTGAACCTTTCTAAGCTGCATTCCAGAGATTTACCCCCCATTCCAAGGCGCCGAATAGTTCCTAACCGATTTCCACGTTACAGGGAAGGCCAGTTACATGCCTTCCCTGGCATGTCAACCTGCCTCCGCGCTCCGTGCGTCGGCAGGTTTCCATGCCATGAAAGGCACCTGTATATATAACACCATGGAGAGTTGGATTTTTCGTTCAAAGTTGGAGATGTTCCAATTTTATTATGACAATAACCATTTGGCAACAACGAGCACATTAAATTAACAAACACATTAAAGCCGTTCCTATAGCATGTCTTAAACATTACTACTTTCTATTATGAGTTTTAAAGTACTAGTTTTATTTTCATCAGAAAAAAAGTCACGCTCGTTGTTTTTTTTTTCTTTTTTCTTGAGATAGTAGAGTACACCCAATAGAAAAAAAAAATATTGTCATTATGAACTGAAACCCAGTATCTAGTATGCAATGGAACACACACAATGCAATAGTGTAGGTTCAAATCCTGTCTGTTCTTAAACTGATATGTATCTGTTACTACTAGGCATAATTCCAATTTTTAAGTGAGTCGCAGAGAAATGTTTGCTTGGCCGCCATAAACATCCCTGTGTACTGACTGACTCCCTCAAATGCAAGAGAGTGAGCACAAACTCAATGTATGTAATAGTTAAATATTACCTTTAGAGCATAATTGTGAACAAATTTTTGTTGTGGCATACAAAAATATCATTGTGCATGCATATAATACGCTCAAACATATGTAATAGTGATAGTTAAATACTATTTTTAAAGCATGGACCTATACAAACACAAATAACAAGGTGCTATGCATGGAGGGTTGCCGATTCACACCAGTAGAATTGGGATAGGCGTAGCTACATGCCCTCATGGCACTGGAAAAACCTAACCATGGCTTTCTTGCTAGTCATCACAATGAACTAATTAGCAACTAATGAATATCTATTCTCCTCTTCAGATGGAACTATATCTAGAGAAGTTACTACAACTAACCGTCAAGAATATATTGATTAGGTTATGCCTTAGACTATAGATAAAATGAGCATACTAACATAATAATCAAATACTAGAAACGTGTTCCCGGCAATGCCGGGCATTAGTTGTGGATGTGTGGAATGAGTAGATGTATTGGAGTTTATAGGTGCAATAAAGAACCATAAACGTAATTGTAGCCGTAAAGGGTTGTAAATGTGATCATGTTTGTAAATATAATGGAGTCTTAAGCAGAAGGCTTTAGAGTTTAGGGTCGATGAGAAAAAAACTTTGTAAGGCACCCCTTTGGAATTGTCTATCTTTAAAAGTTGTAAACTTATGGTTATGGTCTCCTATCTGAAAAGACAAATTCTAAAGCCAAACCCTAAGTGCTAATTTGCGTACGATCGCAACATTTATGGTATGATGACATGGTCAGTACTGCATGTTCCATCTATGAGTTATATTCATGACATGATAAACCCTTGAAGCCTAAATGTATAAATCCGTGTTGACCTTCAACCTTAAATGTGTGCTTTTCGAGCATGTTTCATATCCATAGGTTTAATTATTTAATATACCTGCCCGATGATGACTGACATTAGTCTTGAGTGCATGAAGGGTAGATGTAATGGAGTTTATAGGTGGAATAGTGGAATGGGGTGCTTAGATGGGAGGGCTTTTTTTGTAATCCGAGTTAAGGTGGACATAAAATACAAATGATGCTTTTACATAGGAATACAACAATTAAGAAACAATATGTTCCGCTTTAGATGTAAAATGCCATTTCTAGAGGGTCTGCAATATAGAAACAAAATATTTACTTCACTTCTAGAAGCTGCAACAATATATGTAAATGTATAGTAACTTGCCACACTATTCAATAGACCACTACTCGTGATCTCCCTAGTTTCTTCGTTTGATCCATCATATTTAATGATGGAGGTATTTGTAAACATCTGAAAGTGATCTTCATTGAGTTAGTTATTGGCCACTAATCTTTCCAATGGGGCTAGCGCTCATTCAAGAAATTTCTATTCTAGAAAACAGATTTAATAGTTCCGCTATAAATTATCATATAGGACATCCTTGATTAGTTTCAAGATAAGCCCGACAGGAAATAAGTAATTATGTTTCTCATCTCAACATTCTAGAAAAGTAATTCAAAGTTGTGGAAGTAATTTAGAAATGCCACTCAATCTATAGCCCAAAGCATTGTAGTTTAGACTAAAAATACAAATGTCAGATGTTGTGAATATAACCAATATGGTATTTAATGATGCTCCCTCCAAAGTCTTCTAAACAATTTTACATGTTACTTACACTGCAAGACATACTTGAAGTAGTTGAAGCAAATTGCATAAGTCGATTCTCTGCTCACACACATATCTTCAAATGCTAGAGTCCAATGACTCTTCTCAAAATCCTTCTAGAACGCAAAGAAAAAACCTTGAAGACAAAGTAATGATCTTATTTTCTCCCAGTAAATGGATCATGTAGAGCAATCGTTATCAAAAAGAAAATATTCTCTTTACACATGCAGCTTGAAAATAAAGACCAACAACTGTAACACATGGATGAGATCATTATACAAAATAATCATATATCAGAATGTAAAGCAATGGCAACATGAAGCAAGATAGAAATGTTGGTATAAATTAAATTTTCAAGTCTTATGTTGTATAACACATGCAAATGACACCTAACAATAGAATAGAATAGAATAGATGTAGACCTCATATTTGATCTAGTCTTTACCCATCTTAAGATTCTAGAAGATAATAACATGAACCTACATACCCTACAGATAATAACGAAATAAGTCCCCAATTTACAGTTAAAGATGATCATGTTAATTTTATTATGAGCAAAAGCAATGATTTTCCTACTTTTTGCAATAGACCTCATGGGATCCAAAAGATATTAGAATATTTGATCTAGTATTTACCCGTCTGAAGATTCTAGAGGAAAAATGAAAATAAACTCAGACCCTACAACTAATAACAAAATAACTCCCCAATTTACAGTTAAAGATGATCATTTTAAATTTTTCCTACTTTTTGCAATTGATTGGACACAACCAAGGTCAACGGAAACACATTTGACCTCCAGACTTAGGTAAAGAGATCACAGTATTTGGTAAAAAAAACTCAAGTGGTCTTGACACTCACAAAGTGGTATGGTTTTTTAATATTCTTTGCCACATCATAAACAAAGAGCTGGAAAATGGAACCCACTTTACCTTTCACAAACAACTAAAAGAGATTATTGGTGTAAGGATGTTGGAGAAGAGAAAATTTGTAAAGCTTGCACTTTAGTTCTCAAAGGTGAATCTTGTCCTCCATGCATCTTTCATATTAGAGCTGCAAAAAAGTAGCCTTAAGTGAATGGTAATTTATCAGGATAACCATAGAAAAAGCAAGCGACATACTCCAACTCCTGTTTCCACACACAATTTGCATAACATGGGATCTGAGCAAAGCTGGAGCCACCATAGCTCCTAGAACCGTTGTATTAACCTCACGTAAAGACCTCAAACCAAAAGAAAAATAAATATCCCCAAACCAAAAGAAAAATAACTATCTTTCCAAACATCATTTCTCAAACCACTCTCTGATTTCGTATTAGAGTTTTACATAACCAAGAGGTAAGGCAACTTTTTTCTTACATGCTTTTTACTAAATGCAATGCACGTATCAATTCAGCAAGACCACCTCTAAAAACCTGAACCAAATAAAAAATAACGAATCCAGTCAGACCTCTACCCAAATACCAGCATAAATTAATTACAAAATTAGAAACACCTCAGACCTCTACCTAAATACCAGCATAAATTAATTACAAAATTAGAAACACCAGGTCAGGTTAAGCCAAACGCTGGAGGGCCGGTTGGGATAAGTGCGCATTTGGGGACTGGGCTGTCTGATCCATTCGAGCAGCCGAAGTTCCACTCTTCCGATCCCTTCTAGGCATCTAACCAGGAAAGCTTTCTTCCCTAGAAATCAGTGACTGCTGTGTTCTTGGCAAGGCTAGTATTCTTGGTTTTTCTGCTTCTTGTTTATGCATATTCCACAAGGTTTAGGCTATGGGAGTAGTGCCTCGGGTTAGTTGTGTCGGGGTTTGAATGAAGAGCTCTACTTTCCGGACGCAGTCCTGTTTCTTGTAAGCTCCTAGTCTTTGATTGTGAGAGAAGGTCTGATTTTAGGAAAAGAATGAAAGCACCTCTATAGTACTTATTGATGTAAGAAGAAAGGCGCGGTCAGCCTTGAGTAGAGTCTCCGCTAGAATATACATTGGATGAGTTCTTTAAGGCTAGTCGAGGATTGAATTGAAAAGAGTTCTTTGGCCTCCCGTAGTATTATGGCGTTGAAGAAGAAGATGATCTCGGGTGACTTTAGTACCAGTTTGTAATCTTTCTTATTCTTTGGTGTTATTGTTTGCAAGAACGAAGTGCCGTGGGACGTAAGGAAAGCACTTCACCATTTTCTGTTGCAAATGTATTGAAGACGTTGTGGTTAGCGTGCCTAAATGATTAGCAGGGCCCGTGCTCCCCTTTCCCAGCAAAGGGGTGGCTTGTGCATTGTTAGTTAGCATGAATGGGGGGGCGTTCTTGTGCTAATGACTTCTAGTGGGTGAGGAGACCCTAGAAATGTTATTGTCTTGGTCTTGGGGATGACAAGACCTGCATGACTAGATGCGAGATGGACTGGCATGTCTGAGTGATTCTAGCGGTGGTGCCATTTCTTTGGTTTGTTTCCGCGGAGAAGAAGGTGAATGCCTCATCGTGGGTGGCTTCCTATAGTAATCTGCCAGAAAGCACACGGGGGACCGTGTCATTACTATCTTGATTGGTGGAGCATAAAGAGGATCCTGCTTTTCTAGCTTGGTGGCAGATCAATGCACTTGGCTTGTTCCTTTCCCTCGCCGCTTGGAGTCTCGTGTCCGGGTTTCTTCCGTTCTATCGAGGGCCACATTTTTGAAGCAATGATGCTTTTGGGGCATGTGGAAAGACAAGAGCTATGCTCCCATAGTACCCAATTGGAGAAGAGGCCGGGTTGTTCTTGTTTAGTAACTGGCCCTACTTGTATCATTCTGGGTCTAGGAATTTAGTCCTTCTCTCCTGTAGTATCCTACGGAGAAGAAGTTGAGAGTTGTGCTAATAGTACTGGCCCAGAGTCTAGACTACTACTCATGGAGTAGAGAAGTGGTAGTAGCTCTGGACTCAACTGTATGTATGTAAAACGTTTATCCTTTGAATATAATACAGATCCTTGCCTTCAAAAAAAAAAAAAAAAAAAAAAAAAAAAAAAAAGAAAAGAAACACCTCTGCCACACTTACACATTAGTTCAGAAATAAAAATTTGATTTGCAGTTAAACTCCATTCGCCCATTGCTCAGTGCAAGGTTGAGGCAGGCTGTAGGCATTTTCCAAATTGTGAAAATTGACCTTTTCCAAATTGTGAAAATTGACCTGCAAAAAAGTACAAAAATAATAGTTATGTTAGAAGACCATTGAGTTAGGAAACACATCCAGAAGAAGCAAAGAAATTAGATTCAGAATACACAGAAGCAATAAACTAAAAAAGTAAGAACTGGTGAACTCGATTCTTACAGAAACATGACAAATGCAGTGAAATTCGAGTTGCAAAGATCGCCAACATGCTGCCGCTTTTCCCTCCAACACAAAACTTTTATTTCCCAATTTCGAAATGGAGGGTCCTCAGCCATGCATCAGGCGCTCCTTAAAAATTCTTACTTTTTATTTTCAAAATGATTCGACCAAGCATCAGGCGTTCATTGCCCCTCCTTTTTCAATCCATGTTGTGACAAACAATGGAGCATTTTGAAATCTAGCAAGAGCGGAGACCTAACAAATTCGTATTGAACAGATAACTAATGCCCCCCCAAGCGGCAGAGGGAATGCCCGGCGTACCAATGTCATCCCATTTTTCCTGCATTTGCTCAACATATGACGTAAACTCAATGATATGATGCAAACGATGCATGACAGTAAAATTTCCGATAATGTTGTTGAAGCAATGTATAAACGCTTAGGAGGATGTATAATGTTCCTTTGAAGCAAATGGTGATGATTTATGATTCTAAATGAGAAAATTACCTTCTACACATCAAGTATATTTCTATTAGCAACATGAATAGACATCCTTACATTCTTTTGAAGGTGATTTATGATTCCAAATGAGAAAGGTGCATGTAATTTATCTTCTTTGGATCACCCTAATTGTTTAAGGAGCATGTTGTTATACCTATTGGTGCGACTTCTTGGCACACCTATAAATATAACATAAGTGAAAGTAATTATAGGGTTGAATCTAGAGTCTAATCAAGTGCAAAGTTTTTTTTTTTTTTTTTTTTTTTTTGAAAAACTGTGTCAACAATATATTAAAAGAATGGTAAAACAAAGCAAGTGAGGAGGAAGGAGAACTGCCCCAAAGAATAGAATAGAATAGAATAGAATATGATTTTATCGTCCACGGAGACCAACTGGCCTATGGGACCCAAGTACAAAGAGAGAGAGAGCAGCAAAGGATTACTACCAGATTAAAACCCCACCGAAGGGTTTTCGGGAAAAACCTTAGTAGCAATAAGGATGTCGACATACCCACGATTATATACATAATCACAAGTACAAAACGGTGAGGTTAATGTGGACGGATAGGGGGCATAACCGAAGTCCACAGATCCATTACCTCTGGAGGTACGATCCCAACAAAGCCTACGAGGTCGTGCTCGTGAGCTCATGCAAGGGCTGATGGGGACACAACTAATCGAAAGCATCTAGAGCCCGGATATGCTCAGACGCCAACAGCCCGAGGGGTGACTTTCATCCTCAATGGCGCCTGGCTGACAAAGATCGGACAGACTCGTTCTCACGCTGCTCGAATCCATCTCCCTGTCTCAATGCGGAGGTGGTGTGCACCCCGCGAATGGAAGCAATCACCCTGCGCTTTTTCATGGGTAGATGGGGGCGGTAGTGGTGTGGGCCCCTCGTGAGCATGGGATTAACCTGCGCCGATAATTTGCCACCTTGACATGTGACAGGGGCCTCACGCATCCCAAAGCTTGGCCATGAAGCAAGCATCCGGGCACGCTTCAAAGGCGTTGCGTTCCTTCGGTGTATGCACCGGGTCCACATCTGTGCCCTCGCACATTCCATAGCGAGAACCACTTGGGCTTGCTTGTCTTTCCAAAGAGGCTTTGAGTCGCCGGGGCCCATCGCCACCGCCAAAGCAAGGTTGGGCAGCGGGCTTCATCCATAGCCACCACCTTCGGGAAGTAAATAATGTGACGTTCAGCGACCCCTCAGAATGGAAGGAAGCCCGTCTCTTAGAGCAAGATCGGATATGGGACCGTGGATTTCACTCCCGCACGCTCTAGATCGTTCCAAGTGGTGAGGGATATCACCGCCCCCACACTTCTGCCCCATAGAGGAGGACCGGTTCAACCAAGGCCACGAACAAGTGTGCCTCGGTGACCCCATGCATCTGGCCAGGCCTTGTATTTTTTGTTTTGCATTACATCTGGCTTTCCTACCTGCAGTGACTGTAAACGATGGATGCATCCCGGTGTGTGGTAGTAGAAAACTTCAAAGGCCCAAATACTTATAAGACCGAGCCACCTCCACTACACCCCCGGTAAGTGAATGAGGGGCGTGGGGGTGGGGATGATGGGACCAGCGGCACCCTTGTCTTGCCAAGTTAACTCTCATGTCGGTGAATTGGCGAAAGTGTCCAAAGCATCCGGTGTGGCGTTGCATGTCCTCCTGCGGGGTATATCGCGGCCAACATCATCAAGATATATGAGTTGCCGGATTATGTGGTGCATCAATGGCCCTCCCAGGTGCTTTCGGCTAGCCATTCTTCTAGCTGGTCAATGTACAAGCCGAAGAGCGTGCCGGGGATAGAGGGCAGCCACGGGCGCACTTAATCACTACTAACAACGGGCTCCCGACAAGTGAGACGACGGCCGGAGCAAGCCTCAGATAGTCTCAGATATAGCATTACGCAAGTCGGCGGGGTCCCTAGTCGCATCTCAATCGGCCCCACAACTTATCCCGAGGCAACCGTGTCAAAAGCCTGCATAAATCCACAAAGCAAAAGCATTGCATTCTCAAGGCCGATTTCGCTATCCTCTATGAGTGTTCGGGCAGAGTGAAGATATGGTCAATAGTAGAATGCCTGGAATCTGGAAGCCTGCCTGGCGGCGTAGCCCCAAGACTTCTCCATCCCGCCCAAAGTGTAGTCAATTGCCGCCAAGAATCCCGGCAAGCAACTTGGCAAAGACATAACCCGACCATAATGGTACGATAGTTGGTCGGGCCGGGGGTCCCCCCCTTTGTATATGGGCACAACTCTACCGGTAGTCCAAAGGCGGGGGAAGCCTTCTTGCAATGCCTGCTGAAGAGTCTTCGTGGAGAACCGCACCATTGGGGGCCCGCCCACTTGAGAAGCTCGCACCAGATACCATCAAATCTGCCGCCTTCCGTTAAGTAGCGTTGCGGCCCATTATGACATCCCCTTCGAATGGCCGATAGCTAGGCCTGCATGAATCTTGCGGTGCCGGCTTCCCATTGGGTCATGCCGCAAGTATCTCACCCATTGTTCGGGGGTAATATTTCCCGTGGGTCTGCTGCGGGCTTACTCAAGACCTTTCTCCGAAGGCCCTAGGGTGGCGGTCTAGAAGACCAAACATCTGTTGCTGGTGCTCGCAAGGTACCCTGGCTTTCTTGGTCTTGAGGAAGGAGCGGTATTGACGGACCTGCTGGGCGAATGGTGGGGTCGGCACTTGGCGGAGCCATCGTTTCAGACTCAGGCATTAGATCATCGAACCCGATGATGATGGGAGAAGGTGGTTGCAGCCGTGGGATTGTCGAGGCGGTCTCTCCCAAAGCCGGCCCCCTACCCTCGAGAAGAGCTGGTTCACCGGCCGCCTCTTGTTGAAGTGAGACAACGATACCTCGACAAAGTGCAAAGTTGAAGAGTTTGTATGGCATTTTTTGTGCATACCATTGTTTTGTGAATTACCTTCATTTTGACAATGCAAGCGAAAAGCTCAAAAGTTGTGCTCTAATATGGCACTCTCTATAACCTAGAACTTGACTTACATGAGCTATGCTAATAATCTTTAATCATGGTTAGATGAACTTCATCCAAAACAAACATGAATGAGGAGCATCAACTTATATATGATAATGTGGGAACTGTCTGACTTAAAAATGAGGGAGTTTAACTTTTCCCAACAAACTATTGCCCAGAAAATGTGGAACCATTGCCATTGAGTTTTTTGAAGGCCAAACTTTTTGAGAGACCAAACTTGATTTGTGACAAAGTAGTGCCATGAAATCTAGACTAAAACTTCTATTCTGGCTGTGATTCTTTTCTACGTTGCTTCTTAGTGGCTACAGTCCTTGGTTACGGAATTCTTCCTTCCTTCAGCTACAAGTTATTCCAATCCTATACGAATTTACACATCTCTTCATTCCACGTCAACTATTGGCCTACATCCTACCCTTTGAATACCAAAATATGCAAATGTTCTAGAATAAAGAGATTGCTTCAGAAGTTCTTTCGCTCTTCTAACAAAGTATTAGACCATAATATAGCTGCCAAATCCAAGGCCCCTTCCAAAAAGATGCAAAACCCAAATTTTTTGCGCACTTGGTGGAGAATTATTTCTCAGTAGACTATTATTTATCAAGGTTGTGATCAAAATATATGCATATGAACTAAAAATGTCATATGTTCCCACGAACTTTAGAGGATGACAGAAAATCTGCAGGCCGCAACTTAGTGTCGTGGTTTTTGTTGCCAGCCGTGGATAATCGCCCTATATGATTATCAAATATTTTTTGGCATATGGGCAATTGAGAATTTGGCAGTTTTTTCATAAACTACTTTTCATATCATCCTCTAGAGATAGTTATGTAGTAAAGTTCATACTATGCCATAACTATATAACTACAAATAAGTTTATAGATAAGGTTTTTAGAACAAAACCTTAAAGCTGGGTTGCAATGGTTCAAGGAGGGAGATCGGTGCACAGGTTTTTTCTTCAGAGCTGCCAAAACAAGAAAGCTAGCTGCATCTCTTCAGTCTCTGCAGATTCAGGATGGGCGTGTTGTTTCAGATCCAGCTGAGCTTAGAGGCTTTTTGCATAATCACTTTTCAGCTTTCTTCACTGCTCGGCGTCTTCCATTTCAGTCAGATTTTCAAGCGGCCTTGCTTGCTAAGGTTCGTCCTATAGTTACCAATGAGCAAAGGGCCACTTTAGAGGCTGAGATCAGCCAGAATGATTTAGCTGAGGCCACATTTTCTCTTAAGAGGGGCAAGTGTCCGGGTCTTGATGGTATTCCAGTGGAGTTTTTCCAGGAGTATTGGGATTGGCTTGGTGCGGATGTGTATGATGCTTTTGGGGATTTTAAAAAAGAGAGGCACTGGACAAAATCCTCAACTCTGGTTGCATCTCCCTTATTCCAAAAATGTAAGGATCCCTCTTCCATTTCAGATTGGCCCCATTACTTTGTTGTCTTGAGGTGTACAAGATCTTTGCTAAAGCTTTTGCTCGGAAGCTTTGTGGGCGTGCTTATCGAGTCCATCTCTTCCACGCTTGGTCGGGGTTTCTTGCCTCATGGGGTGTATCTTGAATAATGTGGCAGCAGCATATGAGGGTCTTTATTGGGCTAGAATGCATGGTTACCCCATTGTATACTTGAAGTTGGATTTTGCAAAAGCATATGGCGGTGTTGATTTGTAGTTTCACGGAGCGATTGCCTTTACGCCTTGATTTTGGTGCCCGGTTCGCAGGCGGATGTTATGAAACTTCATTATTACGCTTCGTTCTTCAGTTCTTTTTCAAGGAGAACCATCAACATTTTTAGGTGGGACGTGGCATTCGCCAGGGCTGTCCTTTGGCACCGCTGCTTTTTACAATTGTGGCGGAGATTTCTTTCTCAGGTATTCTCTCTTGCAGTGCAGGAAGGCATCCTGCATGGTCTTCCCATGAATAATGGTTCACAAGAGATCTGTAATCAATATGCAGATGACACTTTCTTGTTCTTAATGGCTGATGAGCAGAATTTGCAGAATGCCATTTCCTTGTTGGACAGTTTCTCTTTGGCTTCTGGTATCTTGGTGGGGTGGCAAAAGTGTACTGCCCTGTGGGCCCTAGACTCTCCAGTGCCGTCTTCTGTGGTTGCATTTCCATGGAAGGTTCTTCCTCATGGGAAGACAACTAAGCTTCTAGGCATTCCAGTTGGTATACACCTCTCATCTGGAGATGCATGGGATGTCATTATTAAGGGGTTGGAAAGGCATTTGTTTTGGTGGTCCACGGCTAAGTTATCCATGGCTGATCGTGTAACTGTGGCAAAGTCAGTTCTGAGTGGTACACATGTCTACATGGCATCCATCTTGCTGGCACCGCAGACAAAGATGCAGCTCATTGTTCGTATTGTCAGGAACTTCATCTGGGGTGGCACTGAAGAAGGAGCTGATGTTAAAGTTAGTTGGGCGAAGTGCATTATGCCTAAACTTTGTGGGGGGCTGGGGATGGTTCACTTTCTTCTCGAGCAAGGTGCTGATCTCTAAGTTCATATGCATGGATTCTCAATAATGCCGACAATTCTCGTGTCTGCGCTCTTGAGAGGTGCATTTCATTTGGCTCTCCATCCATTAAGCCTCTCCTCCCATGGGCATTATTCTATCCACTTTCTCCATATCCTAATGCATCTCCTTTTCCTCAAGGGGTTGCTAGCTGCTTGGGAGACCGCGGCGCACTTTGTTTCGGGGTTCCATCCAATGGCCCACACCAGCATCCTACACCCGGTTGTTGGTGGATCCCTTTGGGTGACGGCCAAAGGCGATTGTCCCCCGGTCTCTTCTCGGTCCATCCATTGATGCAACGTCGGTGGCGGCGGCGAGGTGTGCTCCTGATATCGCATGGTATAATGAGACAAGATTGTTGACGTGGAATGAGTTCAAATTGAAGTTCCTTCTCCTTCGTTGGGGACCGGGACATTTGGAAAAAGTAGGCGCTATACTTCCTCCACACCCACAAGACGTGGCTCCTGACTCACGGGTGGTTCATGGCAAAGTGTCAAGGAGGAGCACCCGGGTGCACTCAATGTATGTGATCCCTGCTTCATCCCGAGGTGTTGCCTCCATCGCCAAAGTGGCCTTTAGTTATCCCCGAGCCTCATCGAAAGCGATCCGGGCGATGGGTATGGGATAAATTACTTCATCCTAAGCTATCCATTTTATGGTGGCGGATCACTCATAGGTGCGTCTTGGGTAAACACCGTTGTTCATCGATTTCGTCCAGAAGTCTCTATGATCCCCTCTCGCATGCGGAGGGATGAGACAATTGAGCCTTTTTTTTTCTTGTGTCACCATGTTCGACCCGCTTGGCGCTGGCTTCGAAGTCTTTTCCATTGTGACTTGAATAGTCAGCAGGTCCTATTGTCAGTCTATCCTAGTTCTTGGGACAAGTTAGCAAAGAGGGCTTTCCACTTAGCATCTGCTTGGATCATCTGGTCCATTTGGAAGAGACAAAATCTCCTCATCTTCAAGGGACAGCTCTTTTCAGATACGCAAGTGCTTAGCGATGCCCGTAGTCGCATTGTGAAGGCGTACAAGTGTTCTTCCTTAAAGGATGACATCAAAAGTGTCATTTGGGAGCAATATCTTCAGATTCACACCTACTCATAGCAAACAGTGGTGCTCATGGTGATCTGTGTTCTCTGCTTTTCTATGTTAGGTATGTGGTGGGTAGTGTTGCTCTAGTGGATATCTTCTCCACTAGGTTTTGAGTCCCCCATGTACTCTTTGTATTCTTTTGAGTAATAAAGGTCCACGTTCATCAAAAAAAAAAAAAACCTAATACAATTTCAGAGCTGCTAAAAGCCAAGTATTGTGGGGCAATAGACAAGTAAATAGAGACAACTTTTGCCATTGTCTATTCTAAAATTTATTATCCTTCATACAATCATAATTGTACAATGACTTCTGCAAGCAATTTAAAGAGCAGTAGCTATTGTTTCTAGGCTTTCTAATGTAAGACATATAGCTTGCAAAGCTAAGAAAATGTGTGATTTCATATGGCACATGTTCTCTACCTTGTCGCAATTTCTTTTATCTGATATATTAGCTTCTAATAATTGAAAAACTTCTGTATAGATACAGTATTAAGGTTTTTTATTTTGAAATTATGCTATTCCTAGAGTATAAGTTTGGCTAGATGCATGGGTGGGGCAAAAGGGGTCAACTGAATGGCGTGGTAAATTTAGCAAACAATACTACTTTTAGCAACTTTCTTTAGTGACTAGTCAATGCACGCAAGGTAACCTCCATGACATTCTAGAAGATGTAGTAAAAATTACTATATTTGGCAACGTTTTCTTTTAGCTTGAGGTGCTTCTTCATCCTAGTTGAGCGCTCAAAGCTAGGCTGTGACGTTCCACGTATTTATACGGTATACGTATAAATATATTGACACGTCACGTAGTAGGCATACGCCACCATGGGGTATGTTAACCTAGGGGGGTTGATCTAAAAGGGATTAATTTAGCTATGCTAAATTAATAAAACCTAATTAAGGGTATTTTTGTCTTAATTAACCTAATTAGTTTAATTAGTTAATTAATGACATGCCACCTGGCCCAAATCGATTGGGCAAGGCAAGGTTTCGAATTGGGACATACCACTGTGACGCTCCCTGAATATATACGGCGCTCCGGACGTATACATACAAGGACTTCCCCCTCCCATGGCAATCAGCCCACCATGAGCAGGGCCCTCCGTCTAACTCGGACCATCCATAGAAAGATGCCCGGTGAAGGACACGGAGGTGTCATCCGGCCCACACCTTCAATGGGACTCCTAAGTCGCGGAAGCGTGAATACATGTTAGCATACAGCATAAATCATACATAAATAACCACCACGAAGGGTGGCACATCCATCCAAGTACTAACGGCAAAGAAGATGCATCTAATCCTAAGGAAAACGCCCCAAACCCCAGGTTCTACCCCGGCTCAGAGATGGACTGACGGCTCGGTCTCAAGAGACAGAGGTATAACCTGGCGTTGACTGGCATAGAACAATGGCTAGGGTAGTCCACTCCATCCGCCCCAAAACGCCACCATGGGGTATGTTAACCTAGGGGGGTTGATCTAAAAGGGATTAATTTAGCTATGCTAAATTAATAAAACCTAATTAAGGGTATTTTTGTCTTAATTAACCTAATTAGTTTAATTAGTTAATTAATGACATGCCACCTGGCCCAAATCGATTGGGCAAGGCAAGGTTTCGAATTGGGACATACCATCATGGACGCCCCAATATATATCACGGCCCCTGACGGGACGTATACATACAGGGACTTCCCCCTCCCATGGCAATCAGCCCACCATGAGCAGGGCCCTCCGTCTAACTCGGACCATCCATAGAAAGATGCCCGGTGAAGGACACGGAGGTGTCATCCGGCCCACGCCTTCAATGGGACTCCTAAGTCGCGGAAGCGTGAATACATGTTAGCATACAGCATAAATCATACATAAATAACCACCACGAAGGGTGGCACATCCATCCAAGTACTAACGGCAAAGAAGATGCATCTAATCCTAAGGAAAACGCCCCAAACCCCAGGTTCTACCCCGGCTCAGAGATGGACTGACGGCTCGGTCTCAAGAGACAGAGGTATAACCTGGCGTTGACTGGCATAGAACAATGGCTAGGGTAGTCCACTCCATCCGCCCCTCATGTGCACACTTTGCAGATGAGCTGAATCAAGCTATGGCGCCATTGTAGCCTTCCGGAGACACAATCCCAAGGAATCACCCTTCGGCACTGCTCCGGGTTACATCTCCCCGGTCCGATGAGGCAGGTCAGAGAGGCGTCTCCTCCCAGAGTTGCAGTGAATCCATGGGTGAGCTAGAGGACACGTCTTTGCATCGGTGACCCCGCATCCGTGCAGACCTACTCCCCCTAACTTTATCTTCAAAGTACGGATGATCACACCACTGTACCCGAGGGAGTGTCGGGACTCATATCCAGGCCCTCGTGTGGACCCACTATTAGGCCTAGCTCACTGAAGGAGTCCCCGTAGCCTTTTATGCTCAGGCGAGACCCCACCCCACACTTCATCACTACGGCCCCTTATCTGGTGCTTCAATAATGCCATAGATTCCACAACTCGGTGGGATCTTGTGCACAGGCCGCATCTAATGGGAATAATACAGGGCTCTATCCAGGAGCATACGACAATACATGGGCTCAGAGGTCTCTATCCCCCATAATCCCCCATCTCCGGAGTGCTAACTAAGCAAAGAACTACTAAACCATCCACCAAAGCACATACAGAGACTAGAGATGAGAATACTCACCATATCAATCAAGGGTTAGCCTAACAGGTAAACCACAGAGAGAAACAGAGAGAGAACACACCACAGAGAGGCGCTATGCTATAGATCAACAAAGTAACCTACTGACTAACCGTCAAATCGGTCTTGGGCTGCTCCATCTTGACTAGCTAAAGGGTGCCTGGCTGCTGCTTCTCCTCCTCCGTCTCCAACTGCTCCTAATTCGAATTGGGGCCCAAAAACCCTAATTTGGGTGTCCCAATTGGAAACCCTGCCTTGCCCAATCGATTTGGGCCAGGTGGCATGTCATTAATTAACTAATTAAACTAATTAGGTTAATTAAGACAAAAATACCCTTAATTAGGTTTTATTAATTTAGCATGTCAACCCCCCTAGGTTAACATACCCCATGGTGGCGTATGCCTACTACGTGACGTGTCAGTATATTTATACGTATACCATATTAATACGTGGAACGTCACATAGGCTACGCTTCAAGTTCAAGCGACCTTTTTTTTCTTCGGGGAGGAGAGGGAGATGTAAGAAGGGCTAATAGGGGAAGTTGATTGAGTATGTTAGGATGTCGTATTTCAGTTGGGTTAGTGCCTCAAAAGTAGCCTATATATTTCAGAATTTATATCATGCTTGATTGTAATATTTCTAGAAATTTGGCTAGTTTCCTTTTTTCTTAGGAATAAAAGATGCACTTTATGTACTTTAAGAGAATGACACAAGGCCACATGGCAGGGATGCACCCATCTGCCAATATGAGATGAGGATAGCCACATGGCTCCATCTTGTACTATTCTCTTTTCTGGCCCCATATTCCTATCTTTATGTTTTCTTTACTCTCAAACATTAGCCTGAATTTTTTAAGCCTTTTAAGTATCATATGAAGCAGCTGATTTGATGATATGTCCTCCTGATCCGCATGGAAGATTAGGGTGTTCCTTCTTTTCCATATTGACCAGATTGTCCAGGCCCAAGCTATATGGAAGGCCAGCTTCTTCATGGGGCACCATTCCATAAGGCGGATTTCCGACAGCAATTCGATGGTTCCTAAAGGGTATTTGAAGCTGTCTAGACGCCATGCCCATACTACTTGCAATTCCGCCAGGCAATGTTCTACGGACTGCTCTTCATCCTCGCACATGAGGCATAGTGGGGCTAACGTTTTCGTCTCATTTTGAGATTAGTTGATTGACCCTTGGAACCGTGTGGATCACTTGCCAAAGGAAGGCATTAATATGTGGAGGGAGATATTTCAACCAAGCATTTCTCTAGATATTTTTGAGGTGTTCCTCCTGATCACTAGTTCCCACTTGGTAGATACTAGAAGTAACCCTTTAGTCCTCAAGCTTCCTAACATTGTTTCATAAACTTGTTTGGATGAATAGAAGAGTCCGGAACCCATGGATTTTTATCTCCTCTAATTATAGTATTTGGGAGTACCATAGCCACACATTCTCATATTGTTTTGCCTATCCCCTTAAAGCAAAGCGGATGTGAAATTCTACCAAAGTGGCTAATTCTTCTCCCTTGTACCATTGAGTATAAGAATCTATTCCATAGTTTTTCCATGTCTTTATGCGTCAGCCACAATATCTAAGGGGTCTTGTTTGTTGTTCAATTCCACCGGTATCCACCATGGAGGGGAGGTCACATTTGTGTAAATGCTTTTTTAAGATACATCAAATGGAGGGTGTGTGTTTTGTGTTCACACACTAATATGGCAGGCGCAAAGGGGGTTGGATCGATCAATGCCTATTATTCAACTCCCAGAACATTCTAAAACATATGGCAAAAATTATCATTTAAAAAACCTTTTTATTATAAGCTTAAGGTGTGCATTAATGCTGCTTCACCCATTACTCAACTTCAGAATATTTTAGGACATCCTAGTTCATGATTTCTATAAACTTTTTTCTTATTCATGCTAGTTGATTGTCGAGAATATTAATCAATGACTAGAACGTTATTCATACAGTGTCCAGGACATTTTAAAATATTAAAAGTTAAATCTTTTTATAGTGCATTGGCACTAAAGATACTTTCACAATGTTTTTATGCTAAAGATTTATCTATGCTAATTGATCCGACACCACACCTGTTCTTGCACAATGTAGGTTAGTACCAAGAATCAAAATGTTTGGTAGGTTTAGGTGGAGTTAAAAAGCTTCAAATTTGTATACAAGAATGTGAACTTCCCCTGCATTCCGGCAGGGAAAACTGCACCGACGTGCGAAGCGCGAAGGCCAGAATGCAAGGGAAGTTCATGTATAAGAGAATTGCAATCCAAGTTGCATTCCAGGGGAGGAATCCTTTTTTTTTGGGGGGGGGGAAAGGAGTGTTTTCTATTCATAGAAAAAGATTACAATGGATATATCAGAAAGCCCAGTTGGATGATCAAGTAATTCATCTCGATTAAAACATAAACATCAAAATTGCAACAAGCTGTAGACCGGTTAATGGTCAAACTGTCTGTCAAGTTACTTCAACTATTGACGTCAAGTTACTTCAACTATTGACTGATGGTTCTGAGGATGCTGAAGTCGTGTCAACTGAAGGACTCGAATCCTTGCCGATGCATGAATTGCGGAGGCAGGGATCTCCCCCAAATGCAACCTGGATTGAAATTCCATTAACATGGATGCAACTTGGGTTGTGTTCTGCATCAATGAGCTCTGGAATAAAAAAGCTTCAGAATCAGGGGTAGAAGCGTCGGAATGAGAGGTAGGTGGGCAGAATGTAAGGTAAATCCTCAAGACTGCAAGATAAGTTCAAGAACGGCCGCCGCAGTTGAGCTTGATAGAAGTTCAGGAAAAGAAACTGGGCCAGATGGTGCAGTGCCATTGAGGATACGGCAAAACGCAATCTAAGTTACATTGTCTTAATAAGCTACATGGAAAAGCTCGAGTGCATTCAAGCTGCTTTTAATAGTCTGGCCACTTTGAATTGCTAAAATAGAGAGATGTCCGTGTTATTTCTATGCAATCACAGGACTATACTTATAAAACATCCAAAAAGATAAAAGTAGCACATAAAAGATAGGTTCAAAATGTGGAATGTATTCAGAAAGATCAGGTGCTTTAAAGCCTTTTGTTGCCTCCTTATTGATGGCTTTGGTGCTATGATAAAAATGCACTCACAATATCTGGACTGAAAAGAATGGAATGGGAAGCCTTCAAGCAATGGCCATGTACAACTCCAAAGCTGTCAAGTCCTGCAATCCAGTCAAAACATACGGAAATATGATAAGGGAACAAACTTCCTTGGACCTCCCACATGCAACAACCATGAGGCTTTCGATTCAACAAATAAACCACAAAATCACCCATTAATATTTTGCAATCCTATATTGATACATAAGGTTGTAAACAAATGGCTATAGAGGCCTCAAAACACAATGAATGGTCTATATTCACAAAGACGTTTTAACAAATCACGGAGTAAGCTCAAGAGAGTGCACCTTTCGTAGGATTTGCACCACTGCAAAATGGCATGCCTTCATAACAACTTTGAGCTATTTAGAAACAACTTTGAGCATGTGAATCATTTGGCCAACTAACCTGCATACCCGTGTCACAGAAGACAGGTATATATGAGCTCCTGTAAACCTGGCTAACAGAAGACGGCTGTATATGAGGCCACAACTGAACCATTAGGACAGCTTGAGAAGCATGGCAAGACTACCTTAAACTGCACAACTCAAGAAGGAAAGAAATGATCATGCAGGAATGAGAATATAGTCAAAAAACAAATGTTGTAGCCACTCTACGTGAGAATCTCCCATTGCAAATACGTTCATGATGATATGATGGGGGCATACCAAGAAGCTGCAGAGGCATGTTATAAAAAAGGTGGTCCGGATTAAATGTGGCTGGATCTATGCCAGCATATATAAGATGGACAAAGAACAACAACTTTAGCTAAACGAGAGATAGTGGCCTACCCTCATAACTTCACGAACCCAATAAATCTACAAAGTTTGCAATGTACGCACAGACACGGATGAAGAGATTGAAAACTAGGTTCGACTTCTTCCTAAGCATTTTAGGACACAAAAGCCTCTCAAAGATTCCTCCTCCTTCCATAAACTACAACACTTCAATTTGCCAAGCAGAACTACAGTACATAGGGCTTTACAAAGTCTCAACCCTAAATATTAGACGAAGCTAGATATTGTTTGTATATTTGCATGCGGAATAGCACCACATCATCAAAGTGCTTACAAATTTCTGGATGACGAACCAGCATTTACAAATAGACGAAGGACAATAACTTCAGCTAAGCGATTCCCTGAAGCTTGCAATTTATGCACAGATCCTGCAATTAAATAGGTACAGCTCACTGCAAATCGAGCACGGTCGGCAGGTTCAGCTTACTGTATGCAGGACCTATCGTTCAACAATTCCTTCTGCTTCCATAAATTTCAACTCTTCCCAAGTTGCAAATGGTGCACCGGGGCAGAACTATAATACACACCGCTTCACAAATTTTCAAAGCTAAAAGTGCCTTTTCACACGATGTTTATAATATGGCTGTCCTATTTCATATAAGACATCATCTGTGACTCCAAAGCAAAAAATTAAGACACACAAATATAAGTTGTTTTCACACTACATACTACATGGTGTCTTATGTAAACGAGACACTAACAAATACTAGTGTGAAAATCATCACAAAATAAGACCACCTATTATTTTGAATATGATTGGTCAATAGAATAAAATAGAATATAATAAGTGGTGTCTTATTTTATGGCAGGGGAAGTCCCCCGGTATAAAATAAGACTCCATTGCCCTTACCGAACCTATCCAAACCTACCCGAACCTAAATAAGACATGTCTTATATGGCTCCGTGTGAAAACCAATTCTTCTTAAATGTTGACATGGACCAATAGTATGCAGGGTTCTGGAAGGCATGGTAACAGGGCGTAACAAAAACAGATGGAGCTGCAAAAGCATCAGCTTTAAGACGCATACCTGTCGGACCAAAGCCTCTGCATGGTCGGCCGCTAATCCATTGTCTCTATAGAATGATCGGCCGCTGCCAAGAACTGCAAACAAAGCCCAAGTAGAACGATCTCCTCTGTCGAGCTTGCACACGGATGCAGTGTGTAAATTTGACGATTTTCGAAGGACATGGAAAATATTTAATGCCTTTACGTTTACACGACAGAAACTTCTTAAATTTCAACTTTCATATCCCAGACAAAAATTCAAAATGACAGAATCCAAATTTCTAACAAAAAAGTACATAGAAAATGCACGCGACGTGCTATATAAATACGTGCCAAAAAAGAGTACATGAGTAAGTTTTAGAAACACAAATTGATCCATTAACAAGCGGCATTGCTCTTCTATCTTTTGCTTCATACAATCCTTAAAACATGTTTGCCAATCTATGGACTTAAATGGTGCATCCCATAATGACACTAGCATAAGTGCATCAAGTGTCTCTAGGTTCGTACGAGCTCTTGTAGCACTTTTGATAGCGTTTTGGCATTTTTGACATTTCCGATTCCGAGGGCAAAGCTGGTATACCATAGATAAAAAAAAATGACAGGCAAACCTACATTCCCAGCCCTTCAAATGCCATATAAATTTTTTTCTAGTCTTTCTTAGGACGGGCATTTCACAATTTGGTCCTTCATTTGCAGGGCAAAAAAAATTTCTGCCCATTTTGACGGGCGAAATAGCTAAAAATCGGCATGACAGCCGTCAAATTTACACATTGCACGGATGCCTCACACACTCAACCGCTCAATTTGCCACGTCATCAAAATTTCACGGCCACGATGGCCCCAATTATCAACCCCATTGTCCCTTACCATCATAGCCATCCATCTCGCCATGTAGCAACAAGGGCCCAAATTCCCCCTTATTAATTAGTTTGCCCAATTCGTTTGGTGTTGGGGGAGGGTATTTTGGCAATGGTGGGGATTATGATTTCGTGTTAGTAACCCTCTATATATAAGAATATATATAAGTCGGATCAGCTAACTAACTTGGCACCTTCATATGTTGCACTAACTTGGCACCTTCATGTGTTGTTGGTAACAACAACCTTGTTACTGCCAAACATAGTCTACAAATGCATATATATATGCAAATGACTCAATCAATCAAACAAAATAGAAGAAGAAATGGAAGAACAGAAAACACCATACAATATATCTTCAATCAAACAGAATAGAAGAAGAAATGGAAGAACAGAAGACACCATGCAATACCTTTGGTAAAAGGTTTTGCCAATAACATTGCTTGAAATAAGTAGATTCCACCACTTCCTTTATTTTTGTTCAACGTGCAAAATAGATGCATTTAATTTACCAAGCCATAGGTCTGATGCAAAAATCTATCATGGAAATGGTTTTGAGGCTCAACACTAATATGCTGTATAAGTATGAAGTATGCTGGAAGCATATATTCCCCATTCTCAATACAGCATTCTTATAGCAGCAAGGCTTTTAATTGACATCAAATCAAGATCCTAATATCTTTTTGATTAATCAAATAGGCCTGTTGGCAACTTTATATAGATTACAACCCCCAAAAACAGTTTTACAAATACGAGCTTTATGCATTTGAAATAGAACTAGATAAGCTCATAGAAGCTTAAACATCACCCGAAATGCCATTCACTGATTTCAAAACGTGTTGTATCCACTTTAAGACTCATGGGGAGATTCAAATCTAGACGGTGCTTGAATACCCATCATACAGCAAAGCCCTGACACTAAAATGAGTATAACAACAATGCTCTGTTGAACAAAGTTACTTCAATTAGTGACAATAAACCTGGTCAAACTGCAACATAAAAATGACAAAACTTACCACAAAGAGCGCTTCCAATAAGGTGGCCTTGCTTTGGCAAACAGAATCACAATATGTGGATGTCTCATTGTTTGCAAGAGCAGACACAATCAGCTCCCTAGAACTTTTTGCAGTAACACGAGGATCAGACATGTAAGATGCTATGTAATGCAAGTTGGAGGCTTCCAATGTTGAAAGCACATGAGTCAACAGCTTTTCTGCATAATTTATGTCCACTGTTACAATGAGCAGAGAAATGTGCATCCAGGTAAAAACCTCTGTGAACATAGGGCTGAATATAGTATACATACATAAATGCCATTAAATTAAGCGACGCATACATTGTCATGTGCCATACAAAATCCACTTTTATTATGAGCCACAAGCCAGTCAATGGAAAGAAAAAATACCTTCAGGTTCAAGCAATGGGTCTTGACAGACTACCAAAACATCCATCTTGTCAGATTTCACTTTAGACCCCATATCCAAAATATAATTCTGATACAAAGTACAAATATCCAAAGCATTTCAATACTTTGTTCTGTGCATATATTACATCTTTACAAGCTGATATACACATACCTCCGTCTCCTTAAGAACAGATGCTCCATTAAAATCATCCTGCTCTCCAGAACAACCCAGGGCCACCACATTTCTTATTGCTGCTCGGGAATCATGTTCCTTCTTCAGTTCTTTTATAAAAATGTCCCTTAAGGAACTACCATCTCGCATTACATACGGAAATGACAAGGAGAAGGCAGATGCAGAGACTAAATCCTGCAAATCAACACCAACCAGAAACGTAATCACAAAAAACATTTTTTTAGAATATATGCAGCTGCCCTCAAAGCAAAAGAAAATGGACCTTTAATGCATTTCGAACATTGGGTACAAAAATCCCTCCTTGAGCGACATCTTTAGTATGCATCTGAATAACAAACAAGCAATAGCGTATGTATTTAAAAAGAAAAGACAAAGTGACATCTGCACAGACATTAACATTTTGTTAACTTATAGTAATCTTCCTGAATTCAATGGAAAGGACAAATAGCTTTCATTTCCATTTAAGATAGAGGGCCACAACTCTTTTTAATTTATTAAACATACAGGGCAAATTTGTTTTTCTAAAAGTAACCAATAATTATTTGTTGATTATTTCCTATGCCAAAACTGGATAAGTTCTATAACCATATATTTTCTATCCAAGTACATACCTCATTACCTATGAAAATCACTGCTACTTCTGGCACTTTGGCGTCGTAATTGGAACACTATAAAACCAAAATACAAAACAAAGCATGTCAAATAAAAAGTCTATTGTTCAACAAACTATATAATCCTTAAACCTACATACCATCTTGCTGAATTGAGAAATTTGTTGTAGTACAGTATTAGATAATCCTTCTGCGGAAAATATTTGATAATCTACATCATGTCTTCTATCTTGGACACACCTGCAGATATTCATAGATATTTTAAAATCCTGGCAGATACCGTGCCGCTAAGAAGTCATTAGATGGATCCCCATTTTTCTGAATGGATAAAACCCAGGTTCAGAGCTTGCAGGATATCTCTCGTGCTCTGATTCAAGTCAATTCGATTATTTTGATGTCTATGCATATGGTTTACATTCACAAAATCTTCCATTATTTGGGTATCCTTATCTATGCATATTGGATATTCATCTCAGATAAGTTCGAATTATGGATCAGCTGATAAAATGACAATAACTCTCCAGCAAAGGAGAACAAAGCAAATGAAACGGAATAAGAGATTAGAAAAAAAAAAGGGAAAAACCTGGGACTGCTGGACCAGATGAAAGCAGGGACCATTAAGGAATCCGCAGCATGTGAAACCACGAAAAAAAATGGGAAGAGTAAGAAGACAAATTTGGGTGCCATGGCCGCGTCACTCGTCGGATCGTGCGTCTTGCAGCTTCTCGCCGGTTTATACTTTTGTTTCATGCTAACGTGCTCATAAGAGAAAATAAAACAAGTGCCGAAGGGCGTAAAAAATATGTGGTGTTTTTGTTGTGTGATTTTGTGATATTTTTGTGCAATTTGTCTCATAAATCTAAAAGTTAAGGTTATGAATCCCTGTTCCTTTTAAAAAGCTCATTCATCCATCCGTCCATCCATCTTCATCTGCTCTCACATCCTATCCATTCAATTGGACCCACAACAAAAGAGATATCAGGTCTGAAGTCTAGGTCTAGTGACAGTGAGATATATGAGCACCTCTAACATCGAAATCAGGCTCAAGTCTAGTTCCTGGGTCAAAGGGACTTGCCACAGCCTTGCAATCTTGCATACGATACTGTTATAAGAGTTCCTTGATATATTTTTGCTGAGAAAGATAGATGTCATCTGAGTGTTGCCACTCTTCTATACCTAAGCAGTAATACATAAGACCAAGGTCAGTCATCTCGAAGGATGAAGATAACTTTGACTTCAATGTAGAAATTAGCACATCAGCATCTCCTATGATGATCAAATCATCAACATACAATTCCACAATGCACACTTGACCATCGTATGATTTGTAAAAAAGATTGGGGTCTGTTGAACCCCTGTTCAAGAAAGAAAGCATTAATGTTTGCACCTCGACATCTTGAAGCCTGCTTCAGGTCATAAATGATTTCTTCAAATGACAATCCAGCTGCTCCTTGCCTTGAACAACAAATCTTGGAGCTTGATTCATATAGACCTCTTCCTCTAAATCTCCATTCAAAAAGGCAGACTTGATGTCCATTTGAAACAGTGGCCAACCTTTCATCGCAGCAAGAGCTATAATGGATCTGATAGCGAACATTCTAGCTACGGGAACAAAGACTTCATCATAATGGAAGTCTTTTTTTTTTGTGCAAAACCCTTGGCTACAAGTCTGGCCTTGTGTTTTAAAACTATTCTATCATCATGAAATTTTATTCTAAACACCCACTTACATCCAATAACTTTCTTACCAGCTGGAAGTTCAACTAATTGCCATGTGTCTTGCTTCACAGGTATTTTTCTTCCATTGCATGCTGCCACTATTGATCACTAGCTGCTTCATGAAAGATTTGTGGATCTACATAATCCTGGACCTTTGCCATTAAACCAAGGTTACATGATCCATTAGGCTGCTCTTGTATTTCCATCAGACGTGCTGATCTCTGTTGGAGTTGTAATTAATGTCTTAACTTATGGTTAACATATTTAGTTAATTGTTAACTAAATCTTTGTTATCAATGGTTCTGGTAACCGAGATAGAAAACAGGAAGTCGGATATGGTTGGGCCACGTGCCAACCTGATTTAGCATAGAAAAAGAACAAGTCGGCATTAAGATAAACGAGATCCGATGAGCTGAATTCACCTGAAATGGGCACTCTGATCATGTAAGTCGGCAGCATCCGCAATCAGGAAGATGTTTTGAAGTTTGAACGCAAAGGAATTAGTGTTTGCATATGAAATAGTGTGTCTTATATATTCGGCTTATTTTAATTGTAACATTTGGAACAATTTATGAAACATGGTTGCACATTACTTGTTGCTTGTGTATAAGTAAAGTAGATTTGGCAATTATATAGTTCCTGTTGTTCAATATTCTTATAGTGGATGTCAACCCGTTTTGGAGCACTTTTGAACTCGGTGGATGAATTTAAGGGAAAAGAAGGATTTCAAACATGGAAGAAACAGATGGAGGTATTAGTGTTTGAGAAACTCTGGAATTTAGTCGAGCCTAGAGAGCAGACTAGAGACAGTAGTGCAGTAGTCCAGACAACCAGGAGTAGCTCCACAACAAAAACAACTGAGGTTAATTATCAAGGTTATTGTGGATATGGATGATATTTAGTTAAAATGATTGTTATCAATGGTTCTGGCCGCCGAGATAGAAAATAGTAAGTCAGATATGGTTGGGCCATGTGCCAACCTGATTTAGTGATAGAAAAAGAATAAGTCGGCATTAAGATTGGGCACTCCGATGTAACGATCCTGGCCACTTGATGGGCCAGTATACGTACTCATGCGCGTATATGCATGCTTGACATGCATGCAAGACAGAACATGCATGCAAGATAGAACATGCATGCAACATGGGGAACATATAAGCAAGAGTTATTTTTGAAGAGCTTAGTGGGGATTGGAGACGTGAAGGTTTTTGCAAGAGAAGGCAACATGGAGCATGAAGGCAAAGAAGGATTGCACTGGGAGGATTGGCGGATCAAGTGAGGATGCCAGAGCTTGGGAACGGCATCAAATATTCTTCTATCAGGTGGGGTTTGTATTGATTCTTGAGGTGACATATGCTGCAACTAGGCATGATTAGAATATGATTTGTGATGAGAGGATGTGGTGCCTATGTACCGATGTGGAATCATGGACATAAAGAAGTGATTTTCTGCTGTAAGTGCTATGCAAAAGGGAATTCTACGCCAGCATATAAGAAATTGAATCTGGCCCATGAGATGCAGGTTAAATCATGCCGGAAATGCATGAGAAGAGGCCGAAAGTGATGCTAAAGGGTCGTTTTAGAAGAATCAAGGGCTAAATTGGTGGAATTAGAGGTCGGAATAGCCATTCTACATGCAACCCAACTGCCTCAAAAGTGGTCCTCAGCCTTTGTCGGTTTATGTTCTTTGGTCTTTTTGTCTGGTTGGTGTTTTTTTGTCATTATCTATTATATCTAATAATTATCAATTTATTATATGAAGTAGAGATTGAGGTGTTAAATATAGGAGCCATGTATCTAGTGCATGAGAGCTTGAATGAAGATATCATATTCAAGAGCTCTTGGAAGAAACATAGTAATTCTAGTAAGAACATGCATTGCGGTGGATCCTAAGAAAATATAAAACCTAAGCTTAATAATTCCCAGGCTAAAGAGTTATTATATATTTTGGCTCATGGAGATGGGGCCTAGGCCTGGAATCCTTTGGCGGGTGATATAAGCAGTTGCGGTCAGGAGACCCTATGGAATTTAAGCTGGAAAGACGTAATTTGGAGGCTCTATATTAATTGTGCTATTAAATTGATTAGCTAAGGAAGTGGTATTTAAATTATAAAACATTAAAACCATAGCTAGAGATGGCTTAAGAAATTAATGTTGTGAAGTGGACTATATCTACACCAAAGAAGTGCTTCCAGGTTGCTACATCGCCTGGGTTGGTTGGTTATTGGGATTTCATCATCGAAATGACTACTTCAACATGGGCAGTTGTATGGGCAACTTCGGCAAGTGGCTAGGGTATGGTTTAGACACATGTATATGGTAAATAACTAATGAACAACACATGTCATCGTCTCAGTCATTGTGTCACAGTGTCTTGGTATTTTGTTATGTACTTGGATCCTCCAGGGTCGGACTTCCAGGTTCGGTGGCCTAGGTTGCTCCGGCATGAATCATGTCCTATGTTCTTGTCTTTGTGCTCTGTGACACTGGGCGTTAGTTCTCCTGGTCGGGATTGCTACGTCAGTCAACTCTTGTGAACTCTCATGGTAAGAGGTCCTCCAGTGCCAGACGTGGGCTGAGAGGGTATGCGCATACGAGGTTCACCCCACCACCTCGCTACAGGGCTTGGAATGTAAGCTGGATGAGCGTTATCCTGCTAACGGGGCCTGTATGTAGGCTGACTGAGCTACCCATTGTCCCGGAGTTTGTTCATGATGGTTTGGTACTTTAGTTATGTTCTTTTCTCTGGATGTTCATGATGTTTACTTTATTGTCACCATAGGTTCTTGTATCTTGGGTTGTTTATGTTCTTGTTATCCAAGATTCCAGAGTGTTTCCATGTATGCAGAGGCAGCTATGGGATCCCCACTTAGTCAAGAGGACTAACCCCCTTGAGTGCATGCAGTGATTGAGCAAGGTGGTGCCCGGGCCAGTACCAGTGATACTGTCTAGGATCGTGGCTGACTTTGGATTTTTCTAGAAGCTGAATCTTAGCTTTGGTTTTGAATAAACCTATTATGGATGTATTTCTCTTGAAACTATATTACAATAGTTGGATATTAGCTATATATAAGACGTGAATCATTCTCCATTATTTATTGGAAGATTAAATTCTTCACCAACATAGTTGATTAAAGTTTTCATATCAACAGAGATCTAGCCTTAAGTATCGACAAGATCCCGAGTTGCCAGGAGGGTCAACTCTGTTACAGTTGGTATCAGAGCATGTTGGATCTTTGGGTGTTGATATTTATTTACAGATTACAGGTTGGATCCTTAGCTATTGAGATGATGGATCATAGATCAAGCTGAGGTAAGTGTTCTTCTCGTGGTATGTTCAGTAAGATGGATAGCAGTTATACTTCTAAGGTGAAGTTTTGATTTGAGTTAAAGTTGTTCTAGATTTGACATTTGAATCATAGAATGCTTCAGAAAATCCATAACGACCCATGAGGACATGGGTTAAATTTTAGAAGGAGAGACTGTAACGATCCTGGCCACTTGATGGGCCAGTATACGTACTCATGTGCGTATATGCATGCTTGATATGCATGCAAGACAGAACATGCATGCAAGATGGAACATGCATGCAAGATAGGACATGCATGCAACATGGGGAGCATATAAGCAAGAGTTATTTTTGGAGAGCTTAGTGGGGATTGGAGACGTGAAGGTTTTTGCAAGAGAAGGCAACATGGAGCATGAAGGCAAAGAAGGATTGCACTGGGAGGATTGGCGGATCAAGTGAGGATGCCAGAGCTTGGGAACGGCATCAAATATTCTTCTATCAGGTGGGGTTTGTATTGATTCTTGAGGTGACATATGCTGCAACTAGGCATGATTAGAATATGATTTGTGATGAGAGGATGTGGTGCCTATGTACCGATGTGGAATCATGGACATAAAGAAGTGATTTTCTGCTGTAAGTGCTATGCAAAAGGGAATTCTACGCCAGCATATAAGAAATTGAATCTGGCCCATGAGATGCAGGTTAAATCATGCCGGAAATGCATGAGAAGAGGCCGAAAGTGATGCTAAAGGGCCGTTTTAGAAGAATCAAGGGCCAAATTGGCGGAATTAGAGGTCGGAATAGCCATTCTACATGCAACCCAACTGCCTCAAAAGTGGTCCTCAGCCTTTGTCGGTTTATGTTCTTTGGTCTTTTTGTCTGGTTGGTGTTTTTTTGTCATTATCTATTATATCTAATAATTATCAATTTATTACATGAAGTAGAGATTGAGGTGTTAAATATAGGAGCCATGTATCTAGTGCATGAGAGCTTGAATGAAAGATATCTTGGAAGAAAGATAGTAATTCTAGTAAGAACATGCATTGCGGTGGATCCTAAGAAAATATAAAAGCTAACCTTGATAATTCCCAGGCTAAAGAGTTATTATATATTTTGGCTCATGGAGATGGGGCCTAGGCCTGGAATCCTTTGGCGGGTGATATAAGCAGTTGCGGTCAGGAGACCCTATGGAATTTAAGCTGGA
Source organism: Isoetes taiwanensis (assembly GCA_021234155.1). Lineage (NCBI taxonomy): Eukaryota > Viridiplantae > Streptophyta > Lycopodiopsida > Isoetales > Isoetaceae > Isoetes > Isoetes taiwanensis. The sequence goes on from JAJEKV010000079.1 coordinate 367,834, forward strand.
AAGACGTAATTTGGAGGCTCTATAATAATTGTGCTATTAAATTGATTAGCTAAGGAAGTGGTATTTAAATTATAAAACTTTAAAACCATAGCTAGAGATGGCTTAAGAAATTAATGTTGTGAAGTGGACTATATCTACACCAAAGAAGTGCTTCCAGCTTGCTACATCGCCTGGGTTGGTTGGTTATTGGGATTTCATCATCGAAATGACTACTTCAACATGGGCAGTTGTATGGGCAACTTCGGCAAGTGGCTAGGGTATGGTTTAGACACATGTATATGGTAAATAACTAATGAACAACACATGTCATCGTCTCAGTCATTGTGTCACAGTGTCTTGGTATTTTGTTATGTACTTGGATCCTCCGGGGTCGGACTTCCAAGTTCGCTGGCCTAGGTTGCTCCGGCATGAATCATGTCCTATGTTCTTGTCTTTGTGCTCTGTGACATCGGGCGTTAGTTCTCCTGGCCGGGATTGCTACGTCAGTCAACTCCTGTGAACTCCCATGGTAAGAGGTCCTCCGATTGCCGGACGTGGGTGAGAGGGTATCGCGATACGAGGTTCACCCCACCACCTCGCTTCTGTGGCTTGGAATGTAAGCCGGCCGGCGTTATCCCGCTAACGGGCCCCTGTATGTAGGGCATTTGAGCTACCCATTGTCCCGGAGTTTGTTCATGATGGTTTGTTCATGATGGTTTGGTACTTTAGTTATGTTCTTTTCTCTGGATGTTCATGATGTTTACTTTATTGTCATAGTCTAGCATTGCACCATAGGTTCTTGTGTCTTGGGTTGTTTATGTTCTTGTTATCCAAGATTCCAGAGTGTTTCCATGTATGCAGTGGCAGCTATGGGATCCCCACTTAGTCAAGAGGACTAACCCCCTTGAGTGCATGCAGTGATTGAGCAAGGTGGTGCCCGGGCCAGTACCAGTGATACTGTTCAGGATCGTGGCTGACTTTGGAGTTTTCTAGAAGCTGAATCTTAGCTTTGGTTTTGAATAAACCTATTGTGGATGTATTTCTCTTGAAACTATATTACAATATTTGGATATTAGCTATATATAAGACGGGAATCATTCTCCATTATTTATTGGAAGATTAAATTTTTCACCAACATAGTTGATTAAAGTTTTCATATCAACAGAGATCTAGCCTTAAGTATAGACAAGATCCCGAGTTGCAGGAGGGTCAACTCGGCAGGCTTGTTACAGTTGGTATCAGAGCATGTTGGATCTTTGGGTGTTGATATTTGTTTACAGATTACAGGTTGGATCCTTAGCTATTGAGATGATGGATCATAGATCAAGCTGAGGTAAGGGTTCTTCTCGTGGTATGTTCAGTAAGAAAATATAAAACCTAAGCTTAATAATTCCCAGGCTAAAGAGTTATTATATATTTTGGCTCATGGAGATGGGGCCTAGGCCTGGAATCCTTTGGCGGGTGATATAAGCAGTTGCGGTCAGGAGACCCTATGGAATTTAAGCTGGAAAGACGTAATTTGGAGGCTCTATATTAATTGTGCTATTAAATTGATTAGCTAAGGAAGTGGTATTTAAATTATAAAACTTTAAAACCATAGCTAGAGATGGCTTAAGAAATTAATGTTGTGAAGTGGACTATATCTACACCAAAGAAGTGCTTCCATGTTGCTACATCGCCTGGGTTGGTTGGTTATTGGGATTTCATCATCGAAATGACTACTTCAACATGGGCAGTTGTATGGGCAACTTCGGCAAGTGGCTAGGGTATGGTTTAGACACATGTATATGGTAAATAACTAATGAACAACACATGTCATCGTCTCAGTCATTGTATCACAGTGTCTTGGTATTTTGTTATGTACTTGGATCCTCCGGGGTCAGACTTTCAGGTTCGGTGGCCTAGGTTGCTCCGGCATGAATCATGTCCTATGTTCTTGTCTTTGTGCTCTGTGACACCGGGCGTTAGTTCTCCTGGCCGGGATTGCTACGTCAGTCAACTCTTGTGAACTCCCATGGTAAGATGTCCTCCAGTGCCAGACGTGGACTGAGAGGGTATGCGCATACGAGGTTCACCCCACCACCTCGCTACAGGGCTTGGAATGTAAGCTAGCTGAGCGTTATCCCCGCTACCAGGGCTTCATTTTGTATGTAGGTCATTTGAGCTACCCATTGTCCCGGAGTTTGTTCATGATGGTTTGGTACTTTAGTTATGTTCTTTTCTCTGGATGTTCATGATGTTTACTTTATTGTCATAGTCTAGCATTGCACCATAGGTTCTTGTGTCTTGGGTTGTTTATGTTCTTGTTATCCAAGATTCCAGAGTGTTTCCATGTATGCAGAGGCAGCTATGGGATCCCCACTTAGTCAAGAGGACTAACCCCCTTGAGTGCATGCAGTGATTGAGCAAGGTGGTGCGGGGCCAAGCACAACATTGATACCGCTCAAGGATCGTGGTGACTTTGGAGTTTTCTAGAAGCTGAATCTTAGCTTTGGTTTTGAATAAACCTATTATGGATGTATTTCTCTTGAAACTATATTACAATATTTGGATATTAGCTATATATAAGACGGGAATCATTCTCCATTATTTATTGGAAGATTAAATTCTTCACCAACATTCTCCATTCTTGGAATAGGCCATACCTGAAAATTTAAGATACACAAACAGATCTGTAAATGCAAAATGTAGTTCATACCCTTTTTTCTTTCTGTGCTAGATCTAAAACCTGCAAAAGCAATCTGCTACATAAATTTCCCCTCCATTGCAACGCTACACAGTGAAATATACTGGTAAAGCCATGCCATGGTTACTTGAAAGCCTATTCAGCTCGAGAACAGGCAAATAAGACACAAAAATTACTGTGTACTTCGTTTTGGTCACAGATACACTATTTAGGCTAGAAAAGTCTGCACTGTCACAAGTTCTGAGAATTCTGTATGCACATAGAGAAAGGGGGGACCAGGGACGAAAGGATCTTGCATATTTTAGGCTGTTTCAACCTTTTTTTTCCCTTGCCAGGTCTAAGGGACTTTAAATCCATTGTGCTTTCCAGCGTACCAGTCTTTTTAGAAAATGAATTGGCCCATATCTATACATATTTTTATCTGCTGTGTTTTCTTAGGATTCCTCTGACACCACTGATAATTCTGGCCTCAATCTTTACTATACACATCACGCACCTATCATGTCTTTGCAAACTACAAGAACTGCTCAAATTTTACCATTTTATTTATCACACGCAGAATATGCCCTGTGGAGATTACCTCACAATGCATCTCTGACACTTCCATGCCATGTCAATCCTCCTACAAAGCTGTATTTCCAAGCAATTGATGGCATCTGCTATTACACAGTTGAAGCAATTAAAGGAACACCTTTTGATTATTATTAAAGGAGTAAAACTTGTACTATGTTCTATGCTAACATAATCATGTTTGAAAAAAATCATAATCCAGGGGTCCTGAAGAGAGCAACTCCTTTTCTGGGCGTATGCCCTCTTCTGTGGATGAAGTGGTACTTAAAATCTGCATTTGCACATTTTTTGTGACATTTTTTGTCACCCAATTGCCATTACTTATAGTAGACAAAGCATCTGATGCATGTAAGCTTTTGAAAAAGGTGCGGAAATCGGGATGTGAACCAAATATTATTACACATAATGGGCTGATTGATGATCTCTGCAAGGCAAACACGATAGATGAAGCACATAGTCTCTTGGATGAACTGTTAGAAGACTGGGTTTACTCCTAATGTTAACACATGGCAGTTAAACTATTCAAAGAAATGAGAAGATTTTGTTCACCAAATGTCATAACCTATACCACTTTGATTAAAGGCCTTTGGAGCTCAGGACAAATTAATTCTGCAAGAAGAATGTTTGATGAGATGAATAATGCTGGTATCCATCCTGACATTTATACATATAATGTGTTACTTAAAGGTTTGTGCAGGGCCATGAACTCAAGAGTGCCTGCACAGAGGATGGTCCTGGATTTCAGGAAATTGTTATGCAAACAATTTGCAGACTCATTCAAATTACAACAATAAGTTTCTTACCAGTAACACTGCGTACAGCATGAGCTTGATGAAGAATAGCTGCGAATCCAATATCCCCAATCTTTACTTCCCCTAAATCAAGATGAATTATAGGCGGATCATGGCTGTGCAGATAAAGCAAGCCCCGCAGAATATGCCTTGACCAATTTTTTATGGCCTTCATATCAACATGTCTGTGCTTCTTGTGGTACCTAAACATGGCAAACCAGTGAATTCTAAGAAATCTCATGCAAGTACGCTGAGAACAATAAAGCATAAGACCATAAACAATAAGAACTTTCAAGCATAGATGCAAACAAAAAGGTCAGGTCACTTACTGCCTTAATGTTCCCCATGTAATTATTCCTGTGATGAAATTCACATTCCTATTCTTGGCATACACCCATGAGTTGTAGAACTTGATAATGTTTTTGTGCTTAAGAGTCTTCAGCAAATGAATCTCTGAATATAACCGCTCTAAGTCATCACGACTTTGTAAAACATCTTGAATTTTCACCTGATTCCACGCCACCTCTATCCCAGCTATCTCATCAAATGCCCTGTAGCTGCAACAGGAATCAAGGATGTAAACATAACGGATATAGACTGTAACAGCTTTGTAGCACCGGAGATTGAAAAAATATGAATGAAAAAAGAAAGGATAAATGAAGACCATGCTCATGCTTTCACTCTGAGCAGAAAAATGGCCAGATTTACAGACCTGTACAGACCTGCTGCTTCCTCAAGGATATGCACATATGAGTGAGCTGGGAAATGCCCTTTTTTCTCTTCCAATTTTTGTCCAAACAACCATTCAACCTGCTGCTAATTTGTCACCTTCTCCTGCCGAAATGGACACTCCAAATAACTTCCCAATTTTTTTTCCCAAAACTCACAAATCCCCAAAACCCTAAGAATCAAACCTCACCTTATGCACCAAATCCTTCCATCAGCAAATAAGAAGAATATGTGAATATGAAGGCAAATGGACTTAGCAGACTACTTGTGTAAGTGTTATATTTCATGTACTATTACAATGATATCTAATTCAGTAGATATTATGTACAGCTACAATGCAATAACGAAGAACGACTAATGTTTTACCTGGAAAATAAAATGACGAAATCATGTCTGTGGAATGCCAATGCCGAGCAACTGCTTCAAAGCCAAGGTGTTGCTAGCATATAATTGCATTGTGTATGTTAACATCTGCCTCAAGCCAAAAAGTGTCAGAGAATACTCTATGGCATGACCTCCTTCTCTAGCACAAACGGAAAACTGATCACTTTTGAAAACTGATCACTTTGTGTCTCATGCGATGGCATAAATGTATGATGGATCCTCAGGCTTTTCATACGATAATTTAGCTCATGGTTAGCAGGTAGTCTCAAACCTTTGGAATGATTATCTGAATCAAACCCACATATCTGCAAGGAAAGATATCTGAATCCAAAAAGTATATTCTGGATCGTCATCCAAACACGCCTCTAAATATTTCTTAAAGCTAGAGGTCTGGCAGCTTGGCTTTGGCCTCATGAACTGCTGAAAACAAAATCTGAAGACATGTTTTGAAGACTTTTGCTTTTCAGATCGAGATATGCCCTGACAATATCCATGAGAGAGCTCAGAGTTTCTACAGGTTGGGAAGAAATGCGACATCATATCATGGCCAAGACTCTGAACTCTGCTTCAACAAAATTGTCCACCATAATGTGACCCATTATTTTCTAATACCCATCTTTCTCAGAGTACATATACCTATTCTGTCTTAGCCTTTTTGGTTTGACTACAGAGATCAGTTCGGCTTGAATTGCACTGCATGCTTGTACATCAAGACAAAATAATAAGCAATAAGACCTCTGTTGTTTCCAGCAATGCATAAATCACGCAATACTCTAATGTATTAAGAAATAATGGAATGGATAATCTGCTTTCGACAGACCGGCATCTTATATAGAAAAATATCAGCTTTTATATTACCAAAGCTAACATATTGCACCCGTTTGGATGAGCACCAAATCGAAGAGCATGTTTTCTCAGCATATGCTTTTATCTAGCAATAACTGGCATCAACTGCATTCCAAAGAATGATGGCTGCTTTACATTATATTTTTGACTCTCACGCTCTTTAGAATCCATATACCTAGACGGCATTGCGTGCTCATATTTAGAAGTTACAATCAATAGCTGAACACAAATAACAATCCTCTCAAAGAATGTTCAAATCCTACAGCATAAACAAACAATGCGCCATCAACGTTCCAAAAGTACCCACATGGCACAGTGAAGTCAAAACACCAAGAGGCAGCAACATAGCTTGCATTCCAAATGCCTACAGTTGCAAGGTTTAGGAGAATTGAATGACAATACAAGAAATATCATCCATGCTTTTCCGTGTAAGGGCCGTCAGTCAACCGCTTGGCTGCAGCCATGGGGTCACAGATCTTCTTCACCAGATCCACAACTTCTTTGTTATTCATCACTGAAACAACAAACACAAGATTATTTCTAACTTGCATTAGAGGTAATTTGAGATCTCATTTTGTCCCATTAAGGGATGCTTAAAAAGCCATGTCAGCTTTTTAAACTATCCAATAAGAGAAGAGCTCCAGTGTATTTTATTCCAGTATTATGTGGCAGCAGTAATTAATGCAGTTCTAACTAACTTTTGCAGTGTCATTTTTCTACTATAACTTTTGATCAAAAACTCCGATTCGAACACTATTTGTGGCAATGGATTCGTCTCCTCAAGATCTTTCTAATGACAACCCATTGTTATATCTTTTGGGATGTAAATATATAAGAAAAGAGCAAAAAACCATATTTTTTAAGGTTAACACATATGGCTTGTATTGAAATACATCATAACCATATATCACTTGAAAGATCTTTTCATTCTGCATCTAATGCAACAAACGCCACAGCATTTTCATGAGTAGATCAAAAGTTATAGGGAAAAAACAACGGCAATGAAGTTGTTAATGTTGCATTAATTGCAGTTTGATGTAGAGTACTCATTCTATTGGAGGATTCTTATGGGGACAAAAGGAGATCTCAAATTACCTCTAATGGAACCAAACAACTTGATCATAACCTGTATAAAAAGCAAATGCAGTTCATAATTATTGCCTAGATCAGGCCCATCGCCATTCTGAGCTAAGTGCAAGTACCAAATTGTGTCCTTCGAATATGTGTTTCATAAAGAATTTAATTTAAATCTCCAAAGTGTGATAAAAATTATGGATATCAGTAAACGCATCTAAGAGACCTGAATATGCTGATTTTCCAACCCTAAAGAAATAACTAGTTATGGTGCCCGGCGTTGCCGGGCTTAGTAACAATTTATAGAGGTGGTTGTTATAATTGTTGGCGAGGATAGACAATGTGGCTTGGAGGGGGCAAGGATATTTGGACTTAGAAAAGTAGCAACCAAACATTGAACCTGAATGTACTATAGAAACCATTTTGTGCTTTCACATGCAAGTAATTGAGGGAATTAAAATTCAAATTTGGGAGCATATGATTTTTCGAATGTGACCTACTTGAGCCTATATTTGTTCTACATCTATTATTTTTGAAAATGTAGATGTTGATCCTGAATATAGCCAATCCAAAAAGTGTGGTCCTTTTGATTGGATATGTGTATGCAGCATGTAGAATATCTATACGTGTACATCCTTTCCTCTTTGAACTTCATGTCACATGATTAAAAGATTAAGATAAAGATAAATTACAAAGTAAGATGAAGGTAATAGGAAGGGATCACCGTGTTACGTTTTGGTGGAGGTGCCAATCTATCCTCGTTGTGTTACGTTTTGGTGGAGGTGCCAATCTATCCTCGTTGTGTAGGAGCAAGAGAGTGCATACCCTCATGGAGGTAATGTTTGGGCATTGTAGTTCTATACAATCGTTGTGAGTGGCATGACGTATGCATTTTTGTAAAAAATGACCATGGATAGTTGTAGAGGAATGTCAACATAGAAGATAGAAGATGAGCTTATTTTCATTTACATTATTAATTTTATCCACCAATTTGAAAGCACTAAATGTCGTAGATGTGTACATTACATAATTACTACAAAGACTGAAACTTTGGTATAGATATCAATCATCTTATAAGAATACACGTAGGATAATGGTAGTGTTACCAAAGCCTTCATCTATATTGTGAGAATTTGTACAACGGGTACCAACACAAACATCATAATTAATGTATGCAAACTGAAGGAAAAGACCTATCTATAATGCTATATCTTGATGTATCATATCAGTAAATGTGTGCATTCTGCACTTATTTTCAGTTGCTATACCACCATCGTAAAGGATAAGTGAGCTCCATGTCAAACTCAAAGATGCTAAAACTTGAGAACCTATATTAAGAGCTTTGAAATACAGGGAATTAGTTGCTATTTAAATCATAAGCCGTCAAATAGTATGAAAGTAAAATAGTTTATGTTCTTGTACACTTTGAAGGTAAAAGAAAACAGTGTAATCTTATTAGAACTCAGCAGCAAATGTTTTAAACTCAGATCCCTACCATAGTTTCCAAGCCACACTCCAGACATTGGAACAAAGGCAACATCTAGGGAGAAGGGGGTTACATCAAACGTGGCTAGAGTGAGGGTATATGCCGAACAATGGGAGCAATATGTGAGGGTATATGCCGAGGCATATGGCAGCAATCGAAAGACATTATGCCCAACATCCCTGACTGGGAACCTGAATTACAGTGTCATTGGTTGCTCCCTAGTATTTACTTGCACCCCTTACCATAACACTTGAAACAATACTCAGAAATCTTGCCTCTATAGGTTGAAGACGTAGAAATCTGCAAATGCAAACTACAATGCCTAAATCATATTTATTCATTGCAAAGTAGTAAAATGCCCAATTCTCCTTCATGACTATTGATCTAACGAAGTCGCAGGACTAGATTATTCCATTCTGGCACATCGTATACGCGTTTGATGACAGACTTAGTTTATCAGCTCATCTCAAAAATGCGTTATTCAGTATTACACAAATTGTACCTGGAAAGAACTGCCAAAGGCCATTTGTTTTGTCTCATAAACATGATTGACCTTTTCCTCCACAATTGTTACATCTTTGAATATGCTTCTTAGATTTTGCACCAATTCCACAGCATATTGTGCACAGGTCACTAAGCAATGTAAACTAATAGCCTTTTCTGTCCCAAATATGGCTTCCGCAAACTCCAATTCAACTACTGCATAGTGCCATAAAATCCATGAGTATTTGGTCCATAAGCATCCCCATTTTGAAGCACAACACAGGATCCTCAAGTAGCAAACTAAAGAAGCACAGAAAATAAAGCAAAATCCATGAAAGGAAACACGGCGAATGAAGGGTTTGGAAAAGGGTGCACATGTAGTAAACATGGCCATGATGATGCATTGTATGTGCAGTTGCTGGGTCTAAATCGAGGCTTTTGTATAAGACACTCATTCAGAAAGATCTTCAATATATCTCTATATAGGAATTAGACGAACCTAGATATGTCGAACCTAGATATGCCATACTGGACAGGATGTATATAACTCAAGTTTTCCATGAGATACCAACCTGCAAAGTTGAGAAGCTGTGATAAGAAAAAGGTGTTTTAAGTTCAATTGCAAAGAATGACATGCACATACACTCCAAGGATGTAAGATAAACAATATTCTGCAAATATCACGATCAAGACAAAGATCAGCACAAAGACAAATCTGTGCTACAAAAACAGACCAATGAATTTAAATAGAGAATTCAGAGCTCACATATTAAGGCATGTATCGATACATGCAACAATAATCTTGTGGTGTATAAGCATTCCCAAACAATAAGCTTGTTACATACTCGCTACTTCTAACGTAAAGAAATTGATAAGAGTATATTGCAATAAGGAGAATATGTACAATATGAGACCCAGAGCAATTACGTCTTCAAGGACAGCGCATCGGATTGGCTGCAACCACTTCAACTACATCTTAGAAAGAGCATTCCATTTGCTTCAATAGGGGTTTGAGTTTTACGATTACGCCAGGTTTTGAATTTCACAACTATGCCTCTGTTGAATGCATAAGTATGTAAAGTGGCTCCTTCGAACATGAGCTGGAGCAACCCACAACAGAGCATGTTACATTATTAGAAGACCTTGGCAAATGCTATCATCCCAAATAAAAAAGGGCCTGAAAGGATCGAAAAAGAAGGAAGCAAATTAAGTGTTTGCAGTTGCGCCATCCTTGCTGCAAGCTTTTACATTACGGCATTTATTGATATGAATTTGGGGCTTTCATTAAGACATGTTCCATTATAGAATATATGCATATAGCAATGTACAATGAAGCAAATAACAATGCACAAAAGTGCAATAGCCTAGATAAGAAAAGCTTGGGGATTCATTGGCAACCTAGTTGGAAGGAAAAACGCAGATAGTGCAAGCACGGGATGATAGCATGCAGCCATTGCAACCTATTAACACACCTAGCATCTCGCATGCGCAATAGTGTAAAATCATTTGCATGGCAAAAGAGGGGCCTTGTTAGCGTATTAAGTAATATAGTTAAGCTTCAGAAGATGCATACCTACACCCGGAGCATGAAACCATAAAATTACCAATATATAACAGCCCAATTCCATTCATTTATCAATTGAAACGTTAAGCAGACATGACCTTTGAAACAATAAATGCAGGGATAGGACTCTCGAACCTTGTGGCAAGCAGTTCCAGCATTCATGCATCTAGCCATTTCATATTATGCCAGAAGACCTTCATTAGAGAAGAGATGCGGACGCTGATGGAAGACCTTCATTAGAGAAGAGATGCGGACGCTGATGGGACAACCACAAAAAGGATGTGTCAGTCAACATGTTGCCTCTGTATTCAAGAACGCCTAGCATATATTATTTAGAGTTTGAACAATCATGAAAATAATACCAATGACATCTACATCTGAGAATGATAGAAAATTAAATAGTCGCATGAATACATAAACTTTATGTGACACTCATACAGATGAAAACATAAGAACTTTCTTCTAAATGGCACAACTGTCCTAAAGTTCTAGCAAATTACCTGGGGCAAAATCGTGGCCACAAACATGCCATGTGCTCCTTGATGCTCCTTGTCAATGGAAAGAAAATCTGTTTGAACCAAGCTATGAATGAAGTGGTTTCCAGCTGGATATAAAACGTGGGTTCTGGTACCGTAAACTTAGAGAAGACTTTATAAAAACATGGAACTCATGCAAAAGAACATATCATGATAGAAGTTTTGCTGACAACCAATAGGAGATGGATTTGATGCCCAGAAATCCATGCATGAATCTCAAAGTAAGACCTCCGGTTTTTCTTTGTAAGAAATGTGCGTAATATATTGTAGTTAAATACATATGCATGTAGCTCCGCAGATACATGTCTAAACATCCGTCTTTGCCAAACCAAGTTGTTGAAGGGTACAACAGCAATTAATTTCTCTATTTAGTCGATCATTATCATACATATTGGCTAAGCATTATTATAAAAAGTGAAGGCCTTATGGAATACATGTGATGAGCTACTATTAACTATTAAAGATCTTAGCAGAGCTAGGCTGAGAGCCAATTGGGCATGCCATGATAATATGTAGCACAATATGTAGTTAGTAAGCATTATATTCTGAAGGCATCGTGATGTTCCTAAAAAGGCATTGGAGATATGTTTGAGAACTCCAATGCATTAGTAGATGTATGGATGTCATAGAAAGCATGTTCTAAAGTTCTACAGCTGATATGCATGTCTCCAACATATATTGCATTGTGCACTACCTGTATCCAGCATGCCAAAACTCTACCTCCTCCACCTCAATGAAATTTAGCCTTAAAGCCATTCCTCAACATCTAAAGGTCTGCATGGAAATTAATTATGCCCCAAATTTGTAAAATGCAGCATTTTGAAAAGATGCCAGAGACTTATGTAGAAATTTCTAAAGTGCATTCATGTTCTGACAGAATCTTCGTCTCTCTACTAACCAGGCTGGAAAATCCAAACAACCTATTGTTGCAAATATCTATCCATGAAGCCCCCGATCAGTAGAGCACTGGAATTGAGAAAATGAGAAAGAACAGTACATTTACCTTACCTAAACTTTCCAGACAATGGAAACATTATCTCCCTCAAATGGGTGCCTGATTTGCCCAAGGAAGCCTCTTACCAGGATCGTTAGCAATCGTGGAATTCCATCTATGCAACTAAAAGAAAGAACCCAAGCAAATGCGTTATTTTTTCTTTTCCATTAACAGAACCTTGGATGCCTTCTTTTTTGATATGCAAAAAGCTCCAAAGATGCCACAGATACCAATTCATAGTCCAGTGAAAAGGGATAGGAGTTCCTTTACCTCTCTGCAACTTGTCCTCCACGCACCATCGATCCCAAGGCTACTAAAACTATTTGGAGATCGAATTATCCTGCGGGTATTCTATCGACGACGCATTTTGGTGCAGCATGCTTCTAGCGAAGGCGTTCTTGGTCGAATGGAATATAGCTAGGATATGTAAACATGCCTCAGATCCAACGAAATCGCAGAAAAAAAATGCCTTCCAGATTTTTGAAGCATCGTGAATTTTTTCCGGCATCCCAAAATCTTTAAAATCTTAGGAAATCAAACTTAAAATAAAATCGAAAAAGTTTTTGGTGAAATCGGAAAAACCCAAATTAACAAGATTGATTGATAGATGTTAAACCAGTGATAGATAGAAGTGAAAAAAAGAAAAGATATGCCACAATGCAAGTCTCCATACTGCAAATCAGCAACGAAAACATTAAGTATATCTTACCTCTAATAGCTATTCATGCGACTCCAGCCAAAAACAAATAGTGATGGAGATGAACCTGGAAATAAGATTGTAAATCTGGAAAGCAAGAGAACTTTTGCAGGTGAAGTACAAACAATTAAACAAAGGAAGAGCTCGAGGAAATGTTTCTCACGATCCTTACCTTTTCATTCTCAGTCTTTGAATCCTAATTCCCTGCAAACAGAGATCTGAGCCCTTATGGGAGCCGCAAGCTAAAAACATTAAAATGAAAATGGTGTGCGGGCTTGGGGTAAATAAACTGCCTTTGAATGGTAAAAATGAGTCTATCTTGCCGATAATGCTGAGAAGCATCATTGTACAGTGCGAATCAAGCGAATATGATATCCTCCAGAACAAATCGTGGATGGCAAAAGCCTTATACTCTCAAAATAACAACTTAATAAAAAATTGACGGATAAGAAATGCATAACCCTTACCAGTTGAATAAAACGCAGGTGCAAAAATGGGACAATTTAGATGGAAAAACCATCATCAACTTTGGATTTCGTGCCGGACTTAGGTATAAAAGGATTGATCGCTCTGTCTACCTCTTCGAATTTCGCATAACCGACTACGTCCCTAATTTTTCCTCCCTTCCTATGATCAAACGGTTTAGAACAAAAGCATGTCTTTTGTCAAGGACAAAGCGTGGCCAGCAAACCACTGAAGCAAGGAGTGAAAATCCGGGCAAAATCGTTCACGCTGGTTTCTAAATAATAACTAACTAATGAACGGTCCAAAATGAAAATTGTGGAAAAAAACTTTGACGGTCGGGATGCTCTGCACAGATTATCCCAAAACTCATAGATAGATAGATAGATAGATAGATAGATAGATAGATAGATAGATAGATAGATAGATAGATAGATAGATAGATAGATAGATAGATAGATAGATAGATAGATAGATAGATAGATAGATAGATAGATAGATAGATAGATAGATAGATAGATAGATAGATAGATAGATAGATAGATAGATAGTAATTATCAATTTATTACATGACGTAGAGATTGAGGTGTTAAATATAGGAGCCTTGTATCTAGTGCATGAGAGCTTGAATGAAGATATCATATTCAAGAGATCTTGGAAGAAAGATAGTAATTCTAGTAACATGCATTGCGGTGGATCCTAAGAAAATATAAAACCTAAGCTTAATAATTCCCAGGCTAAAGAGTTATTATATATTTTGGCTCATGGAGATGGGGCCTAGGCCTGGAATCCTTTGGCGAGTGATATAAGCGATTCTTGGTCGGGGAGACCCTATGGAATTTAAGCTGGAAAGACGTAATTTGGAGGCTCTATATTAATTGTGCTATTAAATTGCTTAGCTAAGGAAGTGGTATTTAAATTATAAGACATTAAAACCGTAGCTAGAGATGGCTTAAGAAATTAATGTTGTGAAGTGGACTATATCTACACCAAAGAAGTGCTTCCAGCTTGCTACATCGCCTGGGTTGGTTGGTTATTGGGATTTCATCATCGAAATGACTACTTCAACATGGGCAGTTGTATGGGCAACTTCGGCAAGTGGCTAGGGTATGGTTTAGACACATGTATATGGTAAATAACTAATGAACAACACATGTCATCGTCTCAGTCATTGTGTCACAGTGTCTTGGTATTTTGTTATGTACTTGGATCCTCCAGGGTCGGACTTCCAGGTTCGGTGGCCTAGGTTGCTCCGGCATGAATCATGTTGTGCTCTGTGACACCGGGCATTAGTTCTCCTGGCTGGGATTGCTACGTCAGTCAACTCTTGTGAACTCCCATGGTAAGAGGTCCTCCAGTGCCAGACGTGGGCTGAGAGGGTATGCGCATACGAGGTTCACCCCACCACCTCGCTACAGGGCTTGGAATGTAAGCTGGTTGAGCGTTATCCTGCTAACGGGGCCTGTATGTAGGCTGGCTGAGCTACCCATTGTCCCGGAGTTTGTTCATGATGCTTTGGTACTTTAGTTATGTTCTTTTCTCTGGATGTTCATGATGTCTACTTTATTGTCATAGTCTAGCATTGCACCACAGGTTCTTGTATCTTGGGTTGTTTATGTTCTTGTTATCCAAGATTCCAGAGTGTTTCCATGTATGCAGAGGCAGCTATGGGATCCCCACTTAGTCAAGAGGACTAACCCCCTTGAGTGCATGCAGTGATTGAGCAAGGTGGTGCCCGGGCCAGTACCAGTGATACTGTTCAGGATTGTGGCTGACTTTGGAGTTTTCTAGAAGCTGAATCTTAGCTTTGGTTTTGAATAAACCTATTATGGATGTATTTCTCTTGAAACTATATTACAGTAGTTGGATATTAGCTATATGTAAGACGGGAATCATTCTCCATTATTTATTGGAAGATTAAATTCTTCACCAACATAGTTGATTAAAGTTTTCATATCAACAGAGCTCTAGCCTTAAGTATAGACAAGATCCCGAGTTGCCAAGAGGGTCAACTCGGCAGACTTGTTACATCCGATCATGTAAGACGGCAGGACGGCAGCATCCACAATCAGAAAGATGTTTTGAAGTTTGAACGTAAAGGAATCAGTATTTGCATATGAAATAGTGTGTCTTATACATCCGGCTTTTTTTTGTTGTAACATTTAACACAATTTGTGAAACATGGTTGCACATTACTTGTTGCTTGTATATAAGCAAAGTAGATTTGGCAATTGCATAGTTTCTTTTGTTTAATGTTCTTACAGTGGTATGAGAGCTGCTAAAATGTCAACCCATTTTGGAGCAATACTTTTGAACTTGGTGGATGAGTTTCAGGGCAAAGAAGGATTTTAGACATGGAAGAAAAACATGAAGGAGGTATTAGTGTTTGAGAAACTCTGGAATTTCATCGAGCCTAGAGAGCAGACTGGAGACAGTAGTTTAGTAGTCCAGACAACCAGCAGTAGCTCCACAGCAAAAACAGCTGAGGTAAGCTCTTCTTCTAAATTTAATAGTTCTATAGAAGATATTGAATATAAGATTAGTCAGACTAGAGCTATGTGCAAAGTGGCACCAAACATCATGATAAAAATAAGAGGTCTTGGACGTAAAGAAATGTGGCAATACCTTGTGAAGAACTTCCAAGGAAAAAACTCGTTTCAGATAGATATTCTGCAGAAAGAATTGAGAATGTTAAAATATGATGGCAAGATGGATCTGGCAGAATTATTTGCAAGATGTGATCTGATTTGTGCAGACTTAGAGGCAGCAGGGGAAGGGTTGTCTGAAAATCTAAAAAATTTACATGTCTCAAGGATATTTTCTAGTATGTATACTTTGTCTATGCTGATTAGAGCAGTTGCACAGAATAGGGAACATGCTGAAAGACTTGCACGAACAGAAATTGAACAGAAGAAGTTTAAGGAACAAGAACAAGAACAAGAACAAGAACAAGAACAAGAACAAGAACAAGAACAAGAACAAGAACAAGAACAAGAACAAGAACAAGAACAAGAACAAGAACAAGAACAAGAACAAGAACTGTTAAAATAGTTAAAGGATATTGTTCTGCTTTTAAAGAAAGTAGACGTTGAAAGACAAACCTGAATATGGTTACAGCTAATTATAGCTTCTTTATTGTAAGTATCTCTGTATATTAATAGAAGGTGGAGGCTAATTTGGAACCACCTGATTCTTGCAATTCTTGCGTCCTTGTGGTGTCGTGTGGGGCTATCTATTGTTTCATGGTATCAGAGCTTGGAAACAAGCAGGATTGAAGTAATCAGAGGCGAGTGTGTTTTGGCTACAATGGCAAAACTCCAAATGGATTTGAAGAGTCTTGAGAAGCTTGATCGTACCAATGCAAAAGTGTGGTTTTGGAAGATGCAGGCGTTCTTGGAAGAGAGGGAGGTCTGGGATGTGGTCAGTGGTGCAGAACCAAAGCCCATTCTGACAGGCACTCCATCTGCAGCAGATACAAAGAAACTATCTGCATGGCAGAAGAGAGATAATCGGGCCAAGACATCCATGATGTTTAGCTTGAAGGATGGACAAATTCCATTAGTAAGATTGAAGAATTCAGCCAAAGAAGGATGGGAATGTCTCAAGAAGACATTCAAAACTCATAACACATCACAAAAATTGTTTCTGTGGCAAAACTTCTTCAGTGAAAAATGAAAGATGGGGATGATCCTACTGATCACATTAGCAACATGGAGAGTCTATCTGATCAGTTAGCAGCATTGAATCATATCATTGGTGATGAAGATCTGGCTATGGCTATCTTAGCAAGCCTTCCCAGCCATTAGAGGAAAAATGAGATCACATTTTGTCCCATTAAGGGATGCTTAAAATGCCATGTCAGCTTTTTAAACTGTCCAATAAGAGAAGAGCTCCAGTATATCTCATTCCAGTATTATGTGGCAGCCTGTAATTAATGCAGCTGCAACTAACTTCTGTAGTATCATTTTTTCATTATAACTTTTGATCCAGAACTCCGATTCAAAAACTTTTTGTAGCAATGGGTTCGTCTTCACAAGATCTATCTAGTGATAATCCATTCATATATCTTTTACGATATAAATATATAAGCAAAAAATCATATTTTTTTAAGGTTAACGCATATGACCATATTGAAATACATCATAACCATATATCATTGGAAAGATCTTTTCATTCCGCATCTAATGCAACAAACGCCGCAACATTTTGACAAGTGGATCAAAAGTTATGGGGGAAAAACGACAGCAATGAAGCTGTTGGTGCTGCATTAATTGCAGTTAATAGAGGGTAGCCATTCCATTGGAGGATTCTTATGGGGATGAAATGAGATCTCAAATTTCCTCTAATGAGTTTTGATTCAATCAAGAAGGCAATGGGATGCTAACCCGGAAAGCTTAATAGTGACACAGTAATTGGAGCTGTGTTACATGCATCTCATCTAATAAGAAAAATGAAGATGATTCGGCATTTGTGGCCAAGGTAAGATCAAACAAGAAAGAGGCATTTGAATGCTGGAATTGTGGGAAGAAAGGTTCATATTGCAAGAAATTGTTGAGAGCCAAAGAAGGATGATGGGAAGAAAAATGCTAGAGAAAAAGAAGAGGGTAAGAAAGATAAAGGCAAGCAAGTCAAATCTGGAAAAGTATGGAGCAACAAGCGAACTGGAGGAGTATCCAAAGCTCATATGGCTGAAGAACAGAGTGAAAAATCATCTGGAGAAGATGATAGTGAGACAGAGGCAAACATGACCTTTGTTGAAGAAGGCAAACAAGAAAATTGGAGGCACATGTGCAGAAACTTTCTGGAACAAAGATGGACAGAAAGTGCATCTGATAGTGAGACAGAAGATGAGATGGTTTTTGTAGCTGAGGTCAAGGGATCACAGGCCATGGCTTTAGTGGCCTCTGAAATTCAACAAAAAACATGGATATTGGATTCAGCTGCAACACATGTTATGACAAATAGTAGAGCATGGCTTAAGAACTATGAGGCAGAGACAAGTGGCAGGAAAGTAAGTGGCACAGCAGAAGGATTGAGCATAGCAGACACGGGTACCATTACACTGTATTTTGCTGACATACCTCGAGATCTGGACCATGTACTATTTGTACCTGGATTATCTAAAAATCTGCTATCTTTGGCAAGGTTGACAGATGTTGGAATAGACGTGTCAATACAAAGGAATGAATTGCTTCTTTTGAATGATAGATAGATAGATAGATAGTATTTTAACGTCACGCCACTAGGCAGCATCCAACTGGACATGTGACCACACACCACACTACATTGCTTGGTTGGGCCCTGCCCCCAACCACTTTACATTGCGTCTGTGGGTTTTGACACCCAACAGTTCAGAGTGCGATTCTGGGCAGTCTCAAACTCGAAACTTATAGTTGCTAGATCTAGTGTGTTACCACTAGTGTGGGAAAGGCAAATAGAGCAGGTTTCTTATATAAAATGGTTGAAAGTGAAAAAGATGAAGTACAGGCTTTTGTGGCGGCTGGACCAGATCGAGACGCAGCTATGGCACATGAGGTTTGGTCACATAAATCAGGAGAGGCTTAAAAGGTTACAGAATGGTCACAGGAATGGAGGTTTCATGCACCGGGCAGCTTGAAATGTGTGAGAGTTGCATACTCAGTAAACATCAGCACAAGAAGGTGAAAAGGCGAGGAAGAAGAGCAACAAGACCCTTGCAGCTTGTGCACAAGGATCTTAGTGGAAAGATGCCAGTAAAAACATTTGGAAAAGCACAATATTTTCTTGTAATAGTAGACGATTACTCCAGGGAAACATTTGTGTTTTTGCTAAAGAAAAAGAATGAAGTGTTAGAAACATTCAAAATATGGATGAAGCAAGTAGAAAGGGAAACAGGTCAGTACATTGGAGAAATCAGAAGTGACAATGGTACAAAATTTGTGTCTCATGAGTTCAATAGATGTTTGCAGCAAGAAGGGATTAAAAGACAGCTATCAAATCCTTATGAGCAATTTCAAAACGAAGTAGCAGAAAGAAAAATGAGAACATTGAAGGAAGGAGCCTTAAGCATGCTGAAATGGCCGCATTTGTTAGATCAATTTTGGGGGGAAGCAATTCTAACTGCATGCTATCTTCAAAACAGATCACCTACAGTGGCTCTTGAAAATAAAACTCCAGAGGAGGTGTGGACTGGAGAAAAGCCAGATGTGAGTCATCTCAAAGTGTTTGGATATGCTGCCTATGCTTTCACACCAAAAGAGTTAAGAAAGACAAAGTTAGATGCCAGGGCAAGAAAATGCATCTTCTTGGGCTACTGTCATGAAGGAAAAGGGTACAGAGTAATGGATATCAGCACAAGAAAGGTAATTAAGAGTAGCAATGTCAAGTTTGACGAGTATGGTGGGGTTATCCATGATCTTGCAGATGCAGCTTTGGATGATCTCTTTCAAGATCAAACTGAATTGTGGCTAGAAATCCAAACAGAATCTTCAGATTCAAGGGTTCTAGAAATGTGTAATGGAGAGCATGAGAATGCAGAAAGGGAATAACTGAGCTCTCAGATTCAAGGGGAAGGAAGTAGAAGGGAAGGAAATGGACAAGAAGAGACGGTAAATATGACAGCAAATCATCCCACAAGCAGATGGTTAGAATGGAAAAGGTCACAAGGATTTGCAGCATTAGCAAGCGTGAAACAACAACAAGATTGGTTTGAAAACATACATGGTGTATGGTGGGAAAGTGATTTGGAAGAAAAGTGTGCATGGGAATGTTTCAAAGCGGAATTATTGGACCCACTCTCAGTAAAGGAAGCACTTGCTGGGCCAGCAGCAAACAAATGGATGGATGCTATGTAAGAAGAGATACAAGCTATGGAGATGACCCATGCATGGGATCTAGTCGTACTTCCCAAAGGGAGAAAAGTAATAGGGTGTAAATGGGTGTTCAAACTGAAGCAAGCAAGTGAGAGTATGCCAGAAAGGTATAGGGCAAGGCTGGTAGCACAGGGTTTTTCTCAACAACCAGGGATTGATTTCGATGAAACATTTTCCCCAGTGGCAAAGATGACATCAATAAGGACAGTATTAGCTTTGGCAGCTCAAGAGGACCTCGAAATTCATCAAATGGACGTAAAGACAGCATTTTTAAATGGGATACTAGAGGAAGAGATATATATGAAACAGCCAGAGGGATTTGAAGGGGGAAAGGGCAAAGTTTGTAGACTGAACAGAGCACTCTATGGTTTGAAATAGAGCCCAAGGACTTGGTATAATAGAATGGATACATTTCTGAAAAAGCATGGGTTTGTTAGATGCATAACTGAGTGGAATGTGTATTGCAAATGGGAAAAACAGAAAATTGCCATGGTCATTGTGTATGTGGATGATTTGATTCTTGTAAGCAAGGGACTTGAAGGCATCAAAGCTATAAAACATGCCTTAAAATCTGAATTTCTAATGATAGACCTTGGAGAGATTCAGATGTGTTTGCAAATTCAAAGGGATAAAAGTAAGAGAATGTTGATACTGCATCAAGAAAAAGCTATACAGAAATTGTGCAGTAGATTTGGCATGAGAGAGTGCATGAAGAAGGCAACACCAGCAGCACTAAATGTGAAATTAAGCAAGGACATGGAGCCAAGCACAACGCTAGAGAAATTAGAAATGGAAAAGGTGCCATATAGGAATGCAGTAGGATGTTTGAAGCATGTGATGGTGAGCACAAGGCCAGACATAGCACAAGCAGTTGGGGCTGTTAGTAGATTCATGCAAAATCCGGGGAAGCAACACTGGAAGGCAGTAAAAAGGATAATAAGATATCTCCAGAGTACAGCTAGTCTAGGATTGAAATATAGATCAGATTCAAACTATCCCACAGTAAGGTTAGTATCATTTGTGGATGCAGATTGGGCCGGAGATGAGGACACGAGAAGGTCTACCACAGGATTCTGCATCATGCTGCATGGAGCACAGTTACTTGGACAAGTTCAAAGCAGACATCTGTAGCCTTATCATCCTGTGAAGCTGAATATGTAGCTACCAAAGCAGCAAGTCGAGAAACTTGTTTGGTTAAGGCAGTTTTTGCACGAGATTGGATACAAACAGGAGGATCCTACAGTGATTTATAATGACAATAGGAGCAGCATTGCATTGACAGAAAATCCAATCACAGAAGATCCAAGTATATCTCCATCCACCATCATTTTACCAGAGAAAAGATAGCAGATCGAACAATTAGAATGGAATATTTGCCTACTGAAGAGATGCCAGCGGATCTATTCACAAAGCCTCTTGGTTCAGATAAGTTCGAAGAACACAGAAATACCTTAGGGCTAGATTTGTCTTTATAAGCAGAAAGAGGGAGTGTTAAAATAGTTAAAGGATATTGTTCTGCTTTTAAAGAAAGTAGACGTTGAAAAACAAACCTGAATATGGTTACAGCTAATTATAGCTTCTTTATTGTAAGTATCTCTATTGTTATCTTTCCTGATATGGGATGCAGTGAAAATATGAATTCTCAACAAATATGCCTTTTCCATAAAATGCCATGGAGAATTGTGATGAAAAAATGGGTGAAAATCAAAGTGTACACCTGTTCAAGCAGTCTCATTTCTTGTGTGTTTCACCCCTTAGCCTTTCAAGCTTTTCTAGCCATTTAGCATGATAGCATGTACCTTTACATTCCTAACAGTGTACCGAACCCTGATAACAATAAAAACACACATGAACATGCTATATCGGCAGTTTATGCCTTCGACATACTATAGAATGAGAAGGTGTTTTAAGAATCCGTTCAATTCAACTATGTAAATGCCTGGATTATTTCGTATTGGATCATTACCAGAGAAATTGATCCGCTCCAACATCATCGTTTCCAGCTTATACCAGGTCGGTTCTTAACTAAGCAGGTCGGTTCTTAACTAACCATTTTCGAACCAAGATGTATTCTTAATTCTTATTCTTCATCGGATTGAAGCGCCGATCCCTGCCTTGCCAGTTACCCGGTTGGCTTCAAGAAATGAGACGTGGAGTTCTTTACCAGCTGACCGAGAGTTTACAGGAAATAGGAGGTTTGGAGCAGTCACCAGCATATCCTAGGGATATTCTAGCATATACCTAGGATATGCCAAAAACCCACATAAACAAGGGTTTGCCCCCGTAGGGGCAACCCAAAAAGAATCTTTATCAAAGGCCGTCTTTAAATATGGAACGCTGGCATTTATTGATCATGGCATAAGATGCCTTGGATCAGCAACGAGTTGTAGGTCCACACCATGCAACCACGATCGACTGCATTTGATTTCCACCCCCAGGTACTTGTATGATTCCACATGTGCTATCAAATGTTTGGCATACTAAAAGTTAAGATTGATAGGAGCACCAAACACTATTGTCTTTGTTTTCGCATATTAATAGACAACCGAAACAATTCACAAAATCTTTGTAAAGTGTCTTGTTTTTGGATTTTTTCTTTGATATGAAGAGGATAATAAAGGTCATCTGCATATAAGAGCTAGTTTTATGTCATGTAAAATTTCGTGCACCGCTGCATTACACGTCCTTTAGTGTAACGGAAGTTTCAAGAAAAATAAGTTCTGCTTCCTACTGATTTCAATTCAGAAATGCCAAACTAGAGGAAATCATTTCTCTGTTAAGGCCTTAAACCAGATTCTATGTTAAGGACTTAAATCATTTCCACCTTTTCTCTTCGCCATAATTGAATGCATTAATGGGTCCTGTCTAAGTGCAACCTTATCGTCTAAGTGCAACCTTTTTTTATTTTTTATTTATTTAACCATTGGATTATAAACCATTGGATTTTTAAGTACAAATAAAACCAAAAAATTAGAGGCGTCAAGAAATCAGAAGCAGAAATCCGTCAAGAACTAAGATATCAGAAGTAGAAATCCGTCAAGAACCAAGAAATCAGAAGCAGAAATCCGTCAAGGACCAAGAAATCAGAGGCGTCAAGACAACCCAAACTCAAATGCAACCAAGCTGACTCTTCAAGCCTACATAGTGCCAGGGTGCCTGCCTGCCATGTGATCCAGCGCATTGACATAGCGCACAAGAATACCCCTCAGCAGATTTACATGCCCACGGAAACATCGCCTTTGCCTCAAGGAGATTCTCAAATCTTCCATCTCCAAGCACTCCAAAGCATCTTGTATCCTTTGCAAGCTGTTGCACACACTATCTTTCACATCCCTGATTGCGGTAAGAACTTTCTTAGACAACAAATCAACGTCAACATGAACATGAAAGCACTCAGATTTCTTGCTCACAGCACCATTGACATTGCAGCTTCGCAAATCCTCAGCTGATTCGTCCTCCTAATCACTATCTATGCTTATGATCTGATGAGATAATCTAATTCTCACCATCCGCACCTACTGGAACCTGATCCACTATCACACCTACAAAACAACAATATGTACAAGTCAAGACAACAACCACAAAGACACGGGCAATACCTAATCCAGATGAACACTCTTGTCGCCTGAATGTAGAGGGATGAACTCTGGCCAGGGCTCATAACAGGCATAAATAGGGGCATCTGTAGGGGCAGTGTCATCCTTGAAGGCTGCCAATTCATCATCATCATCCGTGTCCTCAAGATCATTCTGCACCTCATCCCAAACTCGTTTTCTTCTTCTTCCAGTTCCAACACGCTCCATAGGAACAATTCCAGGCAGTGTGCCAAAGATGACCGAGCGCACATCCCTAATAGAAGCACATCCTGGGTTTAATGTCAGCCTCCAGGCTGCCTCCACCCGTTGTTGTGATATGAATGCGCAGTTCATGGGTAGCACCCATGCACTGCTGAGAACAAACTTATGTGTTCTCAATATTGCAGTGACAGCCTGCTCCAAAGGCGCACTAAGTTGCCTCTTACCATGGTACAAAACAAAATGACAAGTGCTAGCCAATAAATTTCGGTTGTCCAGGGTCATGCAGGACTTGATGTCACCTGCACCATACAATGCATACAGGTCTTTTCCTTTGGCCATCTGTTCTGCACTTACATTCTTCACATGCTGCCTGAAGTGCATTTTCCCAAGATCTTTCAAGCAATACCCGATCATACCTTCGTAGCAGTGCAGCTTTGTGTCTTTCAGGGCTTCGCATAGAATAATTCCCCCGGCAGGCTTGTGGCTATCTCAGCCAAGATATTTCTTCAATCTCACATTCACCATAGCTGGAGTGCTGAGATTGCTCACTCCAACTCGAAAAACACACTGAATATGTAAGTGGTCTAGCTCAGACCCTCGCTCCTGGCTGACCACCCCAGAGATACACTCTTTATCCAAGAATCTGCACACAGAAAGATACAGTCCCTCCCAAACATCGAGCCGCCCCTATTTTTTTCTATTGGGCCGTTAACTGCGAAACATGGAGACCATATCATAATCCCCCGCTTTTTGCCACTTTGTTCAAATGCTAAAACTATTTGTCTATTGGTATCTAGTAAGAATCTAGTGGTATATATTGACAATCCAGTGGCATCTAGTGAGAAATTTGTGATTCGTACAAATTCACTCCTTTTCATGCTAGATTTGGAATATCGCGACCATTTTCGCGGGTTTCTTCATGAAATCGAATTTTTAGGTCTGGATTTTGATATTGCACCACTGCAAAGCAAATTTATACATCAAATGTGTCAATGATGCTTCTTCCTTTTCTTTGGTGCAGGAAGAAGGTGTTCGACAAAATTTTTGGGCTTTGGTATGACGGTTTCCTAGTGTAAGTAATATTGGCATTAGACTATCGATTGACTACCATATATAATACCAATAATGTATACAGTGTGATAGTATTGTTGACAATAATTGTAATACTTGTTAACACGTAATACTATCACCTATGATAAGTGTAACTAAAGATTGTTTAGCAAATAACTAACATGCAAATTTCTCTGTATCGTCTAAAGCTAAATTGATGTATGCATAATTGACAAGTATAAATCACTCACACACTATATGTTATCGTATGCTTTTGAGGCATCTCTATAAATGGGGTCCAATATAAGGTCCTACTGCTAGGAGCGAAACAAACTCTTGTAATTATAAAATATGTACAAATTTTGTATCAACTAGTGTCCTGATCCAAAGAATTCCATAAGAGTAGATAACTCAGCATCAGAAGAATTATATTGAAATAGAAAAATGACTCAAATTATTATTGTTATTTTCTTTAGGCTTTTTTACTTTATTTTTATTGAAGGGAGGGATGCACGCCAAGACTTGCACTCCATTTTTCTGACTTAGTGATAACTAATGCTCCTAAGTATAATAGTAGAAAATTGTCTCTAATAAGAATGATTATACTGAACTTAGCAGATTTTCAATCAAATGAGTTGAACATATTTATTTTAGCTATAAGTCTTCAAGCGTCAAATGAATGTACTCATCTTACATCCAATTAGAATTCCTAGTAATAGCAATTCATTTTTTGGGTTGCCCCTAGGGGGGCAAACCCTTGTTTATGTGGGCTTTTGGCATATCCTAGGTATATGCTGGAATATACCTAGGATATGCTGTGACTGCTAAAAACCTACTCTTACCTGTAAATGCTCGGTCGTCATTGTTGATGTGCGGCTGGTGTGGGAACTGGTTAACCGGCACCGCCAAGCATTACAGCGAGGTCCATAAGCTAGTGTGGGAACTGTGGAAGAAGGGGGAATTGGAAGAATTTATCTCCGGACCAAGTTTAGAGCGTGCGCCTATTTCATATCGAGCAGAGGAGAAATAGCGGATGAATGCAGGATTAGGATGAGTAGGAAGGGGGAGTCGTCAACACACAGAAGCTTTGGGCATGGCGTCATGCAACAGAGGCATTTCTGCAGATTCGACCCAATGTTTATCTGGTGGCAGAGGCAAAAATGTGGATGGTAAGTTTGCTTCAGCTAATCTAACTTCAGAGACGAATCATTTCATATTTGTGCTTTAATATCTTTGGAAAGATCTAAGTCTCAGAATGTTCACATTTTGGCAGAGTTACGGAGCGATCTGGTTAATGGTTGAAAATAAATGTAGCCAAGATTGATGCTTTGATCCTTGACAGCTGTGAGGTAAACGCAATGCAAGCATGATTTGGTTTTCCTTTAAAGTCGGGCTTCCTAAGCCTTGATGTTTGCTCTAGTGGATTGTAACGTTGATAGTAAATGCATCTCTGTTTTGGGTCCTATTTCTTATATTTGTTGCTATTAAATCTTGCAGGTGGAATTATCTCAGGCAGCTCTATATTGTCGTAGGTTGTTAAGCGTTGATGCCTCTTATTGCATAGTTGATCCTTCTGCAGCAACTAGGAGATGACTGTTTGGCAACCACCGCAAATGCATGTCCCATGATACAATCACTTATGTTGGCTTCTTGCCTGCAACCACTGTTCTTATTCATGGATACATTCTGTTCAATACAAGCCACTGTCAAGGTATTTCTTTCCTTTGTTCTCTTGATCTTAGATAACGATGATGCACTCTGTAGGTTAAGGTCTTGCTAGGTTTTGTTTCACTTTCGCATAGCTGGATAGGCTATCTTAGCAAATAGCTTTATGACCATGCTAAGTTTCTGTGTTTTGGACATCATGCTTAGGTCATGAGCATGTAATCTATCAAATGTACAGTAAATAAATGATTATTCTGCCTGTATGGTTTCTTAAGACATTTATTTTATTAGGAACCGATCGACCTAGTGTCTAAGTCAACCGCTACGACAATCATTAAGTCGCTGCCAATGTATACGACTCCTTCTATGCTGATTGACGATGATGCTGGCATCTCTAATGATGTTAAATTCTTATTTAAACTTGGTGTTGTCCCTTTTTCCCAGTTTGGAAGTTTTGTAAGATTTGCATTCATTGTCCCATGGATTCAAAACTTTTTACATGGCTTTTCTAAAAGCCAGTGTAAATCTATCTCGTTTCCATCTCGGTTTGGGCAGCATACTAAGGTTTCCAGTCTGGAAATGCACTGCAGAAGCTCTTTAGTTAGAGGTGTTGAAATAGCATTCAACTGATTTTTTCTGCTGAATTGGAGGTATTTGCAAGATTGACACACGTGTTGTGTATTTATACTAAGTTTGTATCCTCCAAAGATGTCATTTCGAGGGCCTGCTCAAAAGGCTTAGATCTTCTGCATCTGTTCATTATACCTTTATGCGCTTTTTCAAGAGATCATAAAGTAGAGAGAGTCAGGAAAAACACAAGGTAACACTGTATGTTCTTGCAGACCTAGTCAGGGCAAGGTAGTGCAGAACATAGTTTTATGAGATTTGTTGATATCAGGACTTCACATATAGATTTGTCATCCTGCATAAACGTGCATTGCATAAAATTGACTATAAGCCATTGCAAAATATGTGGCTCGTCAGCAAAGACATGGGGAATTGTTGATGATAGAAATATAATCATGGGAATTCTGTGACTTAATAATGCAGTATTGGTAGAAAAGATTTAAGATAGAATGTATCACTTATAATGCTTGCACCTGTTGTCAATATTAAGGGCCAAAATTTGTTCTAATCTGTTTGTGTAAAATAAATGGCTTGAGGATCAAGTTGTCCAGGTATTTGTCCCTGAGGATCAAGCAAAACCCACTTCATGTCATGGGGGCTTTGAGAAAAAGAAAACAAAGACAAAACCCACTTCATGTCATGGGGGCTTTGAGAAAAAGAAAACAAAGATAGGAGAGAGAGAATGAAATGCCAAAAATTCGAATCCAAAGACCTTACAAACCTCTGGTCTGTGAAGGGCTATAATCCCAAAGAGCAAGAAACTCAAAATATCACTAACCATCTAAAGATGTTACGTGGACAATACATGGCCTTAGGCTAGGAAAACACTCGAATAGGTTAAACTAATATATGGTGTTCACCTAAACATTTGGATTACTTCTTTGCAATGATCTATCATGCATGTTGAAGTCAAGATCCATTGGAGTTTATATGATGTAAAGGTTTGAGGATACCATGTTGTCTTTATTACACACTCTTGACTTCAACATCTATGTCGAATAGCTCTTCCCAGAAACAAAAATACTTTACACATATTGATTGTTTTTCAAGAGAGACACGTTGTTGGTTTTTGTTGTTGGTTTTTAATGTTTGAGAGGTATAAAATGAGCATTTTTGTTCTGAACACTAATGGTCTCTGGTCACAATGTGGATTAATACATTTTTGGGTTGCCCCTAGGGGGGCAAACCCTTGTTTAAGTGGGCTTTTGGCATATCCTAGGTATATGCTGGAATATACCTAGAATATGTTGTGACTGCTCCAAACCTACTCTTTACCTGTAAACTCTCGGTCGCCATTGTTGCTGTGCGGCTGGTGAGGAGTTAATGATGCAAATGGGTACCATCACCTTCACAAAATGACAATGTTCTAAAATAGCAATTTTGATTGATTATAACAACATAACTTTCAAGTATGATTTAAGCCACCTCAACCTCCGGCCACGGAGGGCAACCCTCCGTGCGCAGCACCTTGTTTTTCTCCAATTAGAAATCTCAGTAATTGCAATTCAATTTTATGCAAATATCTGTAGCATCATAGTTATTTATAACCCACCTCTATCAATCCAGCGCAACAAGATATTTTATCTTTGCCTTGAATCATTTACAGATCAAGATGTTAACGGATTCGGATTCAGATTCGGATTCGCAAGACCCATCTTGGATTCCAAGCATCCAAAATGCGCTTCCAGCAACTCGTTTGCTTTGCCCTAAATTTTGTTCTATCAGCCCTAAAAAACTTGCACGAATGACGTTTTTGAACCCCTATTTTGGATTCGAGAAGAAAGACAATGCCCCCTCAATTTGCACACTTGTAGGAAAGATCATTTTTTTCGAAGACAATGTTGGTGCTAACTCTTAATTTCTTATATATGCAACTGCGTCCAATTCCTTACCCTGTAAATGCTTATTTAGTGAAGAAATCATGGATTTAGAAATATTCAGGGCTAAGGGGACCAGTCCAATTTCTTTTTTCGGGGCATTATATTGCTGGGGATCAGGCAACAACGCGCATCTCACTCACATTTTTGGGCATATATCTTTTCTGTAGGTTCATTTGGAGCTAAAGGTGTTGGTGATAGAGAACATATTCAAAGTAGTAGATGGCATTTGAAGGTCTGGTGAAGTGGATCGCCTAGGGCATATTCATGGCTACGGGAGAGCTATCACAACACAGTAATTATGCAGGTTATCAGGGAAAGAAAATAAGAGAAACTATTCTAGGTTCATAGGTTGCAGAAGCTAAGCATTTTAATTTATAGTTTCATTGCTACAGTGTTATAGACTATTGAAGGAAAAAAAATTTGGGGGACATGAGACGAAAAGCATTTGTCTACATTTGTATTTCCAAAATATAAAAGCCAAGAAGTACAGATTTGGCAGGGCAACCGGAATTTTGAGAGAGCTTTGTTCCATCAATATTCGATTGTCATTGTCTTATTGAACTCTTATATTTTCCTATGATATCGTTTTCAAAAGAATTGTGTTCTTCTAAAATTTCTCATAGCCCTATTTCAATTTTTCTTCTGGTGAATTCTTGTTAGAGTCATAGACATTGCCTTCTCTAAAATCCATTTCTCTTTTTTAAAAAAGAGGAAGAAAGTTTGGATTTCAAGATTTCATTGCTATACCCTTGTGCAAATCTTGGAATGCCCTTGTCTTCTTTTTGCCACCCATTCCCTTTCTTTGAGACAGAAGGAAAGAAGTTGGATTCAACAGATTGTACTTGCAAAATTTTTTTTCAAACATAGAAGCGTTTATGCAAGCTTTACATCCTCAGAATTTTCCAAACCATTTCTCCTCTTCGAAAAGAAGTAGAGAGAACTTGGATCTTTTCTAAATCTACGCTTAAACAAACATTACTTGTTTGAATGCAATGGCTACTTGTTCTCCTAGACCATTTCTTCTCCTTGAAATAGAGGCCTAGAAGCTGGCACCAAGCAACATCATTTACAATTCTTTCTCTTGAAGCAGAGGGAATGAAGATTGCCTTGTCCCAAATCTTTTATTAAGTGCAAGATTTTTAATCTGGATGTTGCAAGCAAAATTTATCAAGATTCTAAACCCGTTAACCAGGAGGATTGCGAGGTTAAGTCTCAATCTATTAGCCCAAACAAATACCTCTATGGCGCTAAGCCAAAGTGTGTAAAAACAGAAGAGGATAGAGCTTGACATTTTATTATGGAGGACTATGGTGAGCTATGCCCAGACCTGTCTGTATTTGCTATGCTGGATATATCTGCTTGCTTCACAGACTAATACTCTTATTTATAGCTCCGACCACTAAGAGTGGTTGCTGTTCCTATGGATCTTCAACCCCTGGAGCTTCTAGAATGTCGATTTGCCGAGCTCTTACGATCTCAACCTTTTCTTGGCACATCCCCTTGTCTCTCAATGGGAACTCTGGAAGCAGAGCTCCAAATGTTCTAATGGAATATCTAGCATAATAACAGGGGGTTGGTTTTGTATTTTTGTACTATTTTTTCTATGGTTTTCATATGATTGCGAAAGCGTATTGCATGGGGACTACTAATTAGTATATCTAGAGTGCACATACGCCTGCATTAATTTTAGTGTTTTTGTTCAATGGTTTAGACCCATGTGTCATGTTTTATTTTTTCTCAATTAGGTTATTGAGGCTCGTTGACATGCAACCCTCGAGCCATTTAGAAATAGGGTTTTGCTAGATAGAGTTTGCTAGCTGAAGGCACAAATTCTGCAGAGGTGGAGCACCAAAAAGGTACTGCTCAGACGCATGTCGAACATCATTTCTTTTGATATGGGATGGCGGCCTCATTGTATCCTCCTATCTTCGATTATGCAGATTTGATGCTCTGTTGTAATGATACGGAACAACCCACATCGACAATTCTGATTGCAGCACTTGGATCAGAGGGACCTGGTCTTATAGCAATCACAGGTCTTCCAGGCCTGGCAGATCTGCGACGGAGGCTTTTGCCCCTGGCCAGAACTCTTGCTCTCATGCCCTCCTCTCAAAGTCACCAGCTTCTCGAGGTATTATCTTTTTCCATTTCCAGATAACGGCTTATTCTGTTCATCCTTTATGTCTGACAATAAATAGGGCAGTGGATTGGGTACAGATGTGCTAATGAAGAAAGCAGACCATCCTGCTTTAGCATTGGCATCCCAGCTGAAATTTGACAAGGAGGCGGCTTTTGGAGTACATAATGACGGATCTCCAATGCGAGAACTTGGAATCCAAGAAGTTAATGAAGCTAAGCAAATAGACGAGTTAGTCGAAACCCGTGGTCGTCTATTTGTTAAAACAGGACTTTTAGTAGCTCATGTATGTGATGCGGCACATCCTCACATTAGCCTTCTAAATGAGATTCTCAATGCTGGAACTGCGATTCATTATCATTCACTGAATGAAAGAACACTCCCGTCTGTTTCAAAGAAAGGAGTTGCAGTATAAAGAAATTTTGTGCTTGGAGTTGAAATGCCCTTACATTACAGCCATAATGTAGCCGTTCTGCATGAATATCTAGCATGATGGGTCTGGTAATGAAAG
Source organism: Isoetes taiwanensis (assembly GCA_021234155.1). Taxonomy (NCBI): domain Eukaryota; kingdom Viridiplantae; phylum Streptophyta; class Lycopodiopsida; order Isoetales; family Isoetaceae; genus Isoetes; species Isoetes taiwanensis. Next base: position 399,633 of record JAJEKV010000079.1, read on the forward strand.
AGTTATAGTTGACATTGTTGTGCCTAGAAAGGACCCTATTCATGGTAATACATGCGGCGTCTGAATATTGCTAGGAAGACTTCTGCAAAGCAACATGCCCGATTCAAGCAATAGTGCAGTAGTTCATAGGGCATGCAGGCCCAACTGTGTCTATATCAAGCCAGCGCCAAAGCATTGGATATGCTCCAATAAGGCTTAGAAGGCTGGATTCAGATTTGTGTTTCAATGTAGTCGTGTTCAACTACTTTCCATACATAACTGTTTGCTTCCTCTGGCTTGCTTTATCAAGGTGGTGTTGCAGTGTAAAGAAATTTCGTGCTTGGAGCTGAAATGCTCTTACATTACACCCATAATGCAACCACTCTGCATGAATATCTAGCATGATTAAGACCGAAATTTGAGATGCGGGCGATGAATGACCCCTGAACCATTAAATCAGGCAGATTCTTACATGGCAGGCCAGTTTGAGGCATGATTATCTAGCATGATTAAGACCAGGGCATTGGATATGCTCTGATAAGGCTAATAGGCTTAGAAGGATGGATTCAGATTTGTGTCTTGATGTGTGGTCAAGAAGAAGGATGATTTTATTTAATCCAACATGTCATACCATTTCATCTAACATGGTGTAAATCTATGCTAGGGTGCCATACATAACTATTCGCTTGTGCCCACTGCTTTATCAAAGCTGTTGTTGTAATGTAAAGGAATTTCGTGCTTGGAGCTGAAATGCTAGCCTGAATGCAGCCGCTCTTGCTCTATAATGCCTCTAATATAGGAATTTTGCTCAAGTTTTCGTCACTTGTCATTTTACAATAGTCTATTGAGCTACCTTGGTATGCAATGGAGAATGGGAATCTCATGACTATTACTATGCTACCAATTCTGAATGTTTATAATTGGATATGTTCACCTCAATAAATGTGAGAATCTACAGAGGTGTAGTTGTGTCCTAACCTTTTTATCCTTATATTAATTCGACTTAGTGGGAAATTAGTGGGAAACTAGATACACATGATTCTTTCGTTAACATGATTTTTGTGCCGTTGCTTATATACTTTTTTTCCCCTCTTCTAATAGTTTTAATATTTCACCTGCAACCAAACTTAATCATAATCAACTACTTTTTTCTTTGGTTAATCTCTTATTCTTTTTTCCTTGGTTTTTTCTCTTTGCTTGGAGACATCATCACAAATGTTCTCTACTTCGTTTACCTATGTTTCAACTACCATTAACATTAATTAACACAAACCATTACATCCAACACATTCAAATTAAAATCCCCCTGAAACCCCCTTTGGGTTGGGTGCATATTCATACGGGGGGTGACGTAGGGAGCGAGAGCTGTTGGATGGGCATATAACACCTTTATTCCTCAATCTACACCGTACATAAAGTTAATTAATGTTAATGGTAGTTGATGTGTTGATGTGTTGGTTGTCGATTTGTTTGCATGTACAAGGTGCTGTTATTGAGCTATGATAACAAAGGTTTTCAGTGACTAAAACTGATATGTATCATTTGGAAAATGCATTTTATAATGCATTACGGTAGTTTGATTTCTGTTTGAGGCAGACCGTTGTAACTTTTTGATAAGACTATTTGAAATATGAGTTAAATACTATGTTATCTGATCTTTTATACAAGATGTGATAGAGTAAATAGTAGACTTAGGCTAGAGCTTCTATAAAATTAGGAAAGAAATGTTTTAGTTTGGAAAACCAACAAACCAAATGCAAAGAACATTTAAAACAAGATATAATGTTTTCAATCTTAGCCTTTATCTAATTGTTTAGAACCTTAACCATTGATCTAATGTTTTTAACATCTTGAATCTTAACCATCGAATGTTTTAATTTAATGTTAGAACATGGATTGCAATTTAGTAATATTTATACCTTAGGACTTGTTTGGGTTCGATCCCCAAAGGCTTTCTTAAAATAAATAAGAAAAATATGCTTTTTTATTTAAAAAGATGCCACGTGCCAATAATTAATTAGTTAATATAATGCTTTTCTATTTGAAAAGTATGCCACATGTCGTTATTGCATTCGTTAAAAGGCATATTAGAAAAAACACCTCGCTTTTTTCATGTGTTATAATAATTCTTTTCTACATGGCCTTTTAATTTTTTTTGCAAAAACAACACGTGAAAACAATAGTTACTTTAAGAAAACTAGTCAAAAGCACGTTTGATTACTTTGCATAGCAAATTGTAGGATGTGGTATAAGTAAGGACAAGAGCTATCACAAGAATGCATGGAAAGACAAGAGCTATCTCAATGTGGATTGCTATCTCAAACAGGCAAATTAAAACAATATTAAAAGAAGAAAAAAGATCAATTTTCTTTGAACTTGTTCGCAACAGTGTCCAGTAAAAATAAGCAAAAAGAACATGTATCAAATAGCATGATAAGTGTATATATAATAAATTTACATAACAAAGTAGCATCAACGGTGTATACTCTTGGCTTTGTGGTTTACAGGCAGAAGTTTAAGATGCGGTTGTTTGAAAACATTGGCCATCTTTCCGTTGCAGCAGAGGTCTTTGAAGTTGCACCATCTTTCTATATTATGGAATCCTGAAAGGCACGAAAAGAGTATGTGGAGTATAGGTCCTTCTACGGGAAGTTGTCTCAAGGTCTCAATGCCATATTCTTCTGAATGCATTTTTTGAAAGCATTTCCATGAATCCTTATTGTATCCATTCTCAGCATATCCAGAAACTAATGTGTTCCAGGTCACAACACTACGAATCAATAGCTTGTCTAATATATGTTGTGCCTCTAGAAGTGAGCCACATTTGGCACGTGTCGATATTTCATTTGTTAAAAGGCATATTAGAAACAACACCTCGCTTTTTTCATGTGTTATAATAATTCTTTTCTACATGGTCTTTTAATTTTTTTTTGCGAAAACAACACGTGAAACAACAGCTACTTTAAGAAAATGATGTGTCTATAACCTAAAAACTACATATCATATTAGGAAAAAACATTTGAAAACGGCAATTATTTTTTAAGCAATACATGTGGATTTCTTGAAAATTACGTATCCTTTTTTGGGAAAACAATGTCAACTTCTAAAAACTACAAGTAGAGAAAAAAAACACAACACACATAGAAGTTGAAAAAAAAAGCCTGCTTTTTACAGTTTTCCATAAGTACTAATATTCAAACCCATATGTTTTATTAGAAGACAAACAACATGTGGCTCATCCAAAAACAACAGTCACTAGAAAACCACATATTGAAAAATACTCTCTAAAAACAATAGTGAAAAAAAGGACATGTCGACAAAAAAAATAAAGGTGCCAAAAAACCAAAGTGAAAATTTTTTGCTAAAAGTCAACTGTAACTTCTAACAAATTAGGATAAAATGATCACATGGACTTTTAGTGCTATTTTGGTATTGTTTTTGGCATAAAACAACACTTCTGTACAATTTAAAAACAACTGTGGGGTCAGTATGCCACCAATCTGTCCATGGCTCCCAACATTCTAGTGTTCCAATACTGAAACGCCCCTGCTACAGAACTTCAAAAGATTTCCATTTACTTCATGGTGGAGATAGGTCCCATCTGGGTGTGTTGTATCCCATAAGCTTCGTGAACTTCCCGTGGACGTTAAAAATGCATTTGTGTATCTATCTATAATGCACATCCATACAATTCCATAGGCACAACTACTAAGTAAAAAAGAATCTTTATCAAAGGCTGTCTTTAAATATGGAACGCTGACATTTATTGATCATGGCATAAGACGCTTTGGATCAGCAACGAGTTGTAGGTCCACACCAAGCAACCACGATCGACTACATTTTATTTCCACCCTCAGGTACTTGTATGATTCCACATGTGCTATCAAATGTTTGGCATACTAAAAGTTAAGATTGATAGGAGCACCAAACACTATTGTCTTTGTTTTCGTCATATTAATAGACAGCCGAAACAATTACAAAATCTTTGTAAAGTGTCTTGTTTTTGGATTTTTTCTTTGATATGAAGAGGATAATAAAGGTCAGCTGCATATAAGAGCTAGTTTTATGTCATGTAAAATTTCCTACACTGCTGCATTACACGTCCTTTACTGTAACGGAAGTTTCAAGAAAAATAATTTTTTGATGATTTGGGCTTCAAAGAAGTTCTGCTTCCTACTGATTTCGACTCACAAATGCCAAACCAGATGCCAAACCAGAAGAAAATCATTTCTATGTTAAGGCCTTAAACCAGATTCTATGTTAAGGCCTTAAATCATTTCCATCTTTTCTCTTCGCCATAATTGAATGCATTAATGGGTCCCGCCTAAGTGCAACCTTATCGTCTAAGTGCAACCTTTTTTTATTTTTTTTATTTAACCATTGGATTATAAACCATTGGATTTTTAAGTACAAATAACGAATACATCAAAATGTATAAAACCAAGAAATCAAAGGCGTCAAGAAATCAGAAACAGAAATCCGTCAGGAACTAAGAAATCAAAAGCAGAAATCCGTCAAGAACCAAGAAATCAGAAGCAGAAATACGTCAAGGATCAAGAAATCAGAGGCGTCAAGGAACAAAAACCCTGACTTCCAGTACCCTGACTTCCAGTACCCTGACTTCCAGTACCCTGACCAAGCATGGCCATGATGATCAGATAACACGAATTGTAACAGATTTGAGATAAGAATCCGAAATAAAGCTTGAAGCAAGAACAGAAACGATACATCCACAACAAGAACGAAATCCAAAATACGAATTGCATAAAAAGAGCCCTTTCTAGTGCCCTGCAACAGATCTACTGGCCAGGGAGCTCAACTCCGTCGAAAACTGAGCAGGGCTGGTCTAGAGGAATGATGAAGAACAGTGCAAGAAATCCAAAAAGTGCTATCTGTAGGTGCAGCAACCAAATTCCCCAACATCGCTCTGTGGTACAGCCAAAAGTGGAAGCCCATGTGACACCCATAAACAGTCTAAAAATAAACCTTTCAAGCTAACTAAACGAGAACCAAAATATTTAAAACCCTCCCTAACCTTTAAAAAACAGGCACAAATCATCTAAGTGCAATTTTTTTGTCTATTTAACAATTTAAACCATGGAAAACCATTGACAAACCATTGGATATTCAACCAATACAGAAATTAGCCACTGAAATACAACCAGGGTAATTTCAGACCATGAAAAAACAGCACTATATATTACACTTACGAAATATTACATTGAGCATATGATATTATACTGCTGCTGGCAGCATATTAAACACTCGAACCTATGCCACAAAGCGTGGCACATACTAAACCGACACACATAACAAAATAGATACATCATTTTATACATAATAAGGTTTGCACTAGATAACAAGGACACACAAAACTTGTAACAGGAGCCAACCCAACAGACAACCCAAACTCAACTGCAACCAAGATGACTCTTCAAGCCTACATAGTGCCAGGGTGCCTGCCTGCCATGCGATCCAGCGCATTGACATAGCGCACAAGAATACCCCTCAGCAGATTTACATGCCCACGGAAACATCGCCTTTGCCTCAAGGAGATTTTCAAATCTTCCATCTCCAAGCACGCCAAAGCATCTTGTATCCTTTGCAAGCTGTTGCACACACTATCTTTCACATCCCTGATTGCGGTAAGAACTTTCTTAGACAACAAATCAACGTCAACATGAACATGAAAGCACTCAGATTTCTTGCTCACAGCACCATAAATTGACATTGCAGCCAAGAATCCTCGGTGATTAAGCCCGAAGAATCGTCTATGCTTATGATCTGATGAGGTAACCTAATTCTCACCATCAACACCTACTGGAACCTGATCCACTATCACACCTACAAAACAACAATATGTACAAGTCAAGACAACAACTACAAAGACACGGGCAGTACCTAATCCACATGAACACTCTTGTCGCCTGAATGTAGAGGGATGAACTCTGGCCAGGGCTCATAATGGGTATAAATAGGGGCATCTGTAGGGGCAGTGTCATCCTTGAAGGCTGCCAATTCATCATCATCATCCATGTCCTCAAGGTCATTCTGCACCTCATCCCAAACCCATTTTCTTCTTCTTCCAACACGCTCCACAGGGACAATTCCAGGCAGTGTGCCAAAGATGACCGAGCGCACATCCCTAATAGAAGCACATCCTGGGTTTAATGTCATCCTCCAGGCTGCCTCCACCCGTTGCTATGATATGAATGCGCAGTGCTAAGAACAAACTTATGTATTCTCAACATTGCGGTGACAGCCTGCTCCAAAGACGCACTAAGCTGCCTCTTACCATGGTACAAATCAAAATGACAAGCCCTAGCCAATAAATTCCGGTTGTCCAAGGTCATGCAGGACTTGATGTCACCTCACCATACAATGCATACAGGTCTTTTCCTCTGGCCATCTGTTCTGCACTGACATTCTTCAAATGCTGCCTGAAGTGCATTTTCCCAAGATCTTTCAAGCAATACCCGATCATACCTTCGTAGCAGTGCAGCTTTGTGTCTTTCAGGGCTTTGCATAGAATAATTCCCCGGGCAGGCTTGTGGCTATCCCAGCCAAGATATTTCTTCAATCTCACATTCACCATAGCTGGAGTGCTGAGATTGCTCACTCCAACTCGAAAAACACACTGAATATGTAAGTGGTCTAGCTCAGACCCTCGCTCCTGGCTGACCACCCCAGAGATACACTCTTTATCCAAGAATCTGCACACAGAAAGATACAATCCCTCCCAGACATCGAGCCCACCTACACTGACCGTGACACTGACGTCAAGAGAGCAAGGCTCGTCCACAGCTTCACCACAGCTCATCCTGGGCCTCTTGTTCTTCCCTTCCCTTGCCACCACCTTCTTTGCCAACGGGGGTTTCTTCCCTCTGAAGTCCTGTCTACCTGGCCCCTTGTCTTCAAACAAATGTAGGCACTACATGAATTGCCATGAATTATCCCCAGATGCTTCCTTCCCACCTGCATCCACCTTCTTCCCTTGGCTTGCATCTGACACAAGAGGCTCCGGCTGCTCTACAAACGTGCTTCCATGGAAATTCACATTCTTAGAAAGTTTGAAACCTTTCCACAGAGCCCTACATTCTGCAACAGCACTGCTTTTAGGAGGACGCCCCTCAGCATGCACACTGCCCCTGCCTGATACTCCCCAGGCCAGCCTCCTCAAGAACATGGCGACAAGCATACTGAAAGGAAATTCAAATACCTATGGGTGGCCCCGATTCCGCTGCCATGATGACTGAGCGGCCATGCAGCTTATGAACTGCAGCAAAAACTCCAATGCCAATGGAAAAACAACCTCTAGAATACCATGTGCAGCATCACCCACGTCCTGCGAAGCCACAAAGCAATCCCCCATGACCACATGCCCACGACCCCGACCTTCTAGGAGCAGACAGGAGGCATGCATGAATCCGACCCCAGATCCCGAAAGCAGCGAGGAGAAACCTACTTCTAAGAAACCAATAGCAATAAATCTCCGACCATTGCAAAAAAAAAAACCGACCATTGCCAAAAAAAAAAAAAAAAAAAAACACCCACAGACCATTAAAAAAAAAATATATATATATATATCCTCACAACCTACCCAAAAAACCTTACAAAAAGATCTAGTGCAAACCTTATTATGCTATGTCTTACCTTCATGGGAGGCCCTAACACAAAATTATTGCGTGTTAGGGCCAGTTTCTTGCAATATTTCATTTCATATTGCGGGAGGGCTTTTGTCACATGGTTGGGACTATGGTTCCTGGTGCGTATTATATGCAAAACTGTATATTTTGACATGTTTGAGCAGCTTAATTGCACTTGAAGGTCAAATTTCTATTTTTGTGTATTTTGGATGTCTTTTTTTTGCAATAGTTCAAAAAAAGAAAGATAGCTTGCAATTTGTAGAGACTGGATAAGACAGCCAGTTGTGATTGCATGCCGAAGGAGTCGACTCTCCTCCAGAGCCGAAACCCTGCTATTAGTGCAGATCCGGCCATGGATTCACACCAGCCTTCATGCTGTTTCCCCTTTGCTATTTTCGTGCGACTGGCTCTAAGAAATCCAGTATACCGGGATAGCCGATGTCAATGATTGCTTCTTGAAAGCTGTGGCAAAATGCTCTGCCATTCTGATGGTCTACCAGTTTTTGAAAGGTTTGTTCCAGAACACCGCAGTTTGTGCTTATGGGTAGTGTGCTACCTCTGTCAGAGTTGGACTGAGTAGCCCTTACATCAATGTCTGCCGGGCAATGGTTTCAGCGTGTTTTATTTAATTGCTCCAGCAATGGTTTGGAACAGTCGCTTCGCACCATTGAAACCTGCAAGCAAATTTTTCCTTGAAAAATTGTGGACGGCACAACGGAGGGAATATTCTGCAGATCAATGGCCACGAAGACAAGATGAAAAATAAATCCATATCTCTAACCCATACCTTATCTCTAACCCATACCTCATTTTTTTCTAAACCATTGGATTATAAACCATTGGATTTGTTAAATACGAATAAACGCATACAAATACGAGCATCTGAATGGCCCAGAGCTTCAACTTGAAAAGCTCCGGTGAAGCAACAATGATCCGGAGGTAGAATGAACAATGAAATGGGCTGTACACAAATTCGGAACAAAATCCGAAAATAAGAAACTGCAGCAGACTAGCCTACATATAGCGCAAATCCGGCTGTAGCTTCCTACCTCCGCCATACCTGGCCGTTGCCGTGCTTAATCCCTTTGCTTCCAGCCCACACTTTTCTTCCTTACCGATTTGGATCCGACTTAAATATCCATCTGCTTCTTTTTTCTGTTTTATATAAGAAGTTTTAGGAATGATCTCTTCTGATAAGCAAAGCCATAGCTATACAGAAGATTTACTGGCCGGGGAGTCGAACCCTGGTAATACCAATTAGTTACATATAGGAAGCATACCAACGACCGAATCCCCCCATGGCACATCCATCACAGCCCTGATTTGCTCTTCAAAAAAACCCTGTTCCATTTCGCTCTGCAAGAAAATCAGCTTCGCCACAAATAGAAGCCCATGTGCCACTGAACTCTCTAAAAATAAACGTCTGAAACTGCAACAAACCCCAAAAATTAATAAAAACTCCCCTCAACCTTTAAGAGACAGATCAAAAGGTCTTTTGTAAACCTTATCAGGCTAACATTTCTCTAGTTAACTGCAGGTAACTAGAACTCCACCTTCTATGGTTTTATGGAATAATATGAACAATAACAGGAATATACACCGAATGATTTTTCTAGTGCACTAAATGAAAGTCCTAAGTTGCAATATTACATTTACTGAGTTTTCCATGGAGCAAAGTGCAAATCACCAACCATTAAACTTGCTGAAGTTACACAATATCAATCCATTCACTTTTTTGGGAGTTGGGAACTCCAGTCACCAAAATTATATCTCCCCAAGCAACCTGTACAAAGGGATACAAGTAAGTCACTCGCATAAAAAGTATATGGTAAACAAAGAGTTATCTTGTGTATGTGATCAAGCTGATTCTATCCAGTTGAAAACCATTGTTTCTAGTCACCTCCATCAAAATAATCTTCTCTCTCTTTGTTGAAAGAAGAAAAATGGCTAGAACCAATATGATGGAAAGAAATTATAGAAAAGGAATGAAACTTTGTCTTGGAGCTATAGAAATCATCTACTTAAGGAAATGATTTAAAACTAACACAACAAGAGAATGGACATTTAGCGACGTGGGCTTGCGACGTCAGGCGACGTGACGGACGTCGCAAAAATAACGCCACCGCGGCGACGCCAAAGCGACGTCCATCGTCGCGGACACCGCCGCATGCGACGTAGTGCGACGCCGACACACGCGCGGTGGACGCTGCGCCAAGGTGGGACGACGGTGGCGGTGTCTCGCCGGTGGATGTGCGTGGACGCCGCATGCGACGCCGTGATATATGTGACGTATGTGTCGCGTATGTGACGTATGTATATGACACGCCAAGCGTATATGTGACGATATGACATGTCAAGATGTATATGTGGCGATATGACACGCCGATGACGTATATGTGGCGTAGGTGGTCGCATGTGACGTATATTTTTATACACGAAGGTTAATGGTTTTAGGATTACAAATTCAATACACCGCCGATTGATACTGTTCGAAAAAGACTCGACGACCAACCGGCAGCCTTCATTTAAGCGTGTTGCTGCGCATGCATCATCACATAGATGTGCTACCGCTTATAAATTGTTCATTATAAAACCGACGTTGTGCGTCAGGTCAAAATCTAGTTGTTCCAAGTTTACAATCCTTGAAGGTAACTTGACAATAGGCTTGTTGTCAATCATTGTTGTGAGAGAAGAACGGGATAAAGCCTTAAAATTTGTGCAAGAACACAAGAAAAATCCCACACTTTTACCTTTTGTCCCGAAGCATTATAGTGTTTAATATGACTTGCGTACCGCTTGTCCCCGCGCCCCGATGGCGGATTCTAGGTTTACCTCCTTCATCTAGACTCTTGAAAACCGAATCGAGGAAAAATGGTTTTTTGGGGGCTTTGAGAGCTTGCAAGAGCTGGAAAAATATTGTGCGGAACTATATCAAGAAACCAAAGAAGCACATATGGATACGTCAATATGTGGGGAAGAAGGTTATGATCTAAAATCTCATCTTTGGGTATACAAGTAATTCTAATGGCACTATGGAAGTTGAAAGATCAACATCAAGGTTGGAATCAGCAGCAATGCTTGAACTTGCAACTTTACCTGCCAAACGTCTGGATGATTTTGTGATATATGATGGTGGAGGAATTTGCGTTTCAATTGCACAAGTTCCATATGAAGCAAGCCCCATTGATGAGGATTTTGAAAAGCCGAGATACTATGTGGCTACACCTGTTGATGGCCTTGTTTCGGAGATCCATACATGGAAAGTGGAATTGGAACATAGCTCTGGCTGCTATGCCAGTAAGAGTATCTAAACTGCCAGCTGTTACCTTGGAAGTCTTCAAAGTAGAGCATGTCATGGTGCAAAGGAAAATGGGCTTCAGCCTGGAGCTTAGGGATCACAAGGCGGTTGAGCTTGCCGACATCGCTGGGGGTTCTTCACGAACACCCAATCTTAAAAAAGCAGACCTCTCTTCTGCTCCTACATGCCAAAATCAGATCCTTTGGTGCAGTTTTTTAACGCCATGCTCAGATTGTTTTCGCTTCATGACTCATGAACTTGTTCCGTTTGAGCGCCAAGATTTTTATGGGTTGCTGCTGCATCGATTGTATGATCCGACAGTCACAACATACAGCAGCAAAAAATCATGCGCTTTTTTCGAGAAATCTCTTAACTGTCTTTTTTAATTTCTTCATTATGGCCATTCTGAGGTTGTGGACCATTTGTTGCCTTCTTGGACAAGTTTGTTCATCGAAAATCAAGAGAATTGTGGAGTTGGTTGAACCAAAATATTTTAATTGGTCATCTAGCAAAATGCTTTGGGAAGAAAATAAGTGTATTCTCTCGCAACATTCATTCTAGAACTTTCTACAACATTCTGGAATTTTCTAGAAGGATTCCTTAGGCTCGGCTCACCCAAGATTCTCTTATATTTTAAAACTTTTTAAAACTTTCTAGAACATTCTAGAACTTTCGTATATGTGATTTATGTGACATATGTGTCGTGAGAAGGTCGTGCATGTTCCGTAAAGGCACCATCTTCATTGTGCCCTTAAGCCCCGGCAAGCACATGAACTTTTAGTGTGAGCATTTCTAATGGATTGAGCTTCATCCGAATAATTCTAAACCACCTAATGTTCGACGGTTGAAGCAGCCTTAGCACGGGGGTCGCTTTTTCATCCTCTTCGGATGGCCCACGTAATTCGAGAACAAATGGTTCCATATGTAGTAAGCACAATGTCGTGCTTACAAAGTTCAACACAATTTATTCTTCTCTCGATCTTCATGGTATATGTACACGAGATAGCTTGGACGGATGGTACTACTTTTTCCTTCAATTCATGTTCCCATTGTTTTTAAAGCGATTTAGGGCAAACAATCAAGGTGCAAACAATCGTGGTTGGCAAGGAGTATAGAAAATGATGCGCGCCATCTTTTCAGAGAGCTTGATTCACGTTTGATACCGAGCCATGCGTACACAAAAGTTCAAACCTAGAGGATATTATGCTAGACACTCCACCGATATTTCGTGGTGGATCTAGTTGGCTCTCAAAGATAGTGTAGATTGGTTAGATAAGAAAGTCCTTGAGACCTGGCATTTCATTTCGTGCTTGTGCAACCAAGTGGGCGTTTTGATTTGATAAGCGATTCTGCGTTGGATTTTTTTTTGTTTCGTCATTCCAAAAATCAACGCAAAAACACATTTGCCTTTATGGATGGAATTGTGGAGAAAAAAAAAGATGAAAATCAATGCATGTGGAAATTTAGATACTGTTATTGGGATAGTTCCCAAAGTTATGTCTTCACAAAAGGCTGGAGCATATTTGTCAAGGCAAAGAATTTGCAGGTGAATGATGTGGTTTCGTTTGAGAGAGATATCCAAGGTAAAAAATTTTACATCAGCTGGCGAAGGGATCCTTCTGCTGGTCTTTGGAAATTATGTTGTTGATGCAGGTGATGCAAATGACCCTTTGCGTAAAAGTTTTCAGTCGTTTTGAGTCGATATTTGGTATTGAAGCAACTTAAATTCTATCTTTGATATAACTATAATATGGTAGTTTTGAGCTCAGATTAGCTCCTGGTTGATCCAGAATTTTTTGAGCTCAGAATTTAGCTTATGGTTGATCCAGAATTTTTGAGGCACTGCCTTATGTATATAAGCATGATGTAGAATACAAAAAACTGGATATATAATATGATATAGATTTAAATCGGTTTTTCAAAATGGAATTTGAAGATAAAAATATGAAGAAGATGAATATGATCAGGATGGATATCAAGAAGATGAATGCCACGATGAATAAGGATATGACAATAATATTGCTTGTTTTAATTTATATAGGCCTATTTGTGCTATGGGTATTTTGAAAAAGCAGATGAATTTAGTGATGGACATGGAGTTGGAGATGGTTGATCCGTAATTTTTGAGCTCATAATTTAGCTTCCGGTTGATCCCAGAAAGAGAAAAAAAGAAGGAATTAGAAATGACATATGGATTTACCCCTAGAATTTCTACAACAGAAGATTGGGTAGTCAAAAAGTGGGACTCCCATATCCTCGGTCCAACATCTTTAGAGAAGCAACAAAATGCAACCGAATGAGGAACTTGGTGTCCAAAGATAGTGGGAGAACTGCCCGACGACTCCTTGCAAATCCAAGGCATTAATGTCCCATGTGTCAAAGCTGCCCCGATCAAAAATTTGCCTAAAAACACCATCGCCCACCGCATCGTCCACGACAAATGTCACAAGCAAATGTCGAATTGCCACGCTAATTTGCTCGCGGATGCGCCTAATCAAGCTATGTTCAAGTGTTTTGAGGTATGCAGATTTTAGGTTGTTACACAAAACTTGCTCGCATTTTTAGGTTGCTCGTAAACATAGGTATACATAAATTTCATAACCCCACAAATGTCACGATTAAATGTCGATGTCGCATGCGACGCCATGTGACATTACGTAACATAAGACACGCCAAGACGCATTTGCCCGCGGTGCACGCTAGGTCGCGATGTGCCCCGGAATTTGACCCGTTGACTATACGCCGCATGACGCGGACGCATGAACCCGAGACACGCCGCCGACGCATTTCTGCCCCGCAGACGCCTGTCGCATGTGACCCGGATTTTGACCGTTGACTATCGTCGCGATGCGGCGTGGTCTACGTAACGTATGACACGCCTGGACAGACGTTCAGCTAGTGTACCGCCAAGTCGTAGGGTGACCCGCATGTGATCGTTGACACTACGCCGCCGCTGGCGACGCCACGTCAGATGCGACGTTAAAGATTTCTATATAAACAACTTTTTTCCTTCATTGTTATTTTCTTTTCGCTTCCTCTTCCAAAATTTAGCGCCTTTGGTGTTCTTCTTTTTAACCATATCTTATACTTGTTGCCGCCCTACATGGATCGCCATGGTCATCTAAGATGATCGATGCCCCGAGATGGCCAGAGACGATTGATGTTGTCTTACCATCGGGGAGGTCGATATGGAACCGATCACATGTAAGTTACCGATTCTTGTATTTAGTAGCCTAGACATATATAAACTAGGAGAGGGCGGTAATCGCTGCGAAAGTAGTAAAAAACGCAGTGTTTTTTGGTCAAGGATTACCTGGCCGCCTCCACCTTGAGTGGAGAGGACCGGTGTGCTGCACTCCAAACTCACCTTCATACCTTACTAAGTACAATGTAGATTACAAAATTGAGGTGTGTCGAAGTCAAGGTCATATGTCGACTTCACCTTGAGTGGAGGGGACTCTATGTATCGGGCTGGCGCTCCAAAAGATCTTTATTGAAATTGAAACTTATATAAGGGTCGTACTCGAAAGGGCATGGCCTGGCTTCACCTTGAGTGGAGAGGACTACGTGTCCGGCCCATGGGCCCATTTAGGATTTAGGGTTTAGGGTTTAGGGTTTAGGGTTTATACTACCATATATTGTATCTATCACGTACCGCTCAAACTATTGTGCAAGATATATAGTACTTACCTTTTGTAATTGGCGGAGGGACAAAATAGTTTTACATTGTAAAAAGATGTATGGGGTGAAGAGACTGAAATTTTAGAACGGTTGTTGAAGACCATCGATAAGATTTGGTACATTTGAACAACCCACCAGATCTGATGCTCGTCATGGATATCAGGTTGGTATACAATTATTATTTGTTTTTTTTTTTTAAAGAGTATCTCTCCCAGTTCAAGTATATATTCAAGATGTTTATGATATCTAAATATGTAGGTAAATGATGCTGATATCTCCTCCAAACTAGATGTGGATTTTGGTTTAATGTTGTCCATAGAGGCATATGAAACCGGGCAAAGAACCCGATTCATCAATAATGTGGATGGGTGCCGCCAACGCCGAAAGTGTTCCCCCGCGTGAAAGAACACGAAGGGCTACAATCATGAGAACATTGCATGTGTCGCACATTTCCCAAGAACGCATGGCCTCACTGCCCGAGCGTGAAATTCCTGAAGAATTGCAAAGATTAGTCCGACCCTTTGTTAGGCACCGCAAGACATTTGGCTTGTGGCGGTGAGACTTACCTATCCCTATGGATCAAGAATTTGCTTATTGGGGAAAAAGATACATCATTATCGCGGAGCCGCATTTGTCCGTGGTTTGGATTCGGCCTTTATCTCCGCACGCCAGATAGAAGTGGAGCGAGATACCCACATTCCATTAATGCCATATGCGTGTCCGAAAGTAACGATTGGAAAACTTGGCAAACTTTGACTAAATATGCTTGGCGATGAGGATTTATGGAATGAATTCCAATGTCGCTGGTCGATATGTGGTGGGGGCATGTGATGAGGAGTTGAAGTTTATTGATGGTCGGCCGGGGTTCATGGCAATATTGCGTGGTTCATCAACAGTTCTATTGACAAACCGTGGAGCTTATGCAATTGTGAATTTTTAGAGTGTCAAGGAGGGGAGGAAGATTTTTTTTTACAAGATCTGTAGAAAAAGCGGATATATCATGGTGTGTGCTATTAAAAGCATAAACATTGGAGATGAGTTATTCATCAACTATCGCTATGATAGACCTCTCCCATTTGAGATGGAACAATAGTATTGTTGTACTAAAAAAAAGGAATAAAGAGGTTTTTTTTTTTTAATATGTTTTTTGTCATTCGTGAGTCTATACAAATGGTTGTATGTATTTTATACTTATTACATTATTTGACATGATGGTTAATACGTTACTCCTGTTTAATGAACTCATTCAGAGCGGTCTCCATCCCGATCCATTAGTTCTAAGTTACAGGCAAAGGGAAACCTATCGTCGTGAATTTCAAGTCAGAGCGCACCAATATGAAGATATTGCATACGATCAATATGAAGAGGATGAAACTATTGACGAACCCGAGAACGTGTTAGCCCTTTGGGCTAAACATATGTATGAGTGGCATAGGCCACATGTATTTATCACATTGGACCACTTGATCTAGGGCCCAGATTTAGCCCACATATGTGGTAGGTGGCATAGGCCACATGTATTTGTCATATTGGACCCCACAATCTATGGCCCAGATTTAGCCTAGATCTGTGGAGGGTGAGATATCATTTAGGGTTAGGGTTTTGCTCTACTATTTAGAGAGAGCATTTCCTCTCATTGTTTAGGTTTTTGCTCACGTTTTGGAGCACCTCCTTTTGGAGCATCAATATGATTCTGTTTTGTTCATTCTTTCTTTTGTTCTTGTTCTTGGAGTTTCTTCCCATCTTCTTTTGTTGATCCATGAGCATTTGTGGCAGCCTTGTGGCATCCGGCGATCATGGATCTGCTGCTTTGCAGCAGTGATGCCAAGAACCCCAAATATCAACAACGGCGCCGATATACGGGTCTCGATTCCATCCTACTTTCTTAAATGCGCCGTGTAAATGTAAAGTAATTTCACGCCGGAAGAACTCCTTTCTCGGGCGGCCTCTGCTTGGAGGCGCCATCAGCGTCGAGCCTGCGTGCGACATGTATGGATACACTTATGACATAGAGGGAGGCCATCTTAGGTCTAGGGCTCGATCGGCGCCACCAACCCCTGCGTGTCTGTACCGTCAGTTCCCCAAAGCGTGCAAACATTGCTCACAACCTCGGTCCCCTCATCACTATCGGGGAGCCTTGCCGGGGGCTCAACCTTCTCAACCGTACTTTTCATACCCCGAACATGCCTACATCCATCATTCTTGGGCCATACACCTCTTCCTTCACAACCATCATCTCCCCAGGGTGAACACGGCTATCCCACCGTCTCGCTGCCTACCGAGGAATATCCTTTCCCTCGTTTCCCCACTTGCCCTTCTGTTTACAACCTTACGGATCTCAAAACCAATGCTCGGCTTCGCCGGTTTCTCCAACCGCGATCACCCCTTCATCGGGGTCCTTCGGGCACCATGCCACATCCAACTCAACCTCAATATCCTCACTATATTCCCGTCCAGCCAAGCACTTTTACATCTACCTTTCGGACTGGAACGGGACTTATCCCACCTTTGGCAACACGAAAGGCAAACCCTTAGACCAAAGTGCTCAGCCCACATGGAAGAATTTGAGGCTCTAGCTGTCCTAAATGGTCATGCGCAACCTCAACCGAAATTCCACATCTTTTTCCACCACCACCTGGTGGCTCTCCTCATCAATGGCTCATGTCCAACAAAAGCCATTGGAAACAAGCGGGTCGAAATGAGAAGCGCTTTTTCGTCTCATTATGGGACCCCGGATGATGATCAACTTCATCTCAAGCAACTCAATGAACTTCAACAAGAGCCCCTTGAGTGCGCCTCCGGGATTTTATGGATCGACTTCACATTCTCGCTAAGTAAGCTCAAGGAGTACCCCACACAGAGCGATTTTGGTCTGGTTTCTCCAAGGACTTCCTCCGACCATTCGACTCATGATCAATACCACCGTCCCAAGACTTTGGAGCGAGGCTATCGACCTTGTCAATCACTTTCGATCAATGTTTCCTCCCGAGGCGTGGCTCTTCAAGAGCTCCTGTTCATTCCACTCGTCATGGTTCCAAAAGCGGTACATTGCCCCTCAACACGCGTAATCCACGTAGTAGTCAAATCGGTGCCATATTTGCAAATACCAAGGCCATTTGGCAAATGAGTGCAACTCCACCAATGGCCCGCCTCATTGCAAGCGATGCAACATGTGCAATCATGTTACGGAAGAGTGCACTCGCACTCATCCCACACCGTTCGCCCAACAAAATGGTTTATCAAGTGCAAACCACACCTCAAAGAACAATTGCACTATCGCCAGCCACCACTTCAAAGCAACCCACTCAACTCTATCAGCAACAGGAGCAACCACGGGGATCCAACCCACGTCCTCCTTTTGATCCTTCTAAAGCTCAGTGTTATCACTGTCAAGAATGGGGTCATACCACCACGGCGTGTCCTCAACTTCCACAAGTTCAGGTACAGCTTCCTGGCACCAATCAGACCACATCGGTCCGCCTCACGGCTTACCACTCTGGATTGCTAATGGCAAACAAGGCGGAGACCAGTTCTTAAGAAGCCACCAAGAGCGCCTCAAAGAATCACGCTATCAACCAGCTCCAGCAAATCAACCTCAGCTGGATCAACAAGCACAAGAGGAAATTTTTCAGGCACTTAATCCTCCAGTCCAGCCGTCAAATTGGGTTGGTTTAGTTTCACGCCAGACCAAGGCATCACGTCCCTTGACCATTATTCCGAATGGCACGCAACCTGCCTTTGCAGTTGACACCATTCCTCATGAGGACGAAAAAAAGGTTCACTTTGCACCGACTTGAGAAGCTCATGCCAAATGTCATGCCAAAAAGTTCGCCAAAGCATTTTGAACCTCATGCAAGCTGTGAAGGCGCACATTGGCAAATGTTCATGCCACCACCAGAGCTCAACAAAGACAAGATACCCCTTCCACATCTCAACCTCCACGCTCTCAGACGTATCCCAATATTGCTGCCGAGGTTGACTTACTCAAAGAAGTTGCTGCTTCACTACCACGCACTCCAGCACCAGTGGAACCCGCAGATCCTTTTTCTCATGTGCCTCTAGAACTCCAAGAGGAGCTAGCCAAGATCAAAATTCCTTTAAGCTTGGCAACCATTTTGAAACTCGTCTCGCTCTCAAGGACCAGTTACCACTCCCAACCGCTTTTAGTTGGGGTCGGGTTACCTCTACACCCCACGGGTCCATGCCACGGTGGGTAATCGCAAGTCAACCATGTTCAAATAGATGGAGGTAGCTAGCCAATCTCATCACGGATAAACTCCGCAAACAAATGGGCATCACACAACTCTTTCGTGTGCCCCATATGACATCAAATTGGCTAATGGCCATATCACGCGCGACCTCAAGGCGTCACACCTCTTCTTCACATCAACATCGGTGATCTCCGCTTCCCCATGGAATTTGGAGTTTGGAAAGTCGGGCGAAGATCCGGTGACTATGAAATGTTGGTCGGCGACCTTTTCTCCCGCCAGCAAAGAGTATCCACATCGGGCCACGACCGGTTAGTCATCACCGATGGTCATCTCAATGCCACCATGGACGCAAAAAAAGTGTGATCATTTCGTTGACAATGCGGAACCCCTCTCTCGCATACGATTCAAGAAGCTCAGAATATTTATCAAGTTCGTGCTCCACCGCGAAGTCCGCCTCATCATCCTACCCGAATATGCCGATCCTTGGGGAGAAATGACTTTGATCGTGACCGGCCGTGGGTCGCTTTGCTTGACCCTTACCCGCTCCTTGCAATCGAATCCAACGTGTTGATCACTTTTCAGATGCCGAACCTCCCGCAACTCCTCGCTGATGTACACGCCGCCATGAAGCAACCCTCGCCGGATGAAACCGAGCAACCCCTCTTTTTCACCACGCCAAAGTGCCCACGATCCGGTTATGCTCCAACCTCCTCGCACACATTGTCCAGATATCAAGTCATACCCCATATTCGGACTCAGTCGAGATTGTGGGCGTGGGCAACAATCAACCCGTCCGCATTGTCGCAAATCTTAGGCTCCTTATCAATGGGGCCGCCAAGCCGCTCACAAAATTCAAACACATTTTCACCGGAGTTACAGAGATCGGGGGAATCAACAAAAGCTTGGGGGAACTCACCATTCCTACCAAATCGATGCACGACCGGTGTAGCAACGACAGCAATCGGCTCAACCCTAATTACCGTGATCGTGATCAAGGCGGAAATTGACAAACTCCTTGCTGCGGGGTTTGATCTATGAGGTCAAACATTCTCGAATGGGTGAGCCCCATCGTCATTGCCCTTAAACACAATGGTAAGATCGTCACGTGTGGACTATCGGAAACTCAATCAGCCCCGCGAGCGTGATCATTTTCCACTTCCCTTCACGCACCAGGTTCGGGAAGAGGTGGTGTTCGGACATGAGATGTACTCCTTCATGGATGGTTTTTTGGCTACAATCAGATCTCAATCAAAGAATCTGATCAACTCAAGACCACTTTCACCACCCGGGTGGGGCACTTTTTGCCTACAAGGTGGTTCCTTTGGATTATCAAACTCTCCATCAACGTTTCAACGCATCATGCTCTCAATTTTTTCATGATTTCATGAAGGCAAATCCCTTCTTGCAAATTTTTCAAGATGACTTCTCGCCTACAGTTCCATGGTGACCATTTGGATAAATTGGAACTCGTCTTCCGAGAAATGTGATGAGTCAGGCATTAGTCTCAATCCTGAGAAATGCACCTTTTTGCGTCACCTCCGGTGTTCGGTTAGGGCCATGTTGTCACATGAAAAAGCGGTATCACCACGCATCCCCGCCAAAATCGGTTGTGTGCTCAAGGCTCAAGCACCAGCCAATATCAAGGAGACACGCTCTTTCCGGGTAAGGTCAATTATTACTCCACCTTCATACCGGACTAGCAGCCATTGCGCAGATCCCATTCATAAACTCACGGTGATTTAATCCACCGGGCTTGAATTCCCAGCGGAAGTCGCTTTCCAACAACTGAAGCTTTTTGCTTACTCGTGCACCGTTCTTGTTCCTCCTCAATGGGACAAGCCCTTTCATGTTCATGTAGATGTCCCGGCGTTTTGCTATTGAGCTGTTCTTTCTCAAGAATATGATGCGACATCGACAAAACCAAATCGCTACGCCCGGTAGAAAACTCAATTCGCCGAGCGCAACTATTCTCGCCACCGGGCGTGAAGCTTTGGGTCTCATTTTTTACGTGTCCAACGCTCCGTCATTACCTTTTAGGCGTCAAATCACGTTCTTTGTGGACCACCAAGCACTCCTCTATTTGATCAACAAGTCCACGCCCACGGGCCGCATTGCTCGTTGGGTCCTTCTTCTCCAAGAATTTGCTCCTTTTGAAATCGTTCATAAGGCCGCAAAAATCTCATGTCGATCCCCGGATTATCTTTCACGCATCCACACGATGATCCCTCAACTGGAGTCTCAGACGCTTTTCCGATGCTCGCTCTTTTTAGTAACGGCAACACCACATTGGTTCCATGATTTTCGCCAGTACCTCCTCATTGGGTGCTCTTCCACCGTAAGGCGAGGCGCTCTTCCCGCCAAGCGACAATCCCGTGCGCCATCAATTTCTCCGAGAGGTCCGTGACTACACCATGGTTGCAGGACATCTCTACAAAAAGGGTAAGGACACCATCCTTCGACGCTGTGTTCTATCTCATGAAGTTCCAGATATTGTTCGAGAAGCTCATCAAGGGCTAGGTGGTGGTCATTTTCATGGTGACACTACGGCACGCAAAATCCTTCTCGCTGGGTATTATTGGCCCACGCTCTTCAAAGATGCTCACGCCCACGCCCGCACGTGTGACGCTTGCCAGCGGGTGGGACGCCCCACGTCCCGTGACGCTCTTCCCTTGACGCTCTTTCTCAGGCTCCACAGCTGCATAACCTTGGAGCGAATCATTTGCACAATTTCTTTGCATCTCTTCAAGCCTCTTTTTGCAGTCAACCATATTTTAAGCTTGGCCAGCACAGAATCTCTGCATTGGTAAACCTTTGCAATTTGCGGTTTCATTTCTGCCCTCTTCATCACGGTGCAATAATGGCGTGGCCACACTTCAATCTTCATAGCCTGGCTTTTCACCGCCTGAGTCCAGCAAGCACAGGTTAGTTATGACATGGCTAGCAAACTGAGCATTTGGCCCATACATCCTTCAACTTCAAGGCTTTTTGTCTGCGTCAACACAAATTCACAGCCATCAGGGCGTGGCTTCCAGTCCTCAGAACCTTCAAAGTATGAAATTGTGGCTTGACTCTGCTGGGACCCATTGGTTTTCAAAGCAAGCATCAGTTCGTTCAGTACAAACAGAGCAAGCACCAGAGTTTTCCGACTTTTTCCGCAGCTACAACCCGCTAAATTGAATAGAGCTCCATTATCCACAGCTCACAGACTCCAAATTTTGAAGCAACACTCTAAAGCGCCCCTCCTTCAAGGTACGAAATATATTTACAAATCTTGCTATGGAACCACCGACATTTAGCTTCGTTTCCACGGCCCCTTTGGCGTGGAAATTTTCTTTACCTCCCGCGGCACGTCGGGCGTGGTCAATCTCTTCAATCGCCACTCACCGCAGCGTCCGCAGAGCCCACGGCGTGGCCCATCCCTCGGACAAAGAACCCACGGCCTTGTTATGGCTTCACAAAAGTCTCCGCGGCAACTCTCGCGGCAACAAGCTTCAAGGCCATACAGTTCGGCATGGCTTTTGCACCCACGGCCCATCACGGCGTGGCCCCGGGCGTGGCCTCTCTGCCATCAGAACCTCTTCCCGTCATAGCACCAATCTCTTCCGTCAGAGCACACCAGAGACCCCACGGCCCTTCACGGCGTGGCCTACTCCCACGGCCCATCATGGCGTGGACGCTCCCACGGCCCGTCACGGGCGTGGCCTTGCGTGCACCACGGCCCCACGGCGTGGCCTCAACATCAGATACTTAACGGCCCTCACGGCATCAAACCCCACGGCCCATCCTCTGGCGTGGCACATTTCTCCCATGTCAACACATTGTCATCATCCTTTATGACTTTCTTTCCTAGAGAGACTTAGACACTTGAATATTCCACATGGCCCACATTTTTGGTATTTTTCACCCCTTCTAATGTTGAAGCCATTTTTTCACATACCAGAATATCTCATCCTACCATTATACCTTTGGAGGTAAAATTTTATGCAACTATGACTTCAAACATCACGGCCCAACGGCGTGATTTCAACAATCTGTCACGGCCCCTCACGGAGTGACTTAGAGCACAACTTTTGATCAACTTTTGACGCAAGCAGCATCTGGAGCATATTTTTGGCACATTTTGAGGGACGCCTCATCTTTTGCCCGATTCTTATATCTGCTTTGCACCTTTGTACCAACAAATTTCAAGTTCCTGCAATGGCGTGAAGATGAATTCTGCCTTCTGCCCCTTCGTGCATCAGCCTCACATGGCCACATGGCAAGCCTCACATGGCCACATGGCATGTGCAGGCCAATTTCAGCAATTTCTCTTTGGTGTCAACTTTTTCAAGTTCAACATTTTGATCAACCTCATCCGTCCATAATACATGGCGGTCGAGCCTCTTTCAAGTTCAACCAATGGCGTGAAGATGACTTATAGCCTTCCGCCCCTTCAATTTCAACTCCTTCAAGTTCAACTATTTGCTCAAACTCTTTTAAGTTCAACAAATGGCGTGACACTGACTTGCCTTCCGCCCCTTCAATCACTTATGTTTCAACTCCTTGTTTCAACTTTTCAAGTTCAACACTGGCGTGAAGATGACTTAGGACCTTTCGCCCCTTCAACAATTTTTCTTTCCAAATTTTTGTTCCACTCATTACAAGACACTTTGATTGGCGCATGTATTTGAGACTACGTGGGCAAGCTCTATGAGAAGTGGTGACGACCTTCTCAACATTAGATTCGACTTCTATGGAATTAAAGGAGCTTGTGGCAAGCTCAAGAGAAGTGGTGTGACCTTCTCAACCTCTCATGATTGCACTTCATCGACATTTGCATTTTTGGGTCAAGAATTTTCGGCGACATTCTCATTATTTCCCCTCACTTTGGACACTGTTGTAAATGTTTAACCTGCTGTTATAAAGGTTCTACATAGTTTGGTGTGGTGGGGGGGAGTGTTAGCCCTTTGGGCTAAACATATGTATGAGTGGCATAGGCCACATGTATTTATCACATTGGACCACTTGATCTAGGGCCCCATTTAGCCCACATGTGTGGTAGGTGGCATAGGCCACATGTATTTGTCATATTGGACCCCACAATCTATGGCCCAGATTTAGCCTAGATCTGTGGAGGGTGAGATATCATTTAGGGTTAGGGTTTTGCTCTACTATTTAGAGAGAGCATTTCCTCTCATTGTTTAGGTTTTTGCTCACGTTTTGGAGCACCTCCTTTTGGAGCATCAATATGATTCTGTTTTGTTCATTCTTTCTTTTGTTCTTGTTCTTGGAGTTTCTTCCCATCTTCTTTTGTTGATCCATGAGCATTTGTGGCAGCCTTGTGGCATCCGGCAGTCATGGACTGCTGCTGCAAGGTGATGCCAAGAACCCCAAATATCAACAGAACAAAGTCTTTCGTGACGAGCCGATGCTCGATATGTTGCACGCTCTTCAAGAATTACCTGATATTGATTTAGATGATGTCGAGGATGGTGGTGGAGAGGATATGGTAGAAGATGTGGGATACCCTTCGAGGATTGGTCGTACTGACGATGACCCTATTGTTATCGAAGCAGAAACGCAGTTATTTCCTGCGTCTCGAACCTCTCGTTTGTCGGCGTGCCTGCTAATTCTCAATCTCCAAACCAAGTTCAAGTGGAGCAATGCAAGTGTCTCTGCTCTATTGAGGTGACATACTTATCAAGTCTTTCTATCTTACCACCATCTCCATCTTTTATCTTACCACTCTTAGATGCGCAGTGTTATTGCACGAGAAGATCCTTCCAGAGAAGAACAATATGCCTACCGAATGATCTCAAGTTAAGAAAATGATTCAAGCGACCGCCTTGGTTATAAAGTCATACATGCATGTCCAAATGATTGTATGATCTTCTATCCCCGCCGAGCATGAGAAGTCCACTCATTGTCTCGTATGTAATGAACCGAGATACGTAAAATGACCTAAAGGAAAAACGGTGCCTCGAAGGTTATTCGACACTTTCCAATAATCCCAAGGTATATGCATCACCACTTCTTACAAATAGTTGTAAATTCACTTATTTTTCGGTGACTTATATGTTGCCTATAATTTATTCTATAGGTTAAAGTTGATGTTAGTTGCAAGACATTGGCTAGCCTAATGGACTTCCGGCCACACATGCATCTAGTGATGATGTGATGCGAGTCCCGAGTTTACGCTGCAGCCTTTGGAAGCATGTCGATGCGACATGGCGACTTTGGAAAAGAACCACGTAACGTGCGTTTGGGCGGGCCACCGATGGCGAAACCCATATGGTACACAATCGATCGCATGGTCTACATGGCTAGTGATGATAGTGAACTACAACATACCCCCATGGTTGTTGATGAAGAGTGGGCACATTATGATGACTTTATTGATACCGGGAAGAAAAACCAAGTAATTTAGATGTGTACCTAAGAATAATTGTGGATGAGTTACTCCCTTTGTGGAACAATGTATTCAGGTCTATGATGCCCATAAAAATGGCGTTTTTAATCTTAGAGGTATACTAATGTGGACTATGCATGACTTTCCGGTTTGCCGGGAGTGTTCCGGGTTTAAGACATGGGGCACTTCCCTTGCATGATATGTGGGGAAAAGTTGCAAAGACCGGCCACTCTAAGCATCCGAAGAAAGTAGTATACGAGGGTTTTAGGAAGTATTTGCCGCTCTCCACGCACCCCTTCGAAAAAGCGTGCAAAATCGGTGGCAATCAGACTATCTGAGAACCACCAAGCGTAATTACCATACGAGAATGGGGTGAGTTGGGATAAGAAGGAAGAGGGGAAAATCCATGAAGGGGAAATTCGAGGGGGCACCAGAAATGAGGAGGTCGTGAGCCAGGACCTAGACAAAGGAGGATGAGGAATTATACTGATGGTGGCGCAGGAAGCCGCGGAGGAGGAAGTCTTTACCGCCAATATGAAAAGGAAATACATTTTTTATAGACTACCATATTGGACCCGACCTATTGATTCAACACCTTTTTAGACCGATGCATATCTTCAAGAACGTGGGAAACTCTTTATGGAAGCATGTATTTGGTCAAAAGACACAACAAATGCCTGGGATGGACCTTACGGTAAAGTAATACAAAGAAAGAGGCATGGATCCGAGGTGAAGGGCAACCACTTCCTCCGGCAAAATGGGTTATTGCTAGGGCTGACCATCGAGCTATTTATGATGATTTAAGGGCCCTTAGAACACCAACTGGTTACATGCAATCATTGCGAACCGCATTCACAAGTAGTGGGAGTCGAATGGGTTTAAAGTCCCATGACTGGCATAAGTTCTTGCATGTAAGCAATTGAAGTCCACATATATATGCACTACTATAAAATGTAACCCATAACTTATATTTGGTGTTTGGATCATGCAGTTCTTCGTGCCCCTGATCTTTAGGGGAGTTTTAGACAAGGGACCATTGGAGGCAATAAGTGCCCTATCAAAGGTCATAAGGTTGTTACCCATGTTGATTTAGTGGTCCCCCGTCTATTTTATTTGTGGCTAAGTTTTTTGTTTTGGACCTCATAGGTGGATGTGTAAAAAAACTATACCGAAAGACGAAATTGAAGAGATGAAAGTGAAAATGGCAGAGGCATGTTGCTTGTTGGAGAAGGAGTTCACGAGCTTTCTTGATCAAACCCATCTTTTGGTACATCTTATTGAGGAAGTGGAGCTCATGAACCTGCACATGCCGATGGATGTTTTTCTTGGAAAGGTTTATGAAGGTATTGAAGGATATGGTGCGCCAAAGAGCACGCCCCAAGGTAGTATGGCGGAGGGATGGCTTGGCGAAAAGAGTCACTTTTCTATATGACGTAATATATTTCCGCCGCACATCCGGATGCACCTCGCTTATGGAGTGATGAAGGGGACGAGAAGATTGTGGGGGTAGTGGCGTAAGGCAATGGTATGCGTAAGTCATTTTCACCGATATGATCATTAAGGTTAATCAATTTCTTCTTTACAATTCGGCACCAATGGCAAAATGGATTGCTCGTTATGAGAATAAAAGGAAGAAATGGAAGAGAAGAGGCATGAATGGAGACGACATAATAGACGAGCCCCGTACCCTGATGGATATGAACCCTTGCCGGACAAGATGGAAAGAGAATGGGTACTACAGGCTTTGACCGATGCATATCACAAGGGGGAGTATATTACAGCTACGGAATGGGCATACGACAAGGTGTCATGAAAAACGAAGTTGCAACAAATTATGTTGATGTCTAAATCGAAAGTATTTTCTTTTGATGTTATTGTATCTATTGACATTAATGGTGCTTTTGACAAGATATATCTTACTCCCCGATATGGTGGCATGGGACCCACTATCGTGAGTTCTCTTGACATACAATGTGAAGACTTCAGGATCAAGCGGAGTCATGGCATCATTCACGATGGAGTTTCAATCAAGTGTTGCCGATCGTAATCGTCAGGAAGCCACCTGTGATTGGGTCGGGAGGTTAAAGACTATAATGGAGGTGGATGTTGGTGGCAATTTTAAGACCTTCATATTCGATGTCGATTGGTTTGACCTTCAATTAAGGGGGGCCAGGCCTACAGTAAAGTATGATAGAACAAGTGGCTTTTTCGCTGTCAACTCTAGCAAGATGTACCCTGGTAGTGAGACGCTTGTCCTTCCAGACAACTGTGAACAGGTACACACATACACATATCCACTTCAAAATTTAGACCATCAATATCAATCTCACGTCCAGCTTCTTTACCAGATTTTTTCTTTACCGATCGACAAGACCCAACATGGTGGTTTATCATACAAACTACAACCGAGGGGACGCCCAATATTCCAAGGTGTTGTGCTAGAGGAGTCAATAACGCCCCTCAAGAGCCCCCGGCGCATCAAGGCATTCAAACTCAAGGGAAAACGAGCATCAAGAGGTTGGACCCACCAGCTCTCATGCAAAAGATCTTACACCGTAGAGCAATTCCACTAAATACGATGTACTTCGTGCATTTTAATACAAATGTTGGTAATGCTAACAATGACGACTCCTAGTTAGCACCTAGAGGAGACGATCATTAAATTCTATATGTCAAATATTATGCACATCCTCCTCGCAATCCTTCCGATAGGCTATGTCTATTGGTCTTCGTGGTGCAATAAAACCCATTCAATTCAATTCTTTTTTCCCCCTTTTGGTATACATTATATCGGGAGGAATAAAGAACGGCTGGAACATGGGCTCAAAAGAAGCCACATAGGCTCAAGCATTGCCTCTAGACTAGAACATGCAAAGAGTCTTCAATGGTATCTTAGTTACTCCGATTTTCTCTAACCTTAAACCAGTGCCACCACCAAGTTAACCCGATCATTGCTTAATTTGATGCTATCCACTAGCTTTTCATTTAGGATCACCGCTTCACCTTTCAAACAGATAATAATAATGGTATTTTGTAGGGTGAACAAGTCCAAATACATAGAGTGAAACATGAGGAGCCTACAGACGCTTGAACGTGTAGGCGCTTTTTGCATTTCCCTTTAGGGTCTAACATGCTACCTAGGTTCAAACAAGCTCTTAGGCTCAAGCATTGTCTAGGCTCAAACATGCCCCCAAGATCAAACATGTACACAACAAAAATAAAAATAGTTAAACGACGCCGCTATAACAAAATACGCCGCGATGGCGACGATTGACGCTCTGATGCACGCATACGCCGACGCTTAAAACTCATTTCTTAGTTGGGTGAACATGAGTGGTCTTCGTCACGTAACTTGGTCCCTAGGGCAACGCCGACGCTCGAGTCCATTGGCGAGCCAAATCGCAACGAGAGGGGAGGTCGCCCGTCCGGCCCCCGTGGCCTTGGGGAGAGGGAAATTCGGGCAAGCAGCCCCGGGATTTTAGGGTCCGTGCTCGGGGCCAACACCCCCACTCCACGCCAAGTCACACGCAAGGTCCCGCCTCGACCGGACAGGAGAGGGCCTCCAAAACGAACCCCGTGGGGCTGCCGTGTTCTAGAAGGGTTTGCGCTTTGGGGGCCGACTTGGTCTGCTGCACTTGGGACCGGCCGGTAGCCGCAGCCGAGAATACTCGAGCAAGGGGAACCGGGACGGAGCGAGTTTGGGCCCGCCCTCCTCCGGATGTGGCAAGTAGAAGTCTGGGGGCTTTGCGCTGGCAAAGACATTCATAAATTCACCAATTAATGCATTGTACCTAAAATAAATTCTGATTTTTGCCACTGGAATCCTAATCCATTTCAAAGACACACCCAATTTTAGAAATTTTCTGAGAAGGTCTAGGTCAAAGGGTTAGCATTAGAACTGGCGGGGCAGCCCGGGTGTGGCAACCCGAGCCGGCACCCCTTCCCCAAGTCAAACGAGGCGGGGACCTTGCGTGGATCCTCACAAGAGGGGAGAGTGGGACCCCAAGAGGCGGGATCCAAAAAGTTCCCGGAGGCAGTTCTTCCCCGGCAGCTCCTGGGGTGCACGCTAATGACCACCCTCCTGAGCCCCGGTTCCCTATCAGGCAACCGCTGATCCTCCGCTCCCCCTTCGGAAGGCCCAAAAGATTCCAGACGGTCCGGGAGAACTTGTCAAAACCGCTGGGCCCCGAGGTCGGCTTTGTAGAAACCGGGCATTGTCTTGTCGCTCGGGCACCGGGAGGTTCGGGGAATGGCAAATCGACCGCCAAATCGTCCGAATGGCGTAAATTACCCTAGGGAGCAAGTTACAAGGTCGGTTTTGCAAAAGAAAGAAACACTCACGCCTCCACGACAAGATCCCCGCATCCACATCCTAGGCCAATTGACTACGAGTGTGGATGGAAGTGAGCTACTTTGGCTTCTTGGAGGTCGGGTGGTCTTCGGGCCACGGAACTTGGTCCCCTGTGGCAACGCCGACGCTCGAGTCCATTGGCGTAGTCAAATCGCATTCGAGAGAGGGGAGGGCTCGGCCCGGCCCCGTGGCCTGGGGAGGGAAATTCGGGCAAGCAGCCGGGATTTTAGGGTCCGTGCTCAAGGCCAACACCCCCCACTCCATCGCCAAGTCACCAAGCCAAAGGTCCCCACCGGACCGGACAAGGGGAGAGGGCCTCCAAAACGAAACCCCGTGGGCTGCCGTGCCCTAGAAGGGTTTGGCGCTTTGGGGCCGTAGACTTGGTCTGCTGCACTTGGGACCCTGGCCGAGAAGCCGCAGCCGAGAATACGGAGCAAGGGGAACTGACGGAGTAGAGTTTGGGCCTGTCCTCCTCCCGATGTGGCAAGTAGAAGTGGGGGCTTTTGCAAGTGGCAAGACATTCATAAATTCGTAATTAATGCATTGTACCAAAAATAAATTCTGATTTTTTTGCTACTGGAATCCTAATCCATTTCCAGCACACAGCCCAATTTTCGAAATTTTCTGGAGAAGGTCTAGGTCAAAGGGTTAGCATTAGAACGGTCGGGGCAGCCCAAGGTGGCAACCGCAGCCGGCACCCTTCCCCAAGTCAAACGAGGCCAGACCTGCGTGGGATCCCTCACAAGAGGGGAGAGTGGGACCCCAAGAGGCGGGATCCAAAAGTTCCCGAGGCAGCCTTCGCAGCGGGCCCCGGGGCCGTGACGCTAATGACCACCCCCCTGAGCCCTGGGGTTCCCCTATCCCGGCCAGATTTGATCCTCCGCTCAGGGGCCCTCTGAAGGCCCAAAAGATTCCAGATCGGCCCGGAGAACTTGTCAAACCCAAGGCCCCGGAGGTCGGCCTTGTAGAAACCGGGCAGATGTCTTGTCGCTCGGGCACGGGGAGGCTCGAATGGCAAATCGACCCTCGCCAAATCGCCCGGAATGGCGAAATTACCCTAGGGAGCAAGTTACAAGGTCGGGTTTTGCAAAAGAAAAAAACACTCACGCCCTCCACGACAGTATCCCGCATCCACATCCTAGGCCAATTGACTACGAGTGTGATGGAAGTGAGCTACTTTGGCGCTTCTTGGAGGTCGGGTGGTCTTCTGGCCACGGAACTTGGTCCCAGGGGCAACGCCGACGTTCGAGTCCATTGGCAGAGCCAAATCGCGATTCCGGAGAGGGGAGGTCGCCCGTCCGTCCCCAGGGCCTTGGGGAGAGGAAATTCGGGGCAAGCAGCTTCCGGGGGGATTTTAGGGGTCCGCTCAAGGCCAACACCCCCACTCCACGCCAAGTCGGTGGGCGCCAAGGTCCCTACCGGACCGACAGGAGAGGGCCTCCAAAACGTAAAACCCCGTGGGTTGCCGTGTTCTAGAAGGGTTTGCGTTTTTGGGGTCGGAGACTTGGTCTGTTGCACTTGGGACCTGGCCGAGAAGCCGCAGCCGGTGAATACGGAGCAAGGGGAACCGACGGAGCGGGAGTTTGGGCCTGTCCTCCTCCCGATATGGCAAGTAGAAGTCTGGGGGCTTTGGTAGTGGCAAGACATTCATAAATTTGCAATTAATGCATTGTACGAAAATAAATTCTGATTTTTTTGCCACTGGAATCCTAATCCATTTCCAGCAACACAACCCACCCTTTTCAAATTTTCGGAGAAGGTCTAGGGTCAAAGGGTTAGTGATTAATCGGTCGGGCATGGTTCAAGGTAGGTGGCAACCGAAATGGGGCACCCTTCCCCAAGTCAAACGAAAGGACCTTGGTGTGGATCCCCTCACAAGAGGGGAGAGTCCTGGACCCCAAGAGGCGGATCCAAAAGTTCCCAGGCAGCTCCTTCCTCGGAAGCCGCCTCCTGGGTCGTGACGCTAATGACCACCTCCCTGAGCCCTGCCTCCCCTATCCCACCATTGATCCTCCGATGGCCCCTCTTCGAAGGCCCAAAAGATTCCAGATCGGTCCCCGAGAACTTGTCAAAACCGGGCGCCCCGAGGTCGGCCTTGTAGAAACCGCATTGTCTTGTCGTCGGGCACCGGGAGGTTCTGGAATGGCAAATCTAACCCCGCCAAATCGTCCTGAATGGCCAAATTACCCTAGGGAGCAAGTTACAAGGTCGGTTTTGCAAAAGAAAGAAACACCCCACGCCTCCACCTACAAGATCCCTCGCATCCACATCCTAGGCCAATTGACTACGAAAGTGTGATGGAAGTGAGCTACTTTGGCTTTGAGGTCGGGTGGTCTTCTGCCACTTAACTTGGTCCCCGTGGCAACGCCGACGCTCGAGTCCATTGGCGAGTCAAATCGCTATCCGAGAGGGAGGTCGCCTCGGCCCGGGCCCCCCGTGGCCTTGGGGAGAGGGCCCGGGGCAAGTAGCCTTGGGATTTTAGGGTCCGCGGCTCAAGGCCAACACCCCACTCCACGCCAAGTCACGCCAAGGTCCCGCCTCGACCGATAGGAGAGGGCCTCCAAAACGTAAAACCCGTGGGTTGCCGTGTTCTAGAAGGGTTTGGCGCTTTGGGGGCCGAGACTTGGTCGCTGTAACTTGGGACTCGCCGAGAAGCCGCACCGAGAATACGGAGCAAGGGGAACCGACGGAGCGGAGTTTGGGCCCCGTCCCCTCCCTCCGTGGCAAGTAGAAGTCGGGGGGCTTTTGGTAAAGTGGCAAGACATTCATAAATTCGCAATTAATGCATTGTACCTAAAATAAATTCTCGATTTTTTGCCACCGGAATCCTAATCCATTTCCAACACACAGCCCAATTTTCAAATTTTCTTGAGAAGGTCTAGGTCAAAGGGTTAGCATAGGAATCTGGCCGGGCAGCCCGCTGTAGCAACCGTTGGGCACCCTTCCCCAAGTCAAACGAGGCCAGGGACCTTGCGGTGGATCCCTCACAAGAGGGGGAGAGTCCCGGACCCCAAGAGGCGGGATCCAAAAGTTCCCGAGGCAGCCCTTCCCCGCGCCAAGCCCCGGGTCGCAGACGCTTTAATGACCACCCTCCCGAGAGCCTGGCCTCCCCCTATCCCACCGCTGGATCCTCCGTTCAGGGGCCCCTCTTCGGGAAGGCCCAAAAGATTCCAGATCGGTCCGGGAGAACTTGTCAAACCGCGGGGCGTCCTGAGGTCGGCCTTGTAGAAACCGCAGTGTCTTGTCGTTCGGGCACCGGGGAGGCTCCGGAATGGCAAATCGACCCTGCCAAATCGTCCGGAATGGCGAAATTACCCTAGGGAGCAAGTTACAAGGTCGGTTTTGCAAAAGAAAGAAACACTCACGCCCTCCACGACAAGATCCCCGCATCCACATCCCGGGCCAATTGACTACGAAAGTTTGATGGAAGTGAGCTACTTGGCGCTTCTTGGAGGTCGGGTGGTCTTCTCGCCACGAACTTGGTCCCCGTGGCAACGCCGAATGCTCGAGTCCATTGGCAGAGTCAAATCGCTGATTCCGAGAGGGGAGGTCGCCCGTCCGCCCCTGTGGCCTTGGGAGAGGAAATTCTGGGCAAGCAGCCTTCCCGGGATTTTAGGGTCCAGCTCGGCTAGCCAACACCCCCCACCCATCGCCAAGTCACGGCGCAAGGTCCCGCCCCGGACCGACAAGGAGAGGGCCTCCAAAACGTAAACCCCGTGGGGTTGCCGTGTTCTAGAAGGGTTTGGCTTTTTGGGGCCGGAGACTTGGTCCGTTGCACTTGGGACCTAGCCGAAGCCGCACCGGAGAATACTTTGAGCAAGGGGAACCGACACGGAGCGGAGTTTGGGCCCGTCCCTCCCGATGTGGCAAGTAGAAGTCTGGGGGCTTTTGCAAGGGCAAGACATTCATAAATTCAACTAATGCATTGTACCTAAAATAAATTTGATTTTTTTTGCCGCCTGGATTCCTAATCCATTTCCAGCACACGCCCCAATTTTCGAAATTTTTGGAGAAGGTCTAGGTCAAAGGGTTAGTGATAGAAGGTCAAGGGGCAATGGAGTTTGTGGGAACCGAAGCTGGGGCACCCTTCCCCAAGTCAAACGAGGCGAGGACCTTGCGAGGGATCCCTCACAAGAGGGGAGAGTCCTGGACCCCAAGAGGCGGGATCCAAAAGTTCCCCGAGGCAGCCCTTCCCGCCGGCCCCCTGGGGAATGACGCTAATGACCACCTCCCGGAGCCCGGCTCCCTCTATCCCTGCCGTTGATCCTCCGCTTGTGGGCCCCTCTTGGGAAGGCCCAAAGATTCCAGATGGACGTCCGAGAACTTGTCCTGGCTGGAATGCCCCGAGGTCGGCCCGGGAAACCGCAAGCGATTGTCTTGTCGCTGCACCGGGGAGGCTCCAGAATGGCAAATCGACCGCCAAATCGTCAGGAATGGCTTAAATTACCCTAGGGAGCAAGTTACAAGGTCGGTTTTGTAAAAGAAAGAAACACTCATGTCCCTCCACGACAAAGATCCCGCATCCACATCCTAGCCAATTGACTACGAGTGTGATGGAAGCGAGCTACTTTGGCGCTTTTGGAGGTCGGGTGGTCTTCGGGCCACGGAACTTGGTCCCTGTGGCAACGTCGACGCTCGAGTCCATTGGAGAAGCCAAATCGTGATTCCGAGAGGGGAGGTCGCCCACCGGCCCCGTGGCCTTGGGGAGAGGAAATTCGGGCAAGCAGCCCGGGATTTTAGGGTCCGGGCGAAGGCCAACACCCCCACTCCACGCCAAGTCACGCAAGGTCCCCGCCTAACCGACAGTGAGAGGGCCTCCCAAAACGTAAACCCCCGTGGGCTGCCGTGTTCTAGAAGGGTTTTGCGCTTTGGGGCCGTGACTTGGTCTGCTGCACTTGGGACCGGCCGGCCGAAGCCGCAGTTGAGAATACGGGAGCAAGGGGAACTGGGACGGAGCTGGAGTTTGGGCCCTGCCCCTCCTCCGATGTGGCAAGTAGAAGTCTGGGGGGCTTTTGCGGTGGCAAGACATTCATAAATTCTTAATTAATGCATTGTACCTAAAAAATAAATTTGATTTTTGCCACCGGATTCCTAACCCATCTCCAGCACACAGCCCAATTTTCAAATTTTCGGAGAAGGTCTAGGTCAAAAGGGTTAGCTAAAAGGTCAAAGGAATGGAGTTTGTGGGATCGTTGTACTTGGGGTTGACCTTGCTCGGGCCGGACGCTATACTTGGTCTAAGATTGCATTGAGAATATAAGCATCATAACTATTAGAATGAAGATAAATGATTACGTAAAAGCATCATAACTACTAGAATGAAGATAAATGATTACGTTAAAAGCAAAAAGACTAGTGCGGGTTGGGGGGGTTAGATTTGGTTGCTGTTTGTGATGATGGTTGTGTTTCAAAGATCAAGGCATATGGATAGAGAGAATGCCCTTGTTCAACGGGACTGCCCCTAAAAGTTTTATTTGGACATGGATGGCATAATTAACTTGTAATGAACACGGGGGCAAGCAAGCCTGGGAGTTTAGGGTCCCGGAAGGCCAACACCCCACTCCATGTCAAGATACCTGCAAGGTCCCCACCAAATCGACAAAGGAGAAAACCTCCAAACAGTAAACCCCGCGGACTTGCCGATTCTAGAAGGGTTTTTGTTTTGGGGCCGAAGTTTTTGGTCTTCCGCCACGTAACTTGGTCCCCTAGGGCAATGTCTATCGCTCGGGAGTCCATTGGTGCAGTCAAATCTAGCTCGGGAGAGGGGAGGTCGCTGGGCCCGGCCCCCGTGGCCTTGGGGAGAGGAAATTCGGGGCAAGCAGCCCGGGATTTTAGGGTCCGCGGCTCAAGCATCAACACCCCCACTCCACGTCAAGTCAACCAGCAAGGTCCCCCCCCCGAATCGGACAAGGAGAGGGGCCTCCAAAACGTAAACCCCGCGGGTTGCCGTGTTCTAGAAGGGTTGGCGCTTTGGGGGGTCGGTGACTTGGTCTCTGCTGCACTTGGGACTGGGCCGAGAAGCCGCAGCCGGTGAATAATGAGCAAGGGGAACCGATTGTTTGGAGTTTGGGGCCCGCCCTCCTCCCCGGGGTGGCAAGTAGAAGCGGGGGCGCTTTTGCAGGGCAAGACATTCATAAATTCGGCATTAATGCATTGTAACAAAAATAAATTTCGATTTTTGCCAAATGGATTCCTAATCCATCTCCATCACACAAACCAATTTTCAAATTTTTGGAGAAGGTCTAGGTCAAAGGGTTAGCTAAGGTCAAAGGAATGGAGTTTGTGGGATCGTTGTACTTGGGGTTGACCTTGGCTCGCCGGACGCTATACTTGGTCTAAGATTGCATTGGACGTAAAACCCCGCGGACTTGCCGCATTCTAGAAGGGTTTTGTTTTGGTTTTTCTCGCCTCCCTAAAGCTATTTTGACATGGATGGCATAACTAACTTGTAATGAACTGGTTTTGTTTCTAAACAATTGTACCTTGATGAAAGATTGCTTCATAGTTTCCAAGTGAAAATTTTTAATGTGTCCAAGACCGCCTTTGTTGCCCCCGGGTCAAAGACTCGCTTTTTTCGATGCACACTCTTTTAGTTATGCATTTTATTGCATTTATGGTTTATAAATTCGTAGTTAATGCATGGCATGGAATTAAATTATGTTTTGGTCACCGCTTCCATGGTCATCACCAAGATACAGAAAATTTCCAAAATTTTCTGGATAAGGTCCGCACTCCAAGCGCTAGTTAGAACGGGTCCCGGGTTTCCCGAGTTGGGCAAGCATGACTGCACCCTTTCCCCAAGTCAAACAAGGCGACTTTGAATGGCCACTCAAGAGGGAGAGTCCCGGCCCCCGTGAGAGACGGACCCTAAAACGTTCTCAGGCGCCGTCTCGCACCGCCTGGGATCGTGATGCTAACGAACACCCTCCCCGGCTCGCCCCCTATATATTCAATCGCTGAATCCTCCGTCAAGGGATCCAAACCGTGACTGCTCAAATAAGCCTAGGGACAAACTTTTAATGAGCTTCACATTAAAAAAAAAGATGCAAAACAATAACGCCGCTATAACAAAATATCGTCACGGACGCCAAGGTACATCGCTAGATAGGCCAATCCAGGATGATTGAGATGCCTTTGATGAACTTATGGCGGTTATGCCTGGATCCTTTGCGGATGAGTCTTTATGATTCATGAGGGATTCGATCGACGATTTCGAGAAGCGGATTGATGATGTCGATCCTACGCAGAGCCGGATAAAGCTCGATTGGTATGGTTTTGTCGTTTGTTGATGCCTGACTTTTCCTTTATATTTATGCCGACGCCTGACGCCCGGATGCCTGCTGGTTTTCCTGACGCCAGAGCTTTATTCGTGATCTTTACGCGACGCCTCTCGATTTCAGCGATATGCTTTGATCGATCTGAGGAAAGCGATCGACGCCCCTCGATATGATCGTGGATCTGATGATTCTCGACTGATCTGATCCTCGATCTGATAAAAAGCGCTGATCGATCCGCCGAAGATCTCGAAGCGATCCTCTCGGCATTGACGCTGATTTTATTTTAACTGATAGATCTCGTGCCAGGCTGGCCTTATTTCTTGGTAAGTATTATTCGCAGACTTTGCATTTTATTTTTATAGTTTTAAGTAGGTTAAAAAAATTGGATGGAGTGGTTGTTCATAAGTAACGGCCTCCACCTAGTGGGGAGGACCATAAAACGTGTTCAAGTCCACCACCATAAATCATAAATGTTTCCTAGGTTAATGAGTATTTGTTCATGGGGAGTATATTTGGCCCACCTAGAGTGGAGAGGACCACGCACTCCTGTTCAAGTCCACTTCCGGCCCACTTGTTATTTTTTAGGTTTGTAACAGGTCTGTATGGGTTTGTTCGGCACCTGGCCAGCCCACCTTATGCGGAGAGGACCAGGTGTCCCAGTCCAAGTCCACTTTTCTCTTCTCATTCTAGTAGATGTGGCTACCAAGTAAGGACATGGTCTGGCCCACCGAAGTGGGGGAGGACCAAACGGGCCTTAGCGTTCACGCTATTGTCGGCCAGCTAGAGGTAGCTAGGGCTAGGTTAAGCAATGAATCGATGATTCCCTTCAATTGCAGCTATTAAAAAAAAATAGGTTAGGCTAACTTAATGTAGTACTAATTGCACTAAAAAGCTGGTAAAATAACTTAACCACTAACTAAATTATTTCGATGTCTAGTTAAAGCTTGCCGTATAAAAATTTATATGTACAATTAACTAAACTTAAAGTGACCCTCTATAAAGTTAATTTCAGAATGGTTAATTTTGCTAACTAATCCCAACAAGGTGCTAAGATAAGTTTAGGTGCTGTTTTTGGTTAAAAGTTAACTAAATTCTTTGGGACTATCTCAACTAATTAACTAATAATGAATGTAACGGACCGTAATCAATACCCTAATTCAACTCATTTAGTTTTCTTGTTTCTTCTTCTTTTCCTCGCTTTGGGGCTGGCCTGATATAGGCTACCATAGGCTTATTATAAGTAACATTATATGGTCTCACATACATGTTTGATATTGTCAGATTATGTTGCATTTACTTTGCATGCTTGGCTTTTGTATTCATTATTTCATTTTGGTGTGTGGTGGCATAAAAAATGGCCCTCGGCGACGTAGATGTTAAGGAAATTAGCTTAATTGGCCATGCGACAGACCGAATTTAACGATATAAGCATGTAAACTGATGATCAATTAACCGCTGGCATCGCTGGAGAAAGAATGTCTATCAATTATGTGGGAGGTGGCCGCATGAGTCCGGCGCTGAAGATAGCGATGAAAAGAACTTAAAAGTCTTGGGTTTGCAACCTGCCGTAATCGAGGATGCTACTTATATAAAGTACACTTATGAGCCCCTATGTCGAGGCACGTGGGAACATGGGCTAATTGCAGGCGTAAGTGCAAAAGGTCCGACGAAAGACTGCCAGCAAGATGGCCGCAGAGTGCCCCCAACATGAAACAGTGAAGGAGTTAGATAGTCTTATCCAAGGTAGCCTATTGGTGCAGGGGCTGATTATCATTACGCTCATGACAATGTGTCGACATCACGATTCCCTCGCGGATGTCGCTGGAGTGGTGGGCAACAGTAGGTAAACAAGACTCCATGATATACCAAACTGCATCTTGGGAACCCCGTACTTTAATCAAGATGATTATTATAATCGGTATCAGGTGAGAGAGGCCAAGATAGAGTCGCATCATGGTTGTTATCGACAAGTATATCCGCTTTCAAGAGCCCAAAGTCCACCAAAGACACACACCCCCTCGACTTGCCCCCAGGTCTTTGAAGAGGCTGAGCCACGGGGATCACAACAGGTCTCCACAGCATTCATGAATGGAGGAACCTTTGGTGTGAATGGCTTCATCATCTTCCGGAAACAATTTCTCTTATGGGAGATGGCCAAAATGCAATTTATAGCTCCAAGAAGCACATGAAGGTATGGAAAGTGGAAGCCAAATGAGATTCTGTATAAGTACGTCCTGCAATAAGGCTCTTTGCAAGGAGCCCATGCTATCCACCCAGCTGGACACACACAAAGTCTACAATTGCAAAGGGTCAAACCCATTTTGATGACTCTTACAAATGTGGGTGGTCAAGCAGAATGGGACAATTCAGCCTGCTTTTTTGCAAGGAGCGAATGCTCCAAATTGAAGAGCCGCGAGCATACCAGCAGAACTAAGCATATCCTTGGTGGGAGAAGAGTTTTACATCATCATCGATGACCAAGCATCATGGGGTACACCGGACATATATTCCCCGCTAAGCATTTACTAGATGCTCTCGATTATCCAGTAATGCGCTTTATGGGTCAGGTG
The DNA here is from genome assembly GCA_021234155.1 of Isoetes taiwanensis. NCBI lineage: Eukaryota > Viridiplantae > Streptophyta > Lycopodiopsida > Isoetales > Isoetaceae > Isoetes > Isoetes taiwanensis. Next base: position 439,034 of record JAJEKV010000079.1, read on the forward strand.
TTGGAGATAAAACCAACCGAATCATAATTTCTAGTATTGACATCATCCAACATACATGAAGGTCCAAATGATGATGGATGAGAGTCATGCACATGGATCGCATTCATTGCTCACAAGGCTGCCGACATGTGTTCAAAACAAAGCTAGGTTTTCTTCATATACGGTGAGAGAGAGAGATGAAGTGCAGGATCCACTGAGATGCTAAGCTACCAAGTAAATGCTTCTGCAAGAAGTGACAATATAATTTTGTTCCTCCTCTATTTGAGGCTTGTTGCAACCAATAAATGCTTTCAGTCAAAATTACTACTAATGAAAAAGTAATTTATTAATCAAAATTATTATTAATAAAAAATAAATTATTAATCATAAACTTGTAGATACAGTATCGCTTAGGGGTTACATCAAACCCCTAGATTGCCAGTGGCACAATCTAGGGTTTCGATGAGGGCAACGGAAGCTAGGGTTTGATGACATGGCACTTACTATGATGTGCAATAGGAAGTCATGATACAACCTAGGTTTCATGGATGCCACACGCAACGTGAGCCATGATGTGGCACTCAAAATGCCACTTGGATAATTTAGGGTTCTATGCAGCGACACATGCTACGGTCTTCATAATATGGCAACCTGTAGTTCGATACATGCACCTACATACGCAGATACTCTTTCTAATACAAATAAGAAGATAAGAATATAAATTTAGGTATTTATTCAAAGACACCTGTTCAAAGTTTTTCCTGCTAATTCGCTGCTATGTTCAAATTAATATATATAGTCATGAATAGGCTCAATTTTAGCTGTTTTCCCTTACTGTACACTCTCTTCGATGCATTATTCATGTAGACATAAGGCTCCTCCCAGCCTCCTACTATCTGGGCCAAGACTCTCAAGTAAGTCCACGGGGCTCCAATAGTGGCACATTTCTGAACCATATAAAAAATACTATTTTCATCCTATGGTTTAGGCATCATTCTATTATTGCAACCAATATCATTCATGGTTATCAAATGTTTCTCTCACAATTTCTTTGATCTAGGTGTGCTCTTTCTACGATGAATAGAGGCAATCGCATCTTAGAATGAGCAAGATCTAAGGTAGTATTTATATAGTTTTTGAGCATATCGCAATTCTATAATGCCTAGGTATGTGAGTTTATGCATGGAGTTTTAATTTGTTGTGTAGAGGGAAAGGGATGGCTGAGAAAATAGAGAGGACTCCACTATAGGCACCGCGGTCGATGTTCCTCCAAGATCACTAACCCTCCAATCTCCATCACTACACCAGTTTGGCACATAGCTTTTATTGTACTAATAAATAAATGAATTGCTTTTTTGCATGATATTGTGCTTCTGCAGCCTCCACGCCCCTCATCAAGTAGAAACATGTTCCTCACGAGAGACCACAATTAAAAGATATCACTTTGACACCAACCAAGCAGGTGCCTCCGCCCCTATTCCCAACCATAGTGTTGACATCTACTTCCACGCTCTGCCAGAATATTGAGAAATGCGACGAGGCACCCCGCTTCAGGTACAGACGGAACGCATTTTTCTAATGGAACTTGAGAAGATTTCAAACAGTAAATATATATCCACCAATAATTCAAACATTTCTTTGGTTGCAGCGATGTTAAAGATGCTCACCCTCTCATTACTTCCCGTGTCAAGCATAGTGGAGCAATCAGATCAATAATGTTCAAGATCGGACGACATCACATTGTTCGATCCAAGAACATCGCCGTCATCACTTTGAGAGAGGTGGAAGAACTCAACACGTCCACGCGTCACCTAAGAAGAGCCGCCCATGAGCCTAGACACGTGGCGCAAGTGATTTGGCCCAATATACCCGAATTACATAATAATAATTTTTGATGTAAGTTATGTGAACATATTATCAAAGATATCAAACTCAAATATTGTTTTGTTTGGCCCAAATTTATAGTTTTGTTCATTCTCACTTAATACATCGTAGTGCTCAAAAGGTTCTTAACGGACGAGCATGCGGGCACACTTTAGACATAAACACGCTTTTATATACCCACCATTTATGTTTCGTGGACGCTTCTTCCCAAGAAGGATGATGGTGGGAAGTGTCTTTATACCACACCGAGGGACGCTGGCCACAGTCAATATCTTCGCTTACGGCCTCCCCGCGGTTATGTTGGAGGACCGCGCGGCGACCACCAAATAGAGAGCGCCGGGTAAAATGAAACAGAAGCCTGCAGATAGAAAAGCAAAGCGCGGAACTCGAAAGTAAAGCCACTGGCGATGGGCGAAGCTATGGGTCGGGTTATGACCCAGTCGGCGAATTGACGCGCATTATTTTGATATGGCGCGCTGATCTATCGGTTTACGTCAAAGGCACCATGTGGTCAAGGAACCGGGCGTGACTTCATAAAAAAGAAGGAGGCGCATTGGTCAAAAGTCCCTAAACCACGACTTCCACACAAGCGAAGATATCAAGGTATTTTATTTTTCGTCATTCGCTCACTTTAACTTGTGATAATGTTGCGTCTTGGCAATCGATTGCATTCAACGCGTAAAGGATCCGTAGCAAACATAGAGCTCTGACCACAAAGCAACTAAAAGTGAGCTAAAGCCATCTCATTTGGGTTCTACCAGTATGGTTTTCCATAGATTCTGAGAACTATATTACCATTACATTAATTTTAATAAGAACTTTAAATGTCACTAGCTAATACTCGCTATATCATTGTTGTGAACATCTGTTTCGGGTTTGAAACCCAACAAGCAACAGGGACAAGAGCCACTACGAACGGAGCTTTATCCATCATCAAAGTATATCGATTTAGGAACCTCCCAATTACGGAATGGGTGCTAGAAAATTATTATAATTCTGCATGAACTACATTAACGCCATATTTTAATTTTATAGAAGGTATGTATATGAATGAAGGTCTAGAGCATGTGACACATGGGGCTCTGGCTGCTGAGGGACCGCAAACTGAGAGCCATCCAATTCCAACCGTATACGACTACTAGGCCTCAACCAATGCGACTCCTGATGACCACAGAGTAGCTCTAGGCTGCTGGGGTGGATACCCTTTAACGAAGTCTTTGTGATTATTTAAAATATAAATACAATTCACTTTGTAAGACATTTTAAAATATAAATATAAAAATAATTTTTGTGACTATTTCTAAAATATGAATATAAAAACACTTTTGTGATGATTATTTAAAAATATTTTATATTTATATTTTTTTGCATAAATATATATATATATATATATATATATCATATATATATATTTTTTCTCATACGCCGCGATGCCAGACGCATCCATCGCGGCTTTTTTGCCACGTTCGGATTCTTCATCGCAGGAGAATTCCACGGTCACCGGCCGGTGATAAACGTGAGTACATCGGTATTTCACGCGACGCATATTCCATCGCACTCGTTCCATCGTCACGTCGGATGACGATACACGGGCTTTACCACGCCGGGATTTTGGTGATGTTCCACGTATATTCCAATCGTGATATTCCACGTATATTTCACGCGGTCATTTAAGTTACGCGACGCCTCAAGGCGACGTTGTCATCACGTCATGATGTTCACATGACGCAAGCCCCGCTAACGCCGGTGAGATGTGACGCCGTGATGCGACGCGGTTCCATGACGTTCGAAGCGACACTGAAGGGACGTCAGATTGCCATGGCGAAGCGCCGCGACGCTGCCAGCGCTAAATGACCTCCTTTTCGTTGTGTATGGCTAACAAAAGATATTCCGGGCATGAAAGCGAGGGCTAAAAGCGATTCTTCTATAAAGCAAAGAAGTTCCGTCGTTCCGATAAACACTTTAAAGAAATTGAAATCCATGATAGTACACCCAACCAAAAATGTATCAAAGATTCTATATGCTCCTCGCCATCCCTCTGCGATTTCACATACATATCAAGATACACCGTGGCACTGACATACCAAGGAGGTGAACCGTAGGTTTAATCGGGAATATCGTTTCTCAAGAAGCAAACAGTGAATTTTAATCTCCCTCATTTTATGCTACCGTACTCGTAATGCTTTATGATGCTTCAGTAAGCCCGGCTTAAAAATCAATAACGGTTACCTGCGTATTTTTCTATTTCGTGCAAGGCGCTAACATACAGTGGGCCCCCAAAATCATCGCGACACCGCGATATCATTATTCCTGTTATCGCACTGGGCCTGACACTGCGGCTCCTCCAAATGCCCATATCTAGTAAAATTGTATTCTAACAACAACCCTCTTCGTGATATTTAAGGCCTATGATATATTCATGAGTCTTCATAATCGCTCAATGATATACCACCTTTGATGTTTGAAATGTAAACTTAGTTCATGTTTCATGCCCTCTAAGTTCATTCGAAAACAAAGTGGAAGAATGATTTTACCTTCTCCAGTTTGGTAGTGAAGGCCAATGATTGCATTCCATGCGTCGATCTCGGATGGTAGGTGTCAATAGATATTGTCATTTCTAACAAATTTTCTAAGAAGCAAACAGACAAACAAGATGGTTAAAAATGAATGGGGAATGAGCCCACTTTTGAATTATCAACCCGCACATGCCTCATAAAATGCCGTGTCTATTCGACAGAGTATTTGATGAACCAACTTATAAGCAATATTCGATATTATATAACATGTTTATCCCAAGCTATCCAATCTATATCCTTAAGAAAGCATGGTAAGACCCGCAAGAATGGTGTAGTTCTCCAATTAAAATAGCAAGAAGGGAAAAGAGAGAAAGGAAACAAGGTTGGTACCGAATACTCAGGTAGAGAAAATAATCTTACTACCACTGGGATTGCTTAATCCATGGTACCTGCGATCTCCTATTCTCGACAAATGGCTGGTTGAGATTGGTTTGCGTGTAATCGATCTCAACTCTGTGAGGGTAATGTCCCGCACTTATTCCTCCACTTTACTGAAAAAGAAGGCAGACTGCTCAAATTAACTGAAAATCTATGCAAACGTTTTCTGAAACTATATATGTTTGCCAACAAACAGATAAGGAAACCTTATAACAGCCTAAAAACACAGTGTTTAAAACTCATCAATGCCAAGGAAAAAAACTCTATTGGACAAATATACAATGTTGATCTTATTAAATAATCGAAAAGCAAGAGGAGATGCAACACAAAAGATGATAATGATTATATGCACATGTGTTACATATATAACCCTAGAAAGGCATAAAAGGTGTGGCACTTAATAATAATATAAAGATGTTTAAATGTCATTTAAATATAAAATATCTAGTTAATAATATCTTGAGGCCCAAGAATGCATCGAACAGTCTATGGAATTGATGGAAGTGAAGTGTATTGCATCCAGTCCCATGTATGTTCTTGAATAGCATCAATGTAATTCGTTGTTTGCTGGAGCTACTAGTAAATGTATGTGAAGCTAGCCAAGTCCAATTTCCAATCCAAAATGGAGTATCAGGCGATTCGTTGAAAGTTATTCAATTGCTCCGTGATGCTAACGTGGAAAATACTTCTGATCCATATATCGGTATTCTGCCTATTAATATTGAGAGAGCCAGCGAAGTTCAACAGCCTTAAACCACAACAGAGCAAGAACCGGTTGGGAGCTAAACCGGCCAGTTTTATTCGACCGCTTGCATGTGCATGAGATTAACGGGAAACAATTATGACCGGAATTTTTAACCCATCTTAAAAGCATGGTTTGAACTAGCTTTCATTGGCACCGGGTGGCAATAGGGAGATGAAACTCGAGTTATACAATTTCTTTATGTCTATTGGATCACCTAATATGAGAACTGCTCAAAAATTATTATTTCTATATTATGTCAGAAGAAGCAAAGATGAAACTTAAAGAGAGTAACATACAAGCCGCTCATACCCTAATAAGACATGCTCTCTATGTTTGTTTTGAGAAAATATCTACGCACAAGAACATACAACCCTCAAGAGATGATGTACATGTACAGACAGCCTTTTGTAATAACATGTAATCCATATTTTCTAAAAAATTAGTAATTTGGCCTGAAAGACTTCTATGAAAAGTCCCAACTTAACTTGGTTGCATAAACTTTGTAAACAATTGATCATTCTTGCAACACCCCACATAGGCTTCTTCTCTTGAATGTTGCTTCCAAACTCTTTAAAAACATGAAAATCTATAGTTCCATATTTTATGCCTTCCCATACACAATTCAGTTCTTGTCCACTTCATCTCAACTTGCAAGGGATCTCCTTCATCTCCAGCCTTGATCTTCCACAGCATCTAGAAGTATATCTAAGCTTCATAACAAGATCAAATACATTTGTGTATTTTATTTTCTCCAGGCTGTAAGTCATTCAGTTTCTTCTGATAGATTCTGTAATCCTCTCATGAGAAAGTATATCCCTGGGAAAATTTCTTCTTGGTCAATGACCACACCATCAAAACTGCCAAAAAATCATAATTTGTTTTACATGAGACAGGTACCTGATAAAGATGACTCTATGCACAAACATGCAACCCGTGACAGAAAATTCGCAGAGGATGTTGCAACATCAGCTTCTGCAAATTTAGCAGCAAATGAATGGCCTTAAGCACTTCATATAGACAAAGTATAATTGGCTACAGCCAAACTTTGTCAATGATAGAACAACATCATTACATTTAGCACAGTTGCTCTCAAAGTTAGCCTTTGAGGTATTGTTCCTTCTGCCCAATTTATGTACCTCGCTATTAGTCGAATCCGTAACCATAACTTTGCATCAGGGAACAATAACAAAGTATTTAAGCTCATAAGCCCTTCAAAAACTTCAAGCAACTTCAGCTTCTAATCTGTAGAACTGGAAAAGTAGATTTTCTTATGCAGTGTTACAAAACCAAATTCAAGGTGGTCCTCGTATTTACAATTTTGAAAGGTGGTTGAGATCTAAGAGATTGAGTGTTTGTGGCAAGAAGATCATGAGATATATAACTCTACAAGCAGAAATAATACAAAACAAGTTCAAAAGTTTAAGAAATACACGGATTAAATGGATGAGTCTAGATTTTATCTCCATTAATTTTGTCTAGTAAAAGTTCCCTCGCCATGTTGGTTATCTTTCAACCATCTAGGTTTCTGTCAGATAGAATAATCCTAAACTAATAAAGACGGTTCGGCCTCACAGATAAATGGGCGAGTCCAGAGGGGCAAACAAGGTTCCCCATAGCTGATCAGAAGTTCTGCAGGCTGTAGGTGGATTAGAGGTTCGCAAGCTGAAGATGGCTATCAGAGGTCTCGCAGGCTGTAGACCCATTATCAGAGGTTGCCTGGCAGCTCCAAATCCTAGTCTGCTCAAAAGTTCTGCGTTCATTCTGAAAACATAAGTGAAGAATGATCTTACCTCCAGGCTCTGGTAGTATGCCAATGATTGCATTCCACGCATGCCGATCTGATTTAGGGTTTTGAATAGAAGATATTGTTTGCCTCTAACAAATTTTCAGAAAGGCAAACAGACAAACAAGATATAGCAAAAAACAGGAATAGAATGGAGCCCACTTTGACTCATCGAACCTGCACAGCCTTTGTACCAGGTCTATCAGATTTATGACACAGAAACCAACTTATAAACAAGATCTCTGGATATTGGTATACATGTTTATTCCCTAAGCTATCCACCTCTATCCTAAGAAGAAAAAGCATGGTAAGATCTAAAAGAATGGTAGTTCCTCTCAATTGGGCAAACAAAGTAAGAAGGGAAAAGAGAAGAAACAAGGTAGCTGAAAATTTGAGTAGAGAAAATAATCTTTACTACCACTCAGAATGGTATAAAGCCATGGGTAACGAAGACTTCTATTCTTGACGTAGCCGATGTATTGAGCATTTTGGGTTTGCAGTGTAATTGATTCAACCTAATAGGTAATGTCCCGTAATTTATTCCTCCACTTTGTAGAAAAAGAAGCCGTTATGACCGCTCAAATTAACTGAAAATCTATGCAGACGTTTTCTGAAACTATATATGTTTGCCACCAAACAGATAAGGAAACCTTATAACAGCCTAAAAACACAGTGTTTAAAACTCATCAATGCCAAGGAAAAAAACGGGGAAATTGCAAAGAAGCATTTATGTATCACCTGATCAGACTCTGAAAGATAGATAGGGTTTTACTTGATTGCGCTCAAGTGATTTAGCAAGTACAATGCTTATGTCTGGAAAATCACTGGAAAACCAGCTACCATGTGAGAAACACTTGGTTAAGTAGGACATTTTCACCCTCATTGATATCTTCATCATTATTGCCTATGAGCAGAGCTGTGTTGATGCTCTAGAAATCATTGTATTTTGTAAGCAGAATCGAAACCATAGAGTTACCTGATGGAATGCACGGCAGTTCATGGGAGCCTGCCGAACGACGAACGAACCTGCCATGACGACGCCATACATGGTCGCAGGACAAAACAAGGGACAAAATGGGCCTAAAAATGATCAAACTAGGCGGATAACAGGTCCCGTACGCACCCTGCGATTTCATTTCATTTTATTTAGTAGTGGATTATAAAATTATTTTTTCGCCCTTCCGCTGGAGTGCTCAACGAAGAGAGAAGAACGACTAGGATGGTCCGAGGCTGTTGGGAGGGGTAAATAGGTGGTATTTTGGTTGGGTAGCATCTATTTATGTCTCCCAATGGTTTTGGGCCATCTTAGTATCATCAAAAACCTTTGGATCTGCGAATTTAGGTTGCAATTTTACTAGGTATCTATCTATCTATCTATTCTCTTCTTTTTCTCAGCTTCAAGATTTTGCATGCAACTCCATCTTGTTTTTTTGCTCTTCCAATTCTATCTAGACTAGTAATGGTGCTTGGTATCAGGAAATTGATCTGGCCTTGCTATGTGGAGGGAAATAGGTTACATATAGGGTGGCACTCAATATTGATTGTAGTATTGTTCTATTATGCTGCAATGGCAATAGGAGCAAGTTCAACCGTATTCATGTTCTAGAAATGTTACTTGTCAAGCTCAAGTGGTCTATGTTCTGGTATGTTGTGCTTGTGATTACATGTTGACATTATGGCAATTGCTTCTTTGAAGTATATTTAATTAAAAGGAGGATGCATGCCCAAGACTTGCACTCCAATTTCTCCTATTTTAGTGGTAAGTAGTGCCCTAACTATATTAGTAGAAAATTGTGTCCAATAAGAATGATTATCCAATCAAATGATTTGGAAACATATTAGCTAGTGTGGAGTTCTTCACCAACGTCTTCAAGTGCAAATTAAATGTATTTGGTTACCATATCCACAATTAGAACTTAGTGGATTGCAATTCAATTCCATCAATTAGAATTTTCAGCAATTGCAATTCAATTTGGAAATTGCAATTTAATCTTTACTCCAATTAGGAACCCCTTTAGGTTGCAATTCAATTTTGTACAAACGCTCTAGCAAAAGATAATTGGTTGCAACCAGCCATCCATCGAAAGCAACAAAGAAGATATTTCTGGGCTTTGCCTTGAATCAGATTTGTTTATTCTGCATGCAGCCTCCCCTGAATTTCATTAAGGTTTATAAACCCTAAAAATGTAGAGAACGCAAGAGGTTCGTGAGCAAACCAAGTGTTGATGCTGGTGATCAGAGTAAGAAAACTCATACAACAATTCATTAGTAAAATGGCCCATGAAAAATTATAAACCAATTCATTCCACTCGCCACAAGCATCGTAATCAACTAGAGAAAATAGTTAGACTCATTTGATAAATCCGCACAATAGTGATAGCTATATGGATTCAAGACGCATGCTTGCACAAATTACTTGGGCTCAACGCGACTATGGGGATTTGGAATCCTCCACTATAATCAAAAAGATGGATCTCGCTGGACTTTGTGGCTGGGTCAAGGGCCTGTGCTTGCAACTTCAACGCCTTTCACCATAGCTGCTGCTTACATTTTGCTAGCAGAATTTTCAAGCTTTAACCACTCCTCACCATTGTAGACGCTGATCTGCTAAATCATTCACTAATCTAAAAGCCAGCCTCACTTTATTTCTCAAGGTCGCCAAGTGTGTAATTTCTAAGGCGATCCAGTAATCCCACCATTTTATTTATCCCACCAGTCTCTAGTGCAGTCCTCACTTCAATGCATAATGTACTTCCTTTGTCTGGTGGGTGTATTTGGCAGAGATTATTTCAAGAAGCACAACACCAAAGCTGTAGACATCACTCTTTTCACTCAGCTGCTGTGTCATATAGTATTCAGGATCTAGGTAACCCTGCAAACAAAATCTGCATTAGCCTCCATAACACAAAATTCATAGACATACTGCAGACTCACTTACCATTGTCCCCTTTGACTTGAGGGAACGCGCTTCCTCAGAAGCAAGCTTTGAAAGACCAAAATCAGAAACCTTGGCTACAAGCTTATCACACATCCAGAGAATATTTGTAGACTTGATGTCCCTGTGAATGATTGAGGGTTTACATTCTCATGGAGGTATCTAAACACCTTTTGCAGAATTGGCAGCAATATCTAGCCTCTTTTCCAGCTCAAAGTTTAAGAGAGCCTGCAAAAATTTTCAGTAAATTTTATGCTTTTGGCTTAGAAACCCATAAATGCATAGCCTGGTTTAACCTTTTAATTCATCTCGTGAAAGTTCCTTTGACATATACCATACACCAACATTTGTTCATTTTCATAGCAAAACCGATCAGGTTGACAAGATTCCTGTGGTGAACACGGATAGCAAATTCTATTTCGCTTTAAATCCCGCACGCTTTTCACAGTTCCCTTCAGCTTTGATTGCAACCACCTCTCCTGCTTTCTAAAGACCCCTTATATACCTGCAACATTTTAACATTTCAATATCAAATCTAAGCAGCAGGCATGGGATAAAATCTATTCTAGATTTTGTACCCCATAGGCTTGTCCAAGCACCTACTTCCACGTAGTTGTTCGTAGCCTCTTTAAGCTCAGCGGATGAGAAATAACGGGCTCCTTTAACTGTGGACCACTACCACTCTTTGTACTGCGAATCCCCCAGGAAGCTGGAACACCACACTACTTAATGAATTGACCTAATAATGTTGTGCAGCCAGTGTGGTGCAACAAACTTTGAAAAATGCGGTATTAAGCACTGAAATGGCAAAGAGAATTTACCAAACTGTTTTTGATGCTTGTTGCCTCAATAGCCTGCCTTCTCCTTAAACGACATAAATGCTAATTGAAAGTATAATAACAACAACAGCAGCTACAACACCTGGCTAATAACCCCAATTAAAGCTGCTCCATGTATACCCTTGCTGTGTCCAATCACCAGCTGTAGTTTATACTCAAGAACTATTAGAACTATATTACTTAAATAGGAAAAAAAATGAGATTTCAATTGCTTACATCCTGGTGGTGTTTTTATAATAGCTTGCAGAAGGTACGGACTAAATATACCTTAGAGAAATCTCACATGGTGCCTGACCTTATTAGCAATGTGATCAAACCTATCATTATCGACGAACTTGGTTTGCAGTTGCAAACAAGTACACTGTTGCTATTATCCTGAATTTGAGGTTACCCTTCCATCATGGACCCATACTTGACTAGTTTCAAGATTAAGCTGGTCCTGTAGCACATTTGTAAGATTTTTCATTTCATCACTAAGCCTTGGTGAAAGGTGGAGAAGTCAGTAATATTTCAATAACATATGGGTATTGACATTGACAGGTGACTGGATCTGTGTCTCTGAGCAGCCAGCTACTATGCATGATGGCTAATAGAATAAGATGAATTTGTAGAGGATCCCACTGCTGCACACTTTCTAATCCAGCTTATAGTTACTTATTGCTACACACGATTCCCTTGTGCCTGCACACCAGAGATCATTTTAGTTGGTGCAGTGGAAAAGCTGGCATACTTTCTAGAACTCACGGTGAACTCCAAAGAGCACCACTACCACCCAACTCACATCCTAATGTTGTTATAATCAGCAATGACCAATGCACTTTGATTGGTCAAAGCTAATGAACCATTCAAGATTTTGAATAGTTGATCTGTCACAACGCCCAGACGGGTTTGAAGTTAACAAATGAAAATTGTAAAAGGAGCAAGCATTTCACCAATGCAACAATTGGAAAATTGAATTACATAAGATGATTAAGGGTTTAGTTATTATTTTCTATATGCAACTCATGCTTTACAAATATGTTGCAGAGAAGGATTCCCACTGACATGCTCTCCAGTCTTGATAATTTAAGTATGGCTGGTGGAAATGGTCCAGTCAAATTATCATGATCAACATCACTGCAAAAATGCATAAATGTCAGCTAGATATATAGCTTGAAAAATACTACTGCTAAAGTAATGGCTCACAGTGTGATCAACGAAGATAAGTTTGCAATAGATTGTGGAACTTCCTGAGCGTCAAAACTATTATCACCCAGACTCCTGAGAAAAATCAGACTGTCAGACCCAACAACAGATAAAAATTTACATAGACTAGTTATAATAGTGTATTCACTCACAACAACGTCAGCTTTGTAAGAGTGGAAAAGTCTGGCAGAGATCCAGTCAAAAGATTATTCCTGGCATGTCTGATAAACAGAAAATATGGTTATAATCTTTAACAACTGATAAGAACTCGTACATTTAAGCAATACCCTAATAACAAACTCAATACTGCATGTGCAGCGAAGAGAATCTATGTAAAATTCTTCTTTTTAGTTGCCTCCATAGGACTTTCTCTACATTAGTGTGCCCCAGGATTTAAATACAGAAATTGCAAGTCCTCACAACTCATTGCCATTACAGTAACATTTCAAATATACACTCAAACGTAATTGAAAGATACCAAATGTGACATCCATGACGATGTTATAATCAAATTTAGCAATGAGCAATGCACTTGAATGACCAAAGTTTACTGTGAAAGGACCAAGCATTTCTATCATGAACAGTTGATGAATTGAATTACATAAGATGATTAAGGGTCAGAAGCCGTCGTTTTTAATCCTTTCACAATTGTACTCATCATCAAGCCAGACACCTTCTTTGTGTAAAATACGTAAGTAAATACAATTCAGCATTCCATGGGTCATGATTTATCTTCCTTTCCTTCAAAAATATAATAAAGAAAAACAGCAAGGACTTATACATATCCAAATCATGTGTAATTAGTCAAGGTTATAGTAAGACAACTCTAGAATAATGAAAGCAAAGCTGTTAGGCAAAACTATGTCTCTGCGGCCTATATTAGCAAATTGATAAACAGAAGCTACAGCAGCTGTGCCACCTTACATTTCTGTCAGATTTCGAAGGTTGCTTATGTTATTTGGAATAGCTCCAGAAAACTGGTTATTGTCGAGCCTCCTGCAATATAACGCGAATCCCAACAATCAAGATGCCAGACATGTTTTTCATCAACAGATAGGAAATATATTAAGCCAGAATAAATACTTACAGAATCTGTAAGCTTAAAAGGTTTCCAATTTCTTCTGGAATATGTCCGCTAAAATTGTTACTATCCAGAAGCCTACAAATGTCCCAATACATGAGATTTCGGCCAATAACTTGCAGAACTTCATAATCTATATGATGAATACTAACAACTTACAAGTGAATGAGCTTAGGCAAAGTGCAAATTTCCTTCGGAATTATGCCTGATAGCGAGTTGTTATTGAAATGGCTGTAATGGCAGTATTATTTCTAGCACATTAATGAGAAATCCAAAGGCTATTGGAAATGTTAAGGGATACCCACAAGTGCCCTGCTGCTGTAAGATTGTCCAGTCCTACTGTATTCTGAGTCGAGGTTGGAAGGCCACCGTGGAGGGAGTTCTCAGATATGTCAAACCATGTCAGCTTTGACAGCTTTCCTAAGTTGGGAGGTATGGTTCCTGTCAGGTGATTTTTGTTCAATGCCCTGCCAAGGGACAACTTTTAATCTTCAAGTTTATCACTTCAAGTTCATCAACTTTTAGACTGCCTTGAAAAGGATGATAACTTACAGAAACTTCAATGCTGGCAGATTACCAATTTCTCCAGGAATGTTGTCGTTAAAACTGCAAGCCTGTAAATTGCTACATGCAAAGAGAAACAGTAAGGCTGCATCATTGAATACTTGAATAAAACAATAAGCAGTCTAGTTTAGCAACTCACATGCTTATTAAGTTCGTAAGCTCTCCAATTTCTGAAGGTATGGGTCCTGTAAGATTTGGATTGAATGAAAGATCCCTGCATATTACACGCATATGTCAGCATTTTTGCAAAGACTTATTTTATGGGAGCAAGCATACAGCGATGTAAGACTTGTTAGATCTCCAATAGCTGAAGAAAGAGAACCTTGGAGGCCAACTCCAAATAAATCCCTGAAATAGAACCTCATTAAGACAATCAGCAGTTGTTTCAAGTGATTGAACATAAAGAGCTATAGAATAATGTTTCCTACATACAGTTCCACAACATTTGTCCTGGAAACATTATCACATGTGATCCCTTTCCATTTTGATCCACATGGGTCACTGCCAGTCCACTCCAAGTCATTTGCATTTGTCCAAAGACTTGCAATAGTCCTGAGCGCAGTCACTGCAAGAGGTTAAGAAACAAACCCTTCAGAAAAAATTGCATGGCGGCATTCATTGCCAGCTGACGAACCTTAAATGAAATTGTATAACTAAAGGAACCAGTATGCACTGACCATCAGATTCCAAGGTAGAGGCTGAAACTAGCTTCCCAGAGCAGCTCAATAGCACAAGAACTAATACTATAACACGGTCCTTTCTCAACATCCTTCCCATCATCAACGATGCTTGTTAACATTAATAACTCAGCATACAAAGGACATAAGCCTGGAAATAGTTCTGTTAATTTAGTGCTCAAAACATGAAAGGAAAACAAATGTCAGAATATCAGCTGCAGAATAATCCCGCTTTTCACCTCATTTCATGAGCTATAGGAGCTCCCAAATTGAGAAGCCAGTTACAACATAACAGACCTAGGCTGCATATCTTACAGATTTCTACTAAATTACATCGAGACCAAGCAATGCAAGGGATAGATCCAAAAGCTTCAGAACAATACGGCACTAAAAGCATGAGGACCACTAGATTATAGATAAACAATTACCTAGTCCATGATTTGAAAAGGTCAAATGAGAAACTTACGACGTGGGTTATGGTGATGAATTGCCAGCTCCAAGTGATCCAATCTCAGTGAGGTAAATACGCAAGGCTTTTCTGAAGAGCATGGCCCATGGGGCCATCACGTTTAAATGAGAAGGCTCCACTGTTGTCCTTTTTGGGTAAGCTAAACATTTGATCTTCGCAAATTTTAACCTTTTCAATCCATTTGACCAGATCATGCTTAACCGCATTTTCATTCTTTATCCTCGTGACTCCACTCACACTTGACTGTTATTCGCCTACCTTCCAACTCGTTCGCTGCTCTATTGAATATTCTTTGGCTTTTATGCTGTGGCTTTTCAATTAATTCTCTTGTGTTAGAACTTTTAGACCTTTCATCGGGCAATTCTAATTGCAGTTAACATTATGCGGATTTCCACTTATAAGTTATTGTATAGTTGACTTGAACAAAGTCCCTTTGCAAACTCAATTAGAATTAGTCAATTTGATATCATTACCACATTACCACTTGGAGCATTTGTACATATTTATTTTAACATTTAGCCATTTTAGAAGTTTAGCATGTCATCTTTTGTTTTGTAATGATTAACTCAAAAACGCTAAACCCTAAAAACCCCAATCTGATGCTAAGCATATAGGCTTTTAAGAGGCGGATAGTAGTCGGGTCATTACTAAGCACGCTTCAATATCTTCCATTAGACGTTAAAAACTCAAAATTGAGGGGTCACGTGGAGCAAAAATAATCGGCATTGGTTTTATGCTAGAGTAATATATATCTTCTCTACAAACTCAACCACAAAGCTAGGAAATGCATTCAAACTGAACATAATAAGGTAACAAACTATAGACATGAAAAGTAGCCATGTTGAATCGAAATAAATGGAACTAGATCATCTGAGTTGACATGCTATCCACTTTTTTGCTTTCTTGGCGTATCTTTCCTACCAATTTCTTCGTAGTCTTTTTACGTGGTACACATGGCAGCATCCCATAGGGACATATGACGGCCTCCTAAATATCCCAAGAGAGACTTGAACACAAGACCATTAAAAGCTCTGTCAAGATAACATTAATTATGCCCATGAAGCCATGCAACAAACCTTTTGCACGATATTTTATACATGTCCACCATGTCACATCAGTTTGACCAAGTTTTCTTCCCTTGTCACATATGCCCACCATAAGAGATCACCTTAAACCAATGATATTTTCCTTATCATGGCATCGTTTTATTTTTCTTGTTATTTTACCCTTTTTAAATAATGTCAATCAGACCTTTTATTTCACACTATCGTATGTAGATAATCCACCACTAGCCATGATATCCTTTACAAGGCCCATGTTGATCAAACCTATACTATTGGGTTAATTAATTTTGAGAACCCCATTACTAGACCCATGACCGCCATAGTGACTGGAAGAAGCTTAGGTGGTATTTCAGGTCCTACTACTAGATCAGACTACAAAGAGCACCTTGATGTGATATTATGTATTACAAGAGTGGTCCTTTTATGCTCGAGTCCATAGGAGTAGCATGCATGACGAAAATACTATTTATCTATTTATCTATTTCTATTTGTAAACCCCAACTATCTGCAAATTTTAAGGAAAGTAGCTACATTAATCAAAAGTAAAAAAGAACTTTCAGTCAATAAAGATCTTTACTTTATCATTTCTATCCCCTTCAGAATTGAAGAACCAATTAGCAATCTAAAAGAAAAAAGCTGCCCTTTTCTTTTAGGCCTAGACTTGGTTATAAGTTAAAAGTTAATTATTACAAAACACCGGAGAAATCTCATCTTATTTTGTAGTCGAAATTTAATAAACATGTAGCTAACGCATATGGATAAAGGGTTCACAATAACAAGCAATAATATTGGATTTGAAGTTAAGAATAGTTAAACATGACTAGAACTTTGAAAGCTTAGACTATCTCTATTAGATTAATTCAATATGCATCGAGATAAAAAAAAAAAAATTGAAATTTTATTACCCCAGTTTTTAATTTTACTCTTTCCTTTGTATAAAATTAATTAGGAATCATAGTACGAACTTGTGTTAGTTGATTCAATAAAGGAGTAACAAAAGATACTTGATAAGGGTTTTTCATAACATGTTGCAGGAACATATGATCTCTTCTTCCCAACTGTATAGCTAGAAAAGAGGCGCATTGAAGTTTGCTCCTGCATTTAGAAAATGACGATGTATTTTGAATTTATGTGGTTTTGGCAAGATAAAAGTATGTCTAGAGAATTTGAATAACCTATCTACTCTTATATAATTTATATACACCAAGATCTGGCGTCTTGATGCTCTATGATTCCCGTGAGGGAAAAATAGAGTGAAAAAAATTGGTGAAAAATCTGAGGAGGCTACTGGCCAAGCAGATCTTATCCGCTTCGACCCGTGGTTCGGCCAAATGCTCTTCCGTAGGGCTTCGGCAGCCTGCGGAAAGTCGCTTATTACCGCCGCTAAGGTTTGCTTGTTCCATGTTTTTAGCTTAGACTTGCTCTTTTTTTTTCATCGAGAAACCTTTTTGATCAGCCTGCTGTGTTGGGTAAATTGCAAAGCCATGAAGCCAGTTTTGAAATCCAAGTAGCTGTTCTTAGTGTTAACTAAGCTCTTTGTAAAATGAGTTGCGAATCAAGTTTAATAGGATGAAATGGAAGAAAAAGAAGGTGGGCGAAGGCCGGGTTAAGGCGTCATTATAAATTTTGTTAGTAGATCTGTTACGAAAGTATTCTTCATTGCATGATTAAATTAACAGAAAGTATCTTTTCCACAAATCTTCTTTTGCTTCTACTTCTCAAGATCATTCCCTGCCAGCTTTTATAGCCGTGTTTCACACTCCATGCTTCTCTTGAGGCTCGCTTAAATTTATGTTGAGAGTATAAATATGGCCTCTCGACCGCCGATTTTAAGTCTAATCTTTGATGGGGATGATTAAAAGGAAATATTTGTAGATTTCACATATTGTGCAAATATTCAAGGCGAGGACTTGATGTGTACCGATTAATGGCTTGCGCCAGAATAGTTGCGCATCCCGAAAGCCCGCTTCTCCTTTCGCTTGCGTCCCGCCTAGCAAAGAACCATCGATAGAGATAAATCTAGCTGCGCCATGGTGCCCGACCGACCAAACGTTTTTTGCATCTGGTACGCTGAAAAATGTAAGTCCTCCACTTTGTTGCTGCTTAGCCAATCCGCACAACCGTAACTTAGATGCTCCTGCATTTTAGTCGGATTAACAAGGAGTCGCTCATGCCGCATCTCTATTTGGTCATAGTAGAACTCCATGCATTCAATCCTTCAAGTAGTCGATAACCTGAAGAGGAAGGGGTTAGCTCCCTTTACCTTTTAAAACTAGCTTAGTTACCTTTAAACCAGCTTTAGCGAAGGTCTCAACTTCTTTATTTTCATCTCCCAAATCCTTTCAAAGCATTCTACTTCTTTCTCCACGCGAAACTATACTTTTCCACGCGAAACTTTATTCTTCCTTGGGTGCGCAGGATGGAGCAACCCGTGAACCGGCCGCATTATTTAAGAGCCCCTATGTGATATTGGCGATTTAAATATTTGATCCCTTGTTACCATCCAAACTGCAAATTCATGATTGATATGTTTGGCAAACATCTTTTCTATCCTCTAAATTATAGATTGCACTTCTTGAGCCTAATACATTTTGAAAGAACCGGATTTTTTCTTTTAGTGATGCATGCTTTGAAGTTTCCAGCTGAATTAAAAGTATTATTTGAGGATCTATCTCTATCGAGATGAGGTTCTTCATCCTTGGATGCAACCATAAGATTGAATAAGTAGGTTATTGTTACAAGAAGAAAGTATGCCCCGGTTGGCCTATATTGCATGCCCTGGGCAGGTGCCTGCACCCTTTCCTCGCTTTGGACTATCCTTATTTACGCCTTGACAACAAAACATTATGAGTTAAAAGTTTTACAAGGAATGAAAGCAAATATGCATGTGCATGTAAGAATTCGCCGCCATTCTCGCCTAAGTGATATAATGAGAATTTTTATAATTTATTATTAAAGGATGCTTCAGCTCATTTTGTTATTTCGTAATAACCCATCTTATTGTTAAAGTTGAGATTATCATTTAGAGCAATTTAAATGCATTACAATATGTATTTTCCAGATGGATTCTTCTTATGTAGCTCACAAGGTGGATTTGATGTATATATAATATGCTTGGAGGTTGATGAAACTATGAGATGTTCATATTGCAATTCCAAAATACTGTACTTTTATTGTACATTCAGGTGATTAAGAATTTAACACAGATTAATGCAATGCTATGGTGGCTTTCACGGTCAGGTATTGCCAATATCTTCTATATTTAGTGCCATTTTCAGCTCTGTTATGTGTCTGAAAGTTTTTTTGCAAAAGTGAAGACGATTTGTTGATCTCCCCAAATGCAAACATAATATAATGTTAGAATGCTATCATCAGAGAAGGTTTTATTGCTCGCAAAACATATGATGATCCATGGTTATCACATTCTATTTATAGTGCCCAATGTCTTCTACATGGAAGCCAATGTGACAAAGGTGTGTTGAGCTTCGATTGATTGGTTGCACTCAAATGGGTGCATGCATTGTAATGCTTATGTTTTTCTTTTTTCTCTTTTGAAGCCTTTGTTTTGAGAAGTTGAAAACTGGGTGCGTAAATGGAGCTAGGTGAGAGATGAACAAATCAAGCAGATTAACGAAAAATTTAGCATAATCCATAGTCACTCTAATCTTGTGGACCTCTGATTGTGGTACTTAGTCAAGTGTTTGCCTTAAGGTGTGCCTCTACTTATATGACCCACTCATCTAGAAAAAATCTGGAGCTCCTTCAAGCATTTTGAGCTATGCATCTTTGTTTGACAATTGTTGCCATGAAAGTGCTCGTGGAAATTATTTTGCTCATTTATAAAGAGCATGTTCTTGTTCTTGATGGTCTCTTGGAAAAGACTCAAAAGAAGGTTTAGGGGATTTTGGATAGGGTCTTTTAATGCTCATACAATATTGCAACTTTTGGCAAACAATTTTAGTACCTCTTACAATTTATGCCGCAGTACCTAGCAAACATTTCTTTTTGTCGACCCACCCTACACACAAAGGGATCGAAAAAGAGAAATGTTCGCGGCGGCCTTGGCCGCCGCGATAAATTTCTTGTATAGATAATATGTCTTTATAGATTATGTTCTATTCTTTATAAACCACTATAAACCACTATTAACCCCTAATACCTTAGAGAATTAATTCTTCTAAGATCCTTCTCTCTTTTTTTTTGGTTTGGACATCTATTAATAACTTGGATATTCATCTTTTCCCATAGGAATGAAATTCTTCATCTTCCAAATCAAAAAAAAACTTGGCTTCTAGATATCCATTTGAGCGACTTCAAGCCAGCAAGATGATGTAACCGGCGCAGCAAAAAAATGGCAAAGCCACTAGCGAAGAATGTATGCTTCACGAGACGCGATCACAAAATGAAGTATGGTTTTACACAAATGCTCCACTCCATCTCGAAAGCTTGAGTTGAAAGCACGGCTGCAAGAAGCATATGAGGTAAAATGTATTTATTATACAATATTCTAATCCTATCTCAATATATATGATATGACTTGGCATAGTATCCGACATGCTTCATTTGTAAAAATCCTGCAAACTTGCCGAGACCGAGAGCCCCATGTCAACTGACTTCCAAGTTATTCAAAGTACTAGTTCTAGTCCAAGAGAGACTCAAGAAGTTGAGAGAGGCTCCATCTAGGGGAAATATAGTGGCAACAAACTTAAATGCCATTTTTAAGAAAAAGTCAGATATCTGCTCATGCATGTGAAACAAAAAATGACATATCGAACAATCCCCCTCACCTGGGAGCTTCCTATCGCTCCATTTGACTGATCAACCCTAGGTCATGGGAAGGGGAATCGCCTACCGCTGGAAGAATTTATGTATTAGCCATAAGTACATGATTGCACCTCTTTAGAAATACCACAAGCCGAAGGGGTTTGTACATAATGGAGCATGTGAAAGTCCCATCGGGGCACTCAACCGTGTTGATGGTGTTTCTGCGGCCCAAAGTATCTGGGGGTTATGGCATAAACTTCTTCTTTCATGCCTAGTAGTTTACTATGCTATGGCATTGAATGCGCATCTTTGAGCCGCAGAGATCGCGGGAGAATATACTAATGCCAAGTGTACATATATACATTTACCACCGTTCATGGCAATATTGCAGGACTTATAAATAGCTTTCGTGGTCATCCCTAATTAACAAATGCATTCTGAAGAGACTACGTAATATGACCCATATTACGGAATGGGTATGCCGGATCAGAGGTGAGTTTCAAAGCTTATACTTAACCTCCTCGGCCTCCGAGAGAGGAATTGTTTGTCAAATATCCTTTTCGTGGAGAGATACCCCAAGACGAAAGTGGAACGTATGAGGCGCGGGCGAACCAACACAGTTCTATAGAAGGAAACGCGTTTCAGATGTATAATCGTGACCTTGAGCCATGTAAAGCTAATGATCAATAACCTAATTTTAATGGTTTATGATTTTGACGATGTTAATCATGTAATGATGTTTCTAATGGTTGTGGTCTTATCATCAATGCATGTTTCTCTCTTATCTTTTGTATATCATTACATGTACAAACTCCCACAAAGAAATAAACATGAGTTCTCATTTGCAGCCACACGATGGAAATGAAAACCTCCTCGCCAAAGTGGCTTCCATGCCGAGAGTTGTTTGACAGGTTATTCAAAATTACTTCCCCAACCACTAACTCTAACAATGAAGTTTAATGTTGGTGATGATGACGACCTTATCACACTTCTGAGAAAGAGACCAAGAAACCACTATACCCAAATGCAAAGATATCGCCTTGCCGTGTGATGCATACTCATTCTCCAACCTACAACACAAATCAAACCGGAGTAATAATAATAGTGTGGATGATCTTCTCGTGCAAGTTATTTGGTTCGATTACAAATTTTTCCATTCTGCTTTTTCCCTCGCTTGATATTTTGTTTTGTTTTACCTTTTACTAGCCGAATTATATACTTCCAAGTGATCATTGTCTTCCCAAATCAAGGAGGAAACGTCAAACAACATTACCCAAGAACTAGGTTTGCAATACAAATGCATTCATGCATGTGTAAATGATTATTATTACTCTTTAGCAATGAATATAGTGACATGAATGTATGTCCCAAGTGCAATGAGCCCGCGGTATGATGAAAAGCAAAGTCCAAAGTGCCAAAGAAGTCTTGCGACACATGCCAATCATTCCACGTTTACCATTATGTTTAAATGTCCTTCCCTAGCTCAGTTCATGGACTTCCATGCAAAACACGAAACAATGATGGAATCTTGAGGGTATCCAATAGATGGCTGAGGCACTTATACATATAGAAGACAAATTTGGAAGCATTTTAAGGGGCCAGAGCCTAGGAGCGTTAGTTTGGAGTTTAGGCATGGATGGTGTATGTCCATTTAGCACATTGTAGCCGTCTACTCATAGTGTTTGGCCTATTGTTGTTATAAACTACAATATACCACCTTGGATGGCAACTAAAGCGGAGACCATCTAATGCTCCACACTTATAGTGCCGGGTGAAATATCTTTAGTAGCATTACAGCTTGTCTTTACCTAGGTTATAGTTTTCTAATTTATATTCGAATGATATGTATTTAGGCAAACACCAAGTGAAGGATATGAATGTGTATAGAACCTCTTGTGGATGAACTTGACATTTTGATATTCGAGACAACCACACAATTTCATGTTTCATGGAATATTATGTTTCACTATTCATGACTATCCGGGACTTGGTGTTGCGTCGGGTATAATGTTATCATTCATATTCTTATTTTAAATTATTTTTCAACTATATTATAAGATTGAATGCTTTGCAGGACTCAAACTAGTGGAAATATGGATGTCCATCATGTAGTCAAGACTTAGCACATCTTATAGATCAAACACCTATCAAAGATGATTTACACAAACCATAAAAATATCTACCATTGGATCATGAACCGTCATGGTGATACATCACATGCGGAAAAGAAGAACTCACATGATTGGTTGCAAACATGGAATGATAAGTGACCTAAGCAGTTAGCACCACCACAGAAGCATGAAAAAGACTATCCATATTATACAAGTTGGAATCTTGATGCAGTTGAAGTGCATCTAAGTGGATGTCTATGAATATCTTTAAGAATGTAAGCCATTCCTTTGGCACGACATCTTACGAGGAGAGATTGGGGAGACTCTTAATGCAGAGAAATGATCTAAAAGATAACAACATCAAATCCAAAGCTGTGGCCCTATTGTAGAAGAGCCAAAGCTCCCTGCGCTTTAAAATCGAGGTCCTTGGAGTCTTGAAAAGGGATGAACTCAAGCAGTGAAAAACTATTAAAACTCTTAGCACTCCAGGCCATGGTTTCCTCTCTAAGAAGGGCATTCACAGATGGAGATCTTACTTGGCTTAAAGTCATACGATTGGCATAACTCTCTGAGATATTTATTCTACAACAATATTATTAGCTCGTGTATTATGCGACTAATTTGATTTTTTTCCTCCTTACGGTATATTCTCCATGTGCCTTAGAGAATTGCCTCGCCTTATTAGGAAGATCATCTATAGACTCGCTAAGCTTCTCTAGGTGGGTGTCTTCTAAAGAGATTGTAGGCTGTGATATTCCCACCATGGAAATAGAAGTGCAGAGATATTATGCGAGTTAGAACACTTATTTCCCACTAGTTTTTTGATCTTGAATTATGTAGCTAGTTGAATCACGTTACATTTTTGGCAATCACACATACTAAAAATGTGATCATCGGGTACATTTGTTGTGCATTTACCCTTGAGAAATTTTTACACAGTTAAAACCCCTCTAGATGGATGTTCTTTTTAGAGAGGTATATAAGAAGGCATTAAAAGGCTTTTATGCTTCGGATAGCTGGTACAGGGGTGTATGGCCAGAAGGACACCTTATTTAAGAGACATTATTTTCTTAAGGATGCCACTACATCAATAGATCCAAATGCCAAAGATTTGGAAGAAGGAAGTCTGATTGGTTAGAAAGGTGTGAAGTTTTACAAGATCGAGAATTAGCGGCGAAGGTTAAGTGATGAGATGTTTGAGAGGCATCTATACAAATTAGTCTTAGCGAACAATGCGGATGGTCTTACTAGGTGGGTGGAACTATATAAAGTTGAAAGGCAGAGATAGTGATAGAAAAGCATATCTTGAAAGAGGCGAAGTCGAGGGCTGATCATAGGAAATCCTGATATCCTCAGGAACTGAGCCCCTTCATTCTCAGCCCTATTGGTGGCTATCTGAAAAGCTTTGGGAGGCTGAGACAAAGGAGAAAAATAGAAGAGGATGACACCTCAACATTGCACTTAGGTAATAGATCAATAAGTCCCTAAGATGTGTTATTGCTATTTTTCACGTTGTGCATTCATACACCATCCCATATCACGCCACTTCTTGATCTTTTATTCAATTTAGAGGCTAGGTTCCATAATTCAATGTGGGCCTATGGTCAGCATTTTGAATTGATAGCATTGACCAAAGCTCATGTCATGATTGGAATAATTGCCTCGTTTCACCAAAGAGTCGAGCAAGTGCTAGAGATGACAACCCTATTCTTGGGAGAGCTTGAATATGTTGGAGTTATTCTGCGATATTATTGATGTTGATTTTAGTTAGTTTGTGACCATTCTAAAAGCAAATGATTCAGCCTCTATACGTAGGAAGAAACCAAGCAGTCGCGACCACATCCATGCAGTTTTAGCGAGTTGATTCCGCATGTTTCGAATATCAAAGCGAAAACAAAGCGGAGACGAAAAACATCTAGCGAGGGTAGGATGGCTGACCACAAAGGGAGAGAGCTCAAAGGCTTGGTGATGAAAATGAAAGAGATGCAAAAGGCTATAAATACTCTAAGGGAACTCTCGCCCAACTAGCCTCAAGAAGCCCGGTTATCTGCTAATCTTGAAACAGAGATAAAATCATACTTCTCTTTTTTCTAACACAACACCTTACTCTAAAGCATCTTTAAAGAAAAATTGGATGGATGGCGAAATTATTATAGAATTATAATCCTTTATGTACAGCGATCTAAATGTTTGGAAAAAGAACACATAAGTTTTGCATTATTGCTTCGGTTTGTATTATAGGTTTGTATAGGTTTGTAGAATCCATATTTCAATAAATGAATTGTTGGTTAAAATAAAATATTTCGATGTACTTTGTGGCTTTTGTTTTTCGCACACACTTAGACATAGCGTGTTGGGAAGAAATGTTAAACTTTCAAATTCTTAAATTTTTTATGAGAAGACAAACCATTTAGCAAGGCAACAACATGGAGGCTTAAATCCACGTATATTCTTAAATTGATTATTACTACCCATAATTCAAATCTATAAGTCAATATAGGAAATATTTGCTTGGCCATCCATGGATACTATCACCGCGACTCGATTCTCAAATGCGAGGAGTGGGGAAAGAGAAATGTTGGCCCGGCCTTAGTAGCGCGATAAATTCTTAATGCATATATATGTTTTAAAACCATGACCAAGCATGAGCATTTGAAAAAAATCTTTACATCATAACAGGAGAACAAAACAGAGGAGGTGGAGTCTTAATTACCTACACTCAACTAGACAAATGTTAGCCTGAAAAGGGTAACAATGGAAGGACTAACTAGCTATGGAACACAACAATTATAAACCTTCACCATGTCCTATTCAGAAATAAATAATTTCAAGACAATGCTCAAAAGATATCAAGAATTGGATGTTAACTATCATGCTAGTCTATCATTTTGACCAGCAGCTTGTTCAAGTATGTTCAGTAGTTGCAGTCAGACAATAAGGAGCTCAAAGAATGGGTTGCTTTGCATGAATCTGCTATGAGCTCTGGATTGAGATCATCGGAGCCTAAAAGTAGCTTGCCCCAGAAGTTTAATGGCACACGGTTCAAGCTTCGTAGTTTTTTGAATCAGATCAAGCTTTGATCCAGCTCCATTCTCATAGATATCCCACGGGCCCGGAACAGGTTGGATTGATTGGTTCTCTCCTCACAGAGCTAGCTTTAAGTTGGTTTGCTCCTTTATTGGAGAAAGAGGCACGAGGAGTTCGCGAGGAATTTTTCTTTGCTTTCAATCTCGCGAGCTGAGGCATGCTTTGGAGACATAGATGAACTAGCATACAACCGGTTACTTTGCAATCTTAGATAAAGCTCACATCCAGCTTCAGTTTATGCATATGAATTCCATCAGATTGCAATTGATATTGTCTTGGATGATGCTGCTCTTTGTGATTGTTTTCAAAGAGGATTAAATTGTTGTCTATTGATGATCCTAAGACTCTAGAAGAAGCCGCCAGATTTGCAGTTCGTTGTAATAATCGACTCTTTCGAACATAGGCACGAGAGACGTAGTTAGGCCTCTCAATCCACGAGATTGCATGTAGCTAAGCACACTTGATCTCATCACGTAGAAATTCGGCAAGTCGGGCACGAGCCCATGTAGATTGACCACAGGTTAGGGGCCCTTATGCAACTGTAGAAGCGACATCGAAGAGCGTAATTTTTGTCGCGTATGGAGGAAGCTAAGTAATGCCCTATAGAAGCATCCATCGGTCAAAACTACGAGGGCTAGTCCAGGTAGTAAAGATCTCGTCGAGGCGGCGCCATTTCGAGCTCCTTCCATACTTCATGATAGTTTATTCCATCAGATATGGTTAGCAAGGAGTTTTTATCTTTATATTATTAGAGTCAGAGTTTGGAAGGTTGGAAGCATTGGCACAACTTGGTAGTGGTGAAAATGCTTGCTTTATAGATGATGGCTACTAAGCATGACCCTAGAAGCAAGGTTAGACATCGGATTACATTTGGTGTGATTTGATAGGCGATGGGATCGATCGCGGGTTTTTGTTTGAGGGATCTTCTTGTAGCATTTCCTTCAAACTCATTGCTAGCCCACATGCACCACTAGTAGTCTCGAGTCGGCCCTGGCTCAAGCTACATAACCCTTAAATTGATTGGCGTACTAGATCTCTTTGGTTTGCTGGTTCTAGCTTTAATTCCAGTTCATCTATAGTTCAGGCCTCTGCACCAACATCTACTTCAATCTATGCAATTCTGGGCTCCAAATTCCAGTTCATGTTTTTGCTCCATGTCCTAATTCGGTCCTTGTCTCTGCTCACTTTCATGCCCCACATTCTGACCATATTCTAGATGATGTCCAAACTCCAGTGCTTAAGTTCCTACTCCAGTTCTTATTTCAGTCACTGCAGTTTCTACTCCTGCTCTTGTTTCTGTGGAGGCT
Organism: Isoetes taiwanensis; assembly: GCA_021234155.1. Lineage (NCBI taxonomy): Eukaryota > Viridiplantae > Streptophyta > Lycopodiopsida > Isoetales > Isoetaceae > Isoetes > Isoetes taiwanensis. The sequence continues at coordinate 466,462 of JAJEKV010000079.1, forward strand.
TCTTCATGCCCTCAGTTTCATATCTCGAAGATTTCTCTCCGTGAGTTTATTAAATCTGGAAGACAAGATCCAAGTTCAGTATTTGCAATCTAGGTTCATTCGTCGGCTAGCTCTGCACTGGTGAAGTTTGCTCCAATGCTCCCAGATGAATATGGCATCTTCTCTTATGTTTTTTTATAAAGTCAAGGCCAACAAGCTCTCAGAGCATCGTCCATATGATTTTCATAATTGATTTGCGGTGCTTACAATCATATCTGGATCTAGGGTTGATTTTCGCGGTGCTTACAATCATATCTGGATCTAGGAAAGTGATTAGTGGAAGACAATATTTCCTATGCGGTATGGCCATTTTGAGTGCACAGTTATGCAGTTCGGGCTTACCAATGCTCCAGTAGTATTCCAGCATGTGGCTAATGATGTCTTCGAATAGTTCTTGAACATTTTTGTTATCACCTATTTGGATGATATTCTTATTTAATCTAAGACTCTCGAAGAACATAGAGACTTGTTCAGCCCAGTCCTTGAGGCTTAGTGAGCATGGGATTATATGCCAAGCTTGAGAAGTATCGGTTTGAAAGGCGGTCCCTCGAAGTCGCAGTGGCTTGGTGACTAAGAGGATCATGGCAACACGATAAAATTATCCGATTGAACTCCATAAAACAAAGAGCGGTAGGCTTTGCGGCTCTTGAGAGTCAAGGTGGCGCCTTTGACCCAGGGAAATTAATGGGACTTATAGAGCCCACATAAGTAGTGACTATAAGCCTAGCCCACTATGGATCCCCATTGGCCCGCTCAGCGGACCTCCCTCACTTTGCCAGCGACCACTGATATGTGGTGCTTTCAGTCCTCCACGCCTGCAGCCGAGGGTGATGCATAGGCCGCATATAATAGGAACTAAGGGGTCTACACTAGAAGCATCATCTAAACAAGCACAAGGCCACTAGGTATCTACCCCCCTTCCCAATAAAAAAGGTGCAAACATGAGATCAACAAACATCATATACCTACATAACATGCTAAATAATGAGAATAACATCTAATCCTAATCACATGCATCTAACTTACAATTAGGGTTCATTGATTAGGGTTCAAGATCCCAACTGACGGTTCTAGAATGGCTCTCCAAAAAATCTATTCCCAATACCTGCTCCGAAGATACTTCCACTCACTTCTGGCATCTCCATCGCTCTGCTCCTAAACAAAACTTTATCTCCCACAACAATATGTCTGCTCACCGCTTTATATTCTTACGTGTGCCCTTGCTTTACGTGAGCATTCTGCTTATTTCTACCTTCTTTGTTGATTTTTGGGGTTCTTAGCATCACCTTGTGATCCATGACTCTTAGGATGCCACAAGGTTACCACAAATGCTCATGAATCAACAAAGAAGATGAAGAAACCCCAGAAACGAGGAACAAAGAAACCAAAGAGATAGGAACCAAAGCTGAATCATGTGAAGTGCTCCAAAGGTTTGCTCCAAGCATTGAGCAAAAGCCTAAACAAATGAGGAGGAAATGCTCTCTAAATGAAAGAGTAGAGAACAAGGCCTAACCCTAGGCATCCTCACCTGCACCCACTTGAGGATCCTAGAGGCTAAAATCTAGGCCATGGGTGTGGGGTTCAATATCAAAATAAATATATGCAACATGCCACTCGTACATAGGTTAGCAAGGGCTAACGCTCCCCACCAAGCCAAACTATGGGAACGCTATAACTTACCCGGGTTAAACATTTTACCTTGATGTCAAAATGAGGGAAATACTTGATATGTCGTAGGAAATTCTTACGACCAAAAAATGCCAATGTCGATGGAAATGCTGAAAATCATGAGATGTTGAGAGGGTTGTCACGCTTCTCACGAGAGCTTGCCGAGCTCCTTTAAATCCGCTAGAAGTCAATCTAATGTTGAAGAGAACTGTCATCACTTCTCATAGAGCTTGCCAACCCAACTCAGGGCCACATCGCATGCGTCAGTATCTTCCTGAGGAGTTGAACAGAATGTTGGAAACAAAAGTTGTTGAGCGAGTGAGAGGCCACTAAGACATCTTCAAGCCATGTGTTGAACTTGAAAGAGTTTGGCTTGATAGTTGAACTTGAAGGAGTTGAAAGAGTTGAAACATAGGTGGTTGAAGGGGGCGGAAGGCCACTAAAAGAGTCTAAATCTTCCGCGCCATTTGTTGAACTTAGAAAGAGACTCAGCATGCATGTATTATGGACTGATGAATGGATTAAAAGGTTGTCTCTCAGCCCGTGTTGGGTCGATGGGGGTAAGCTTGATTGTTGACCTAAGATTCTTTGAAAAAGGCCTATACATGCCCGTAGAACGTGTGAGGAGTTTGTTAATTACAAGGGGTCTTGAAAAGAAGATCTCCAAGAATCTTGACAAAGATGAGGCGTCCCTGAAATATGCCAAAATATGCTTCAAAGACCTTGCATGAAAGAGGATTGGAAGTTATTGCTCGAGTCCACGGCGTGAGAGTAGTGACGAATTTTGATGAACTCACGTCTTTCTGGGAAGAGAGAAGGATCTGTTTTGGAATTATGGATTGATGAAATTGTACCTCAAAGGCGCAATGCCTCAAAAATTGGACAAGAGGTCGAAGTCACCATTAAAGAATCCAGCCAAAGAGGTGATGCGAGTTGTGCATACAAGTGTTGAAGAATGGCCTTGCTTGTCACAGTAAGGTTGATGTATGAAAGAGAGATTGGAAAGAAGTCCGCGCCGATTCTTCGATGGAAGCGCGCCCGTATGTAGAACGACCAGTTTGATATAGAAAAACTATTGATAAAAGAAGAGAGGTGCAAAATACGAAGGAATTTTTCTTTATCTTGAATGAATTACAGAGTCGCAGTGTAAGCCGTAAAGAGAAGAATTGAGTCGTTGAAGATATTTGTGTTGAATGAGAATTGCCCATAATTAAAATTTTGTGGACAATTAAAAATTTCACGCTCTTTTTTTTTTTTTTATATGGTTGGGTGGGCCTCACGGTGAAACTGGTGCCATGCCTGTGAGGGGTCCTGGGCGCTGAAGGTGCCGTGGCCACATCGTGATGGGCCGTGGGGTTCTGAGGGCAGAAGGCCATGCCGTAATGGGCCGTGGGGGGCTCTGATGCTCGGACAAAACAGTTTGCCACGAGGTGCTGAGGGCGGAGAGGCCACGCCGTGACATGCCATAAAGGAAAAGAAAATTTCCACGCAAAGGGCCGTGGAGATCAAGTTTTGGTGATGTCGTGAAGGTCAGGCAACAGAAATTGTGCCATGCCGTGATGAATTGTTACTGTAATACTTTATAGGCCGTGGGGCCTTAGAATTCCTTTGCCCTGGGTGGGCCGCATGGCATGAAGTTGTATGACGATGTGAGTGTTGCAACAAAAGCTTGAATAAATGTAAGAAAACAGTTCCGACATTTTTTAAGGCCATGCATCTTTGCTGCTTAAGGGATCACATCTGGCGAAGAAGGGCAGTTTATTGCCACGAAGAACTCCGGTGAATGTGGTGAATGTATTGTGTCACTGCTGCTGGGCCGATGTCGCTCAAGGATTGGTTTTGTACATGCTTTACAAATCCATGTTGGTTTTGCCTTGGTTATCTGATACAATTGCAGGAAACAGACGGATGTTGGAACAGATTCGCCATAAATAGTAGGCAAGTTGTCTGACCCAAAAATGAGATGAAACTTCATCGAGAAATAGGTGCGCAAATTGCAGCTCCTTACTATGGCGACAGAAGCTAAGACAGAAGATGAATTGATCAAAATTTGGCTTTGAAAAATACTCCAGGGAAGCAGAGAAATTGGTTGTTGAGTTTGTTCAGATAGGGGACCTACATCTTGATCCCAGAATGAATTTGTGGAGCAGAAACTCCCTTTCTTGGCCTATGCTGTCTGGCCATTAAGGCTCTTGCACACAGAGATATTTTGCTGTGATTGGAAAGAAATCTGCCTTATGCTGGACTATACCTTCAGGATTTGGCTCTACTTACAACCAAAGCTGGAGTCACGAGCCTTGGATAATGGAGCTTGACTAAAAGATTTTTTTTTGTGTGTGCAAGGTTCCACGCCGTGCGGGCCGTGGATGTCAAGCGATGTTTGGTGTTGCTCACTCCCACGCCTTGAAGACCATGGGCAAGGAAGCTAGTTTCTCTGGTCAGACGGAGCTATGGCCACAAGCAAAAGCTTGTGGCTTGGTTTTCCTTTGCGATAATGAACCTGTAGTCATGTTTCTCTGTGGTATTGACGATTTGCTGTGGGAAAGGAAAACACGAAGGCAAACGGTGCTTGTGTTTCAAGCAAAATTGCGGGCCTCGTTTCTTACAAACAGGTTATGGCAGAAAAATCCCTTTGTGTGCTGCCGCAATAAATTCTATAACAATAGAAATATAGAGAGCTGCTTGCTATTTTAAGGCCAAATGTGGATGCTGCGACATAGTAAGATGCTCCTGAAGATAACATTTTCGAGCTCAATAGTGGCAGAACAGGGCTCAAAGACATAGCCCCCTTTTAGAAAAACTGCTATTGTTGGTGTGGGTTGCACAGCTCTGCTCTTGCAGGACCTGGGAAGTATATGTAGGGAGATCTAGAGAGCCGGTGGGCTTCTGATATTATCACGAACAGGTGGAGATGAAGGTGCAGTAAGACACTTCAGGGATGAGACCATCCATTGGCTTGCCCGTTGGGCACAAGACAACAGATTGAGATTCTGCATAACATCGAAATTATGTACCTGTACTGGAGATCCACAGGGCCTCTCCAGCACCCAAATATAAGAACTGGAAGGCTGGAACCCAAAACAGGGGCACCGTAAAAACACTCTAAAAAAACATCTCCGTAAAAAAACAGTGTTTCAGGCTACAAAAGAATGCTGCGAAAATATGTGGAAGAGCCGTTGGACCAATTTCAGGCTTTCTTGCTTGCCAAAGCAAGGCTGTATACAAGGAAGAAGAAGAACTAGAACTCCACGAAGGAAGAAGAAGAACTAGAACTCCGTTGTTGAAACAGAGGGAAAATATCAGAAATAAAATCCCAGAAAGTGTCGATGTAGAACCAAATAATATTTTATGAATTTTTGGAGATGCTTAAAGAAAAACAAGAGATTGATCCTGAGCGAAAGAGACCCAGCATAAGGCGCCAGTGTTGATTTTTGGGGTTCTTGGCATCACCTTGCAGCAGTAGTCCATGACTGCCAGATGCCACAAGGTTGCCACAAATGCTTATGAATCAACAAAAGAAGGTGGGAAGAAACTCCAAGAACAAGAACAAAGCAAAGAATGAACAAAACTGAATCATGTTGATGCTCCAAAAGGAGGTGCTCTAAAACGTGAGCAAAAGCCTAAACAAATGAGAGGAAATGCTCTCTCTAAATAGTAGAACAAAACACTAACTCTAACTGACATCTCACCTACCACAGATCTAGGTTAAATCCGGGCCATAGATCGTGGGGTCCAATATGGTAAATATATGTGGCCTATGCCACTCATACATAGGTCTAGCCCAAAGGGCTAACACTTGCACCTTGGACACTGCCACATATATGGGGTCAAACATTGATAACCGTAATTGATCATGGGAGGCGTCTTCAATGACCCTGCTTCATATTATTGTACGCAACTCAACTAGATGGATGTAATCGGCCTATTTGGACGCTTGTTCCAAACATAGTCTCTTAACATGTCCTCCAAGATTGTTGGGGCTCTTCATTTGCCCATCTATTTGTGGATGATAAGCAGAACTCATCCACCACTTGGTGCGGATCATGTTGAAGCAGTCTTGACAAAAGACGCTGATGAACTTCAGATCTCTACCAGAGGCAATTGCCCTGTGCATTCCATGCAATATAAAAAAAATCTATTTGGTTTACAACAAGGCTGTATTCAAAGCTGGGTCACTGCCAGTCCACTCCAAGTCATTCGCATTTGTCCAAAGACTTGCAATAGTCCTGAGCACAGTCACTGTAAGAGGTTAAGAAACAAACCCTTCAGAAACAATTGCATAGCGGCATTCGTTGCCAGTTGGCGAACTTTAAATGAAATTGTATAACTAAAAGGAAACTAGCTTCCTAGAGCAGCTCAGTAGCACAAGAACTAATATTACGATGTCGTCCTTTCTCAACATCCTTCCCATCATCAACGATGCTTGTTCACATTAATAACTCAGCATACAAAGGACATAAACATGGACATAATTCTATTAGTTTAGTGCTCAAAACACGAAAGGAAAACAAATGTCAGAATATCAGTTGCACAATAATCCCGCGTTTCACCTCATTTCATGATCTATAGGAGCTCCCAAATTGAGAAGCCAGTTACAACATAACATAAGCTGCATATCTTACAGATTTGTACTGCAATGATATGAAATTCCATCTCGAGAGCAAGCAATGCAAGGGATCTGAGACTTAAAAGCTTCAGAACAATACGGCACTAAAAGCATGAGGACCACTAGATTATAGATAAACAATTACCTAGTCCATGATTTGAAAAGGTCAAATGAGAAACTTACGACGTGGATTATGGTGATGAATAGCCAGCTCTAAGTGATGAATACGCAAGGCTTTTCTAAAGAAAACAGGGCCATCAAGGTTAAATGAGAAGGCTCCACTATTGTCCTTTTTGGGGTAAGCTAAACATTTAACCTTCGCAAATTCCATTTGACCAGATCATGTTTATCTACATTTTCATTCTTTATCCTCGTGACTCCACTCACACTCGATTGTTATTCGCCTACCTTCCAACGCGTTCGCTGCTCTATTGAATATTCTTTGGCTTTTATAGTGTGGCTTTTCATTTAATTCTATGGTGTTGAACTTTTAGACCTTTCATCGGGCAATTCCATTTGCAGTTAACATTACGCAGATTTTCACTTATTGTATAGTTGAAAGTCCCTTTGCAAACTCAATTAGAATTGGTCCAATTTGATATCATTACTACATATGAAGGCCATATTTTATTTAACATGGGATTTTTGGGTTGCCCCTAAAGAATGAACCCTCGTTATAATGAGTTTGGGGTATATCAGGGTATATGCGGCATATGCACAGGATATCTTGGTAGCTTTACTCAAAGTAGGCTGACCCGATAAATTGTGGTCAATACATTATAATTCTGAGAAGAAAGAAGATGGCGGGGTCTTTTCTATGCCAATCGCGGGAGCAAATCATAAGAGCTGAGATCATTTAGACATGTGAGAGGGCTTCAGTAAAAACACAAATCTTTGTTTATTCCAATAAGCGAGCTTCGTCTCCATTTAATATGAGCTCAATTTTTTCCTTATCTATATCTAACATCTAGCGTGTATAACATAGTCGGGTGAAAGCGTATTACGATTGTCACTTTGGAACCCTCAAAGTACACCTGCTGGGTACTTTTAAAGCTGATACTTTCTACGCTTTTCTTCGAATTAAAATCAATCTAAATTTTTTGAGTTGAAGGTCAATAGCATGCTCGATCCATAGTATTAGAGGATGTAATGATATATTAGAAATTGGAAATGGATGAATAAACTCTCAAACTTATTGTTTATTGAGACATTAATGCATGTTCGATGCAGTGTTTGGGTACTTTTTAGGTAGTTTGCACCCCTAAAAGAACTTTAGATGGTACATCTAGCATGCTTTCACCCGAGTCCTTTTCACGACTCAGGAAAATTCCCTTTGGGACTTTATCACCTTCACTTGAAATCGCTTTTTCAAGGGAATGGCCGAAGGAAGGCCCGGTTGTAAATCTTAATAATATTTCAAGTGTAGATTTTAATATTCCAAGTATAAAGACCTCATGGCATAGTGATTGATGCATTACACATGCTCTGTGATAAAAATGGGTTATGGACCAATAACCTGATATAATGAAATAATTGAACCCTCACGATGCAGACATGGATGATTAATCCACATAATCCTATATAATATAGACAATTCAGGTTATATGCGGCGTAAAGTTGAGGTTAGAAGAAGAGTAGGGCGAGATAGGGATTAGGATATATAAGCACATGGTACCCGGTACGTATCAAATATTTGTATTGTATGTACATGTCATGTATGTAGGTTCTATCTTCTAACGATTATATAAGATAGAGGATTCCAAAGATCTTTGGAAGAGCATTATTATCTAACGCGTCCGGTAAATATGCCTAATGAGTGCCACAAAAAGAACTTCTTTGTTACGCTTTTTGTTTAGAGAATTTGCTCACTGTATTTACTTTTGTAGGTTTAGAAACTGACCTTTGAATGTAGAAAGCAACATCTTCCCTTATTCGAAATGTGCTTTCTGAGGGAACAAAACTATAAAGCCGATTGTACAGGACATCCCTTAAGCAGGTGAGAGCTCAACAAGTAAAATATTACAGGACTTTCTAGGGTTCATGATATTTACGTATGAAGATAGAAGTCTCACATTGAACCTTTATTCATATGTAGGCATTATTTGAAGTCTTACGATTATGTAAGGATTCCAAGAAGACTTTTCATTAAGTTCCTCAGAGGATCCACATGCTTTCTTTGTCGACCTGAAATGCATCAGGAAGGAACATAGCCTTGAACATGTATTTTTGATGAGGGATTTCCTTTTGTGTCATCAACTTGTATTTCACGTGGTGGAGGCGTTTGTCACTAACCATTTCATGTATCGTCTGCTTGATTACTTTCGTGCCAAGGTGATTCCATAAAATATATACATCTTGAGGAAAGATACTTAGGATACTTGGATTTAGATGACTTGTTAATTCGATGCATACCTTGTAGATATCCATTTACATATATTGAGTGACACACTTGGCTAAAGCTTAATGCAGGCCATTCCATTTTGATCCTATAAGCTATCTATCTATATCTATCATATATAATACTAAAGAAACCCGAAGGGAAATATGATAGTTTGTCGCGATCTTACAATAAGTTCATTTTGTTATGGTCCGTTCATTTTGTTATGTGTAAAAACTTTCATTCTAAGCCGTTAAATAATTAGTTATTATTTTGCCCTCACTAGGTCAATGCATACCAAAAACGACTTGAACGATCCTGCCATGTCGAGTGAACCCACACCATAACCTCCACTTTGTAAGCTAGAACAAAAATTTTCATTTTGTCCTGAAGCCCAGGAGTTTACAACACTTTCAGGGCTACGCGGGGATCTCGAGGAAGTAGGGAGCGTCAATCTATTCAATTAAAACCTAAATAAAGCCATACTTTGTGTCGTCTGAATTATCACGGTAGTTTTCTAACCTTCTTTCTAACATTGGATTAGGTGTATTTTTAGGTGCTTTAAGCTAAATCAACCCGGTGGCTTTCGATGTGGTGATGTAACCTTTGGCAGGAGCTTTTACGTAATGGAAGCTGAGAAGGAGGACTGTTAGATGTGCCGGAGATGTGGTTGGACATATTTAAATCCTTATAAGGCCATCACCATTCAGGTAAGTCATCTTGCTTTGTAAAGACCATCATCATCATTCCTTTCCTGGATAAGGGCAGTCTACATAGTATTTTTCTAAGTGCGGGGGACTCTTTGACTTCATTTTTCGCAGATGGATATATGCCTATTTGGGGCTTTTTGGCTTACACAGAATCTTTGAGTTTTCCCTCTATCCCAAAAACTTTGAGTTTTTCCTCTATCCCGATACGATTGATCCCAACATCTCTTATATTTGGGTGACATGAAGCATACGAGTTAGATCTATTCCATTCTATTATTTCCATCAAGAAAACATTCTGTCTGCCTGGTTTTGATTTTGTGATACGTCATGCATTATCTGTCATGCATTATCTGAGAACTTTAAATTAAACTATATATTCATGGTTTTTCTGGCTCGGATGTTTGGATCTTGATCCCGACCAAATCATTTTGTTTACAAAAGAAACCTTCTTGCGTTGTCACATTCTGTCTCTTCATGCGGCGGGGAAGCGATTACCAATTTTGCAAAAGCGATTAGGAAAGTGCATGGGTTATGGGAGTGCCCACTATTGACTCATTCATTTCGGCATCTAATTTATTGTGCTTCTACAATATTCCACAACGTTCAGCCGAAATAGACACAGAGAAGGTAAGATTGAGCCAAAAGAGACATACATATGTTTTTTTAGAGCCGTAGACAAAGAGATGGCTTCTTAAGCCATAGAAAATGGTTTCTTGGAGTGGTAACCTCTACACTTTTTTCTCTATTCGTAAGCCATAGAAAATGGTTTCTTGGTGTGGCCTCTTCATTGCTTTCTCTATTTGCCCTAATATAGTTACATATATTCTGGGACAGAAAATGCACTTCTACTCTTGAAGGATATAGATGAACTGCTCTTCTCTGGTGCTTGGATTCAAAGGAAAAACTCTGGCATAGAGCATGAAAAGGCTTCAATTATGCAGCTTTTGTTTTCCTTCATGTCAATGTTTCTTTGGGTGCGGGCACAAATGTTCTTTGGGTGCGAGCTCCTTGCCGATTGTGAGAGACCGACCAGGTATGGAGTACCTTGACCGTTGATTTTATTTTACTTCATAGCTTCTCTTGTAAGCGGTTAGATGATAAGGATGAGCAAAAAATTGGATTGGTTATGAAAAGCCTGCGTTCTTTGCTCCCAGCATTTGCCTATTGTAGCTATGGTGAAACGACCATATAATGAAGCAATTAGCTCCTCTTTTTTTAGTTTCTCTCGCCAGTGAGAGGGAGCCTAAAGGCTGAGTTGTAGCAACAAAGCTTGGCAAGAATGGCAATTTGGTTCATCAGTAACCTAGCTACTTCAGCTTGCGCAGGTTGTATGGGCAACATCAAGCACATGTATAGTAAACATTGTAATGAACACCACATGTCTTGGTCTTTGCATTTATTCCCGCGGTTGTCATGGTATCTTGATGTCTCTTGGATCCTCAGGAATTAGGACTTCTAGGTTAGATTGGCCTAAGGTTGCCCGGCATGCTCATGTTCATGTTCATGCGTGATTCTACGTGAGTATTCTTGTACTCCTATGGCACGGCGTGTAGTTTCCACTGATAGGGATGCCACATCACCTCTATGACTCCATGATAAGAGTCCTCGATTGCGGGCGATAGGTGGGAAGGGTATCTTATCTGAGTTCCACCCCACCAACTCATGCGGAGACCGGAATGTATGGTACGAGTGGGCATTTCTCTGCGAGGAGGGCACGCATGTAGGGCTGAGCTTCCATTGTTCGGAGCTATGTGTCATGATGGTTGGTAATTTGACCATGTTCTTTGCTTACGATATTCATGTTTGATATTTCCTTAAGTTATTGTCATTGTCTTAGCATTGTACTCCGCATTAAGTTTTAAGATGCAGCATAAGATTTCGAGTATTATTCCCATGCATGCGATGGCGGCCCGGGGATCCCACTTAGTCACAAGGACTAACCCGGTGAGTGCATGTGCGGTGAAAAGAACAAAGCGATGCTTTTATTATTTATTGTGGCTCATGGATGGCTTCTAGGGTTGAGTTCTTAAACATAGATATTATTTGAGAATATGGATTCTTTGGATGTTAATGTTATCACGATTATATTGAGATCTCAATGAAGATAATGTGGATTTCAATGCGAGAAAACATGCCACATAAGAGTAGAAAAGGATGAATAGGGTAGAGTTGTTGTTGAAAAGAGATGCCATCCATTGTACCCGAGGAAGAGCATATAAGAGGAAATAAATGCATTGCTTAGGTGGCCTCTATATCGGCCTAGTTTTAGTAGGCTATGGAACTAAGCATTTCCAAGCATGTGACTATAGCAACTTCAAACAACTTTGCAAAGTGCAATTTGTACTTCTAAAAGTGAAGGAGACACTAGATAAGGCTGTGCAGCCAAAGTCTAAGGGCTAAGATAAAGGGAACATATGAAGGACCATATAGCGGATCAACTATCTAGATCAACTTATTGGATGTGGAGGACCTTATGCGCAATGGAACCCTAATAACTATCTATGTATTATGCATGATAAAATGGACCAACAAAGACTTGTCTTCCACAATTCAAGTACATACTTAAGTCATGTGGAAGATCATACCCTTCTTGATTTTAATGACGTCTTGCGTAGAAGCGATCCTCAAACCTAGATGGGCATTTCGGTTTGAATTTGTAAGAGTGATGGTTAGGATTTTCACATTGGGAGTATCATGAGGTGTTTAAAAACTATGAGAATGGTTATAATGTAGATTACCTCTAGGGATCCTACGGCTAGCCGGGCATTACATAGTGTATTGTTGGATGGAAACCCTAGTAGTATTGAAAGTTTAGTAAAGGCAAGGTTTAGGGCATGGACCTAATGAACATGTTGGGCTTCAGCATCTAGTGCTAAACCTGTGAGATCGCCTAAGCTCCTCTTGCAGCAGTAATTGTCTTTGAGGTCAAAATAAGAGCGAGGTGAATGTTTCTTTTTCTATCCTACTTAGCAGTAGGTAAGGTATTTTTGAAAGGAGTCAATTTGGGGTTCTAATGCGGGATATACTCATGAGGATGTGGATGTGGATGCATTATTTGGAAAATATAGTCATGTCTTGAGACAGACCAGGTGACCAACTTTCCTAGGCCTACTGGAAATCCTATAGGATCTCTCATAGAAGAAGTGCACGATTGGAAGTGTTTTGTGATGGTTATGCTCGACATGGAAGGTCATTCTGGGCCTCTTGATTCACTTTTTAGGTAAGAGAGGGATTCCAACCATGGAATGGAAAATGGGACCTTCGTAAGGAGAAGTAAAGAGGGGCGTAAATTCTTGGACACGTGGATGTGGAATGGCAAGCCTATGATACCCTCCGTGTCAACCAAAAGCTCTAAAACCAACCAACCTGGGTGGTGAAGCAATCGGGATTGATCTGAAGGATGGCATCAATGACCACATCGCTACTGGCAAACTAATCTCGATGAGACCAATCGCATTGATAGACATCGGAAGAAGGTGATTAACTTGTTGGCCGAGTAGACACATCCCCTAAGAGTCGAAAAGAAGGCGGTTCTCAAAAGTAGGTGAAACATTAGCAGTAATCGCATCAAGATGATGATACTGGCTAGTAGTATCATAAGGCATATGCTCCTCCCTCAACTGGCTGTAAACAATTTATGTTGGCCCCAAGAAGGATAGCCAAAATATCTAGGTGCCGGGATTGTTATGAACCTTCTACTAACGGAGTGCCACCACCTGTAGTAGTAAAACCGCCAGACGAGACCCATCCGTGGTTGGATGCAACTAATCCTGGAGCATTTCCGTGCTGAAGAAGATAATGTTAACCTCCCTACTGCGCGCGGTGTGGAATGGTGGTGTTTAGCATCAATTGAGTAATGCCACCATAAAGAAAGATATTTAGTTTGTTGGACAAAGAGTGAGAAGAAATCCTTTGACCTCGACCTTTGGGCCGTATTATTGAAACCATATTGTACTTGTGGACTCCAAAAACTATTCCAAGTAGAAATGTGAGTGTTACAACACCGTGGATGTAAGGAATAAGGCTATCATATCATTGGGGATGCCGGAGGAAACGAAAACTATAAATATGCTTTCTTCATTAATATATATCACCCGCTTATGAAAGTTGTGTACTACATGAAAGGGCAGGATATATGAATTTAACTTATATGTGAGCGTAGTGAATTTAATCAAGTTACTAAAAACTTGTAATTAAAAATGTATCCCAAAAATCAAGACATAATCCCAATTTAATTTGAATGATGGTTAGGTCGTGAATTGATCATCATCCCATAGATGAAAAATAAGGAGCATGCATTCTCTTTGTCTCACCTGGTCGGGCGACCAAACTCGAGTATGTGGAAGGCCTGAAAACTTAGATTGGCAACATTTGTTACCGTTAGAGAACGCAGTCTTTACCGATGCTCTGGCATTATTAGTGTGTACATGTGGATCGAAAGTATATAATAAGAGTTGTAAGTGGAATAAAGATAAATGTAATTGTATTCATAGATGTAATTGAGGCCAAGTATTGTGCGGTTTTACAATTGGTTTTGTATTTGTAGAAGTACACATCTAATGCCTTACCGACAATCAAAGTGTAGTTGATTGTTACAGGTGGTGGAACTGAAAGTGGACGACATGCATGCCAAGGAAGCAAAGGTGGAAGATAGGTGCATGCATATGTGTACTTTTTGGATTGATGATGTTTCTAGATTGATAGTGGATACGTATTGCAAAAATTATATTACGCAAGTGGTATAGAAAATTGGATCAAAGTCAGACATTGATAAGGTTCTTAAGCATAGCTCAAGATCGTTATGTCGGTTGAAGTAAACATGTGATGTAATATTACACATTCTAATCCCTTCATTTGTTGATATAGGCTTCCATAGATGTAGAGCGCTCCTAGGAATAAACATGTGGAAGCTTCATATATATGGGCTCTATAAATGTGGGGTCTATAACATGTATGAGTCGGAAGGGCTTCATTATTCTTTTAGGAACATGTTAAATTTGTTAAAAGCTCTCATGGAATTGAGAATGTTCACCAAATATACAACCAAAATACATTATGAATTGTATAAAAAATGGTTAACAAATATGCAAAACTAATGATGCCATATAACATGACTTGAGATTTCATAAATAACAAAATTGTGTCATTATAAAAGAAATAGTCATCTAGTTTTGTAATGACTTAAGAGATGTAAATAAAATTGTTACTATAGAATGGAAAAATATTTGACTCGAGAGTCATACGTAACAAATTGACATCAATATAAGAAATAGTCAATAGTTTTAATGCTTGTGCATGGGTTGAAATGGGGCTGAGTTTGGGATTGAGCACGAAAGGTGTGGTGGTGCGAGCATGGGTGATATTTTGCGGCGACCCAGACATATGACAAGCGCTGACGTCAGTAACCGCTAAGAAGTAAAATAAGTAACTCTTTCCTGCATACTTAGATGATCTGCCCATCAAAT